>BJBW01001211.1:405-327741 GCA_004320125.1 Scolopax mira
CTCCTCTTCTCCAGGCTGAACAACCCCAGCTCCCTCAACCTGTCATCGTAACAGAGGTCCTCTAACCCCCCAAGCAATTTGTGGCCCTCCTCTGGACCTGCTCCGTCAGGTCCATGTCCTTCTTATATTGACGGCTCCAGACATATACACAGAACTCCAGGTGAGATCTCAGTAGAGCAGTGTAAAGCAGCAGAATCACTTCTACCTTTGGCCAATCCTGGTTCAGCGGGGGAGTTGAACTAGATGATCTCTACAGTCCCTTCCAACTCTGAGAATTCAGTGAAATTCAATGAAATTTTCTGGACCTGCTGGCAACACATCTCTTTATTCAGCCCAGGATGCCATTGGCTGCAAGTGCACACTTCCTGCTCATGTCCCGAATCTGCCTTCTCAAAATCAAAAATGCTGGTAGAAGATTCCTGAAGTCCTTGAATTTCACTGAGGTGTCACCATTTGATCCTTACCCTTGGGAACCTGTTGTCACAGTGTTAGGTTTTTGGGAAGGGTGGACCAGCTGCCTGCAATAACACTGCCATGTTGATTCAGATCTTCACTAACTCCCTCTTGTGCCAGGTCCATCAACATCAGAACCCACGACCCCCTCTCCAGGCTCTACACCACAGCCTCCACAAACGCCATCACCACCAGCACCCACACCGAGCTCAGGTACTGCCACGTCCCATCCTCATCTCTTACTGCCTGTCATAACTGCTCAGTTTTCTTAATACTGGTCTCACAGCCAAGTGGCAGAGTTCTTGTATTTTAGAGACCGTGCTTTTTCTTGCTCACCCAGTCACACTGGTGGGATTGTTCTTCAACAGTCAGACTATTTCTGAGTAGTCATTATTGCTGTCCTGCCCATGGTCGCTTTTGCCATGTTGTTTGGGTTTTTGGGAACAGTACACCAGCTGCCTGATAGTTATCGCACATACTACCTTTACTGCCATGTCCATAAGTATTTTTATTTATTTTCTATGGCAAGTTTTCACATGTTATACAGGTGTTAAAGTCATTTGTTTTAGTCTTTTAAAATTAATTTAGCTTCCAAATTCTGATTTTATTTTAGATATAAGAGAAGTTTTCGCTGCTTCTTTCCTCCAGTTTTAAGCACTGATTAATCTTCTTCCTCACCTCTACCGTAGATTTCTGACACATAAGAGTACAGATTCTTTATGGGCCTAAAGGCAGGAGGCTCAGCTGCATTTTGGAATGTTCTTGACTGATGCCATCACTGTTAGAACTGAGCAGCAATTGCTAAGTAAAACAAAGTGGGAACAAAGCAACAGTAGAAATCTGGTAGAGATCCAGAGGGAATTATTCTCTTTTTTTCTTCCCAGGCCATGCTTCCTGTAGTGCCTCTGGTGATCCACATTATAACACTTTTGACCACAGAGTTCATCATTTCATGGGAAATTGCACTTACACCCTCTCCAAAATGTGCAATGTCTCTGAGATGCTCCCATACTTTGATGTGTCCACCACAAATGAACACAGAGGAGCCAACACCAAAGTCTCTTATGTGAAGTCAGTGCATGTGGAAGTCTATGGCCACCAGATTTCTTTGCTGAAAAACAAGAAAGTGAATGTAAGAAAACACTCTTTTAAAAGACATATGTAATATTTTTAAACTGACATTCAGATAATGAAATGTTTTCTCTGATGGTACAGTTCATAGCAAACTTTCTCTTTTTATTAGTTAAATGCACCTCTGTTAAATAAATGTCCAACAAATTTGCTCAGATGAAGTGTTCTTTAATTACTTCCAGTTGTGCACAACATCATATCTCACTGATGTATTTCAGCTTCTGGCAGTTGTAAGAGTCCCAGCAGCCATACACTAACTTTTACAACTTATTGTACAGGTGAATGGTAGCAGAATGAACCTGCCTATATTTATTGAAAAGAAGATCAGTATTCAAAGCAGTGGTGGATATGTTCTCTTGGAAACTGACTTTGAGCTGTGGGTGAGATATGATGGAAATCACTATGCAGAAGTCTCTGTGCCCTCTGTTTACAGTGGTCTGCTCTGTGGCCTCTGTGGTAAGTCATAGCCTTAGTCATTTTTTTGTGTGTTATGGAGGCTGGTGATTATATAAGCTTTTTTTCTTTGCATGTCATACTTACTCTCCATGCAACTAGTGCTTGTCAAATGGACTAGAATTTACAGCAGTGAAGAAAACATGCTAGAATTTTTGAATTTCTCAGAACTGTTACTTACAAAATTCCTAGTAACATGCTATCCAATTTAATGTTGTGAGGTATAACAACAAATAAAATTTTTAATCAAATAAAAAAACCACCTCATGTCAGTTCTACAGTTTAAATTTAGGAAGAGTAATTATTTGCATGAATCTGCTCAAAAATTCTACAAATACATTGTTCTGTTATTTCTATGCTGATGTATTTTTCTTATGTTGGGTGTGATGAATGCTGTACCATTTCATTTTGTGAATCATTGAAACTTGAGGCTATTTCCACTGCAGAGAGCAATCTTCAGAATAGCTTACTGCCAACATCCTCAAACTTTCCTGCTGCTGTTTTTTTATGCTATTTTAGGAGGTATTTCTACAACCTGAATGATCATCTTTATATGTTCAAAGGAAAAAAAAAAAAAAAGATTAAATACAAGATAAAGAAAGACAAGGCTTATTTTTACCTACTTTTTATTCTAAGATAAAAACATTAAGCCAAAGCAATGACAAGGATCTGAAATGGATAATCCTGACCTGACAGACTTGATGAGTAAGAAAGAAAACTCATACTTTAGTTCCAAAATTCAAATAATGCAATATATTAAGTGCTATATATGATGCAAAATATAAAGGCCTTTTAGAGTCCTGTGAGAAAGATTAGACACAAAGGGCACATTCTACCATGTTCTGCAAGAAATTCTATTGTATTGCAGAGTCAAAAGTCTGCAATAGTCACAGGTGGCTTATGTAGCTAATGAGAGTAGGAGCTTGCTGGAATTAGTACTGACCAGTAACTTTTCATCAAAAATGTTGTTAATTCCTGAATTTGAGGAAGCTTAGTTGGAACAACATTCTGAAACCCAAGTGACTGTATGAAAGGTAATTCAGGATGAAAATGGGATCATAGAAATTGCAAAAATAACTTATCTTGTGAGTTTCTGATTATTCTTTGATTTGGATCATTTGAAATTTCCTAATTCAGTTATCTCTTCATGGGTTTTTCACATTTTACATTCAGGAAATCTATCTAAGAATATAATGGTATGAAAGTACTTTTTGATTTTTAGTCCAGCATTCTACAGGTAGGATCCAAGGAAATAAGCTGGACTTTTCTAAGTGATTCTTTCTTGTATGTTATGTGATCATAAGAACTTACAGTTTTCTTGCTTCAAGTCCACAGGTCTCTGAACAGCAGCTCTTGTCAGTGGTCAAAGTCCAAAACACAATTGAGCCCTTCTTGCTTTGCTGTTGCATATATACTCTCCCTAGTTGATAGTAATTTGTTTTACAGCTGACACCTAGGTTTTTTTCTACAGATGTAAACTTCATGTGTCTCATAAATCACTCTTTACCCTTACAGGTAATTATAATGGTGATCCAAATGATGATAACATAAAGCCCAATGGTGACATTGCAAGTGATTCCAATGATCTTGGACAAAGCTGGCTTGTACCTGAGAATAACACCATGTATGTATATTCACTTAATCACATGGCATTTGCAAATCAAACTCTACAAACCACTCACTGGTTTTGTTATCCAGTCCCATTTTACACCTTCCAACTGCCCATTAAAAGTAGGGAGCTGCCCCTTTATATTAAACAGGGAATGAGAAGAAGGCTTGTGTGCTTTAGTTCCTGCTTTGGAAAACAAGACTTATCTGCTAAGTGTGAGGGTGGTTGGAAGGAGACCCTTCAGTGATAAGGCTGGCATCAGCTTTTCAAAGAGACTGGATAAAGATTTGTGCCTAATAAAATACACCCTGTTGTGTAGGATGCATCAATCTTCTACTGAAAATCAGGTAGTAAGAGATGTGAAACATAAACTTGATTTTGCTTGCTTTTCCCAGTTGCTCAAGTGGGACAGAAGAGCAATGTGATTCTGTGCTGGAGAGTGAAGCAAAGAAGAACACAGCATGTGGCATGATCACAGACCCAACAGGTAGTTTGAACCATGTGATGGAGCACTTTACAGCTTGTGTTGGGCCCTCTCTATAGTCTGTTGTTCTGAGCTCACACTGGAAGCATATAAAACCTCCAGTGTGAAAGGCCAACATAAAACTCATAGGTGCTTGATCAAGATACATCAACCATTCAGACAGTGCCAATGTGTCCATGAAGTCTATCTGACAATAGGTGCTCTTTGTTTTATAGTGACTTGCACTCTGTTTACTAAAATAAATAATTCAGAGGGCACTATCACTGCATGTATTATAGATAGTTTATCTGAAATTCTGTAGATATTCCCTGCATTGGAGAGCCCATGCAGTTGTCCAGAATTAGTGGCTTGCCTAGCCAGCAACTCCTAATTTCTGGAAGTATGCTGTAGCAATCAAGCAAAAAGAAGAATGTCTGATCAAGAGGGCCAAGTCGCACTGTGCATGCTCCATTTCAAATGTTTAGCTTACTAAACAAATTTAGCCTGGAGTACTCACAAGACATTTGCCACGACAGAAAATAGATGGTGGTGGTGATGTTATCCTTCCTTTTTTTTTTTTCCTGTTCTTCTATATATCTTTCTTGATTTACAGGAATCTTCAAGGATTGTCATATCAAGGTGCCTCCAGAGAACTTCTTTGAAAACTGTGTTTATGACATGTGTTTCACTGGTGGACAGGCAACATCCTTATGCTATGGACTCCAGGCCTATGCTGAGGCGTGTATCAATGCTGGGATATGCATAGAGTGGAGGAATGCTACTCTTTGCCGTGAGTGTTATGACTTATAAATATCTATTCTGCATTTAAACTTCAAAAGTATGCATGTTCTCCTATACCTTTTTAATGCATTTTATGTAATGTTTTGAGTATAGTCTATCTTTTGTCATGTCTTGAGCCTACTTCAGTTTCAGTACCATTCTAGTATTTGTATAAAACACTAATTTTCATAAAAGTTTAGATACATGTAGTATCTCATCTTTCTTTAAGTATCTCATCTTTAAGTATCTCATCTTTAAAGTTTTAATTATTTATTATTAGTTTCTTGGAAAAGTTTGACTGCATTCAATTGTATCTTATGTGAGCTTCCTCACTGGGGAAATAACTGTTGCTTTGCTCCACTGAAAATCCACCATTCTCAATTTAAGCAGAGCTGGTAGTTCTCCATACACAAATGCCTATCTATGGCTTTTGGTTTCTTAAGACACCTTGAGAAACTGCTGGTTTTAGGAAGTTTACAAGTACTTATCTATAAAATGAAGAAATCAAGCATTCTCATTTATCTCACAATTGATTCTCTTTAGCATGATGTTATGGCAAATTTGATATCATGAACTGATATTTCTTAGAATAAAGATTGGTGCTGATCCACTCGTGTGGATTTTATGCAGCACTGGGCAGTTTTGTGCTTGCCAGACATCTTCCAAAGACTTTTTATCTGGAGGACAAAAGTCCTCTAAAGGCCAACCATAATTTTTCTCTATGTTATTTTTTCTGTAATTTTTAATGTAATTTTACTGTAATTTTGATTATACCAGTTACCGTTGTGTCACCTTCTCCAGATTTGTACCTTTTTTTTTCTGTTTCTTTTTCTCTATGATCAACAATAAGCTCTGCATTGAAATTAAACGATAAAACTATTGAGATATTCTGTGATCTGCTAAGTTTGGAAAAATAATTTTAGAAAAATAAATAACTTTAGAATGGCTTTAAAGCACCCACTAAGTCAGCTGGAGGACAGAGCACACAGAATTCATATATAAAAAGAGCAAGAAATTAGCTTCTACCCTTCAAGTTAGCTTAAAACTATAGACACCCAGACTCCATAGTCTGAGGCCATAGCCCACGATCTAAATGTTTATGGCTTGATTAAAGTGATAGAGAAGACTCAGTCACATTAAGAGGATTGACTCTCAAGTGCTCCCTCCATCAAATCCAATAAAAACTCGATCAAGAACCTGATGAAGAGCAGGTATTCTGGATAGGTAACTGGAGATGTTGGCTGTAATTGCCTGACAGGACTAAGAGAACCTGCTGCAGGGACAGAAGTAAATGAGAGTCATATGTAAGTTTTTTAGATGATAGAAATGGACAAATGCCTCAGGATTTCTGTAAAATGTAATGTCTTCCCTTGCTTTGAGAGATAGAAGCCCAATTCTACCATGAGCAGAAAGGACATGACAGTATAATGTATTTTCCTCAAGGGGTCTCAGTGAAAGATGGATTTTGATTTTTAGTTCTGTTTTTAAATACATGGCAGGTGTTCAAATTGGAACTACAGTAATGGGGCCATATGAGCTGGTATGGAAAGAGAATGGAGTAACATTATGTCTTTAAACCTGCAGAAAAAGGTTTACTGAACCAAGCAAAATTAGTCCTGTATAATCATATCAGACCTACCTCAAAGTGAGCCTACAATGTTTGACTTCCTTCATGAAGTGATTATGCAGGGTGGCCCACCTCTCTTACCCACATCTACCAAAACCCACCCATCTCACACTGCAAAAAAATACTTTGTATGCAGCACTCCCCAGTATCAGACCTTCTTACAGCAATTTTTGTAAATTTTCCAGAGCAAACAGTGAAAGCAACAGGAACTTTTATCATGATTTTGCCCTTTTGAGTGATCTTATTTTTTTCTTTTTCTCTCTAGCAATGTCCTGTCCTGGAGGCAGCATCTACAAGAGCTGTGGTACTAGATGTCCCTCTACCTGCTTGAACATCTCATCAGCTGATTCCTGCAGTTCCTTACCAGTGGAAGGTTGCTTTTGTAAGGAAGGCTACGTTTTGAGTGGAGACAAATGTGTGCCAGAAAGCAGCTGTGGTTGTGTTGATGAAAAAAATCAGTATTACCAGGCAAGTTATCTCAGATATTAAAAAAAACCAAAACAAACAAACAAAAAAAACCAAACAAAAAAACAAACCCAAAAAACCAACCCAAGGAATCTCATTCTTTATTACCATGAGAGGAAAAGATGTTATTAACGCTAACACAGCTATTATTTATGTCTTTAATAATCACAAAATAGACTCACTTTGCCAGCTTCTTGATCTGTGAGCTATGTGACTACAATTGCCCAAATGATCAAATATAATGCTCATTCAAATACTAGTAATTTGATTGTCCCTTTCAGTACTGCCTTCCAATTTATGTTATAGTATATACTTCTACACTCTTTTTTCCACTCAGCTGGATGAAAGCTGGTTCACCAATAATTCCTGCACTGAACGCTGCACCTGCAAGAGTAAAAACAACATCGTGTGCACACCATGGGAGTGTGGAGACCGAGAAGAATGCAGTATTCAGGATGGTGTGCTGGGCTGTCATTCTAATGGTAAATTCTGCCTGAAAATGGTTCTCAATATCAATTTCGTAATTAGATCCTTCTTCTCCTTCTAGCTTTATTTAAATATATTTTCATACGTGATGGCCATGAAGTCACAAATTATTGCTGCCAGTGCAGAGATGAAAAGACACAATGATCTGTCTTGCAAGCACAGACCCCTTTCTATTGTAGTGGATATCAGCAAAAACTGATGCTACCCAGAAGCTTGCAAGGTCACTTGCATTCATTTTCTCTTGATAATATAAATTCAAGTCCCACATCACCAGTGCTGCAAGATCTAAATTTGGGAATAACTGAGAACTGCATTTCTGAGAGTCTGGGTGATAGCTAGCGCACTAAATACATATGTATACAGATGCAAGCTTATTTACTTTTATATTTAGATATATATTTATACATACAATTATGAATTTTTATATAGATAAGTAAAAAAGCTCTGTATTACTCTCAACTATCATAAATAATGCCTACAACAGCATATAGAAATGCATAAAGAGGTTCCTTCATTGCCAAGTTGCCGGTTTGTACATAATCTGCAAATTAAATCTAGGAGACACTTTCTGGAAATTTCTTGTTTCCAAATAAATGGCACTGGCATGAATTCGAGAGAACACTGTGAAGGTTTGCCGACTTAATAATGACAGGGATTAGGTTGCTACACTAAAGCAAACATCTTTTGTCAGCTGAGTCCATGGTGAAATCCAGTTCAAAATTCTTAGATTATTTTTTTTTACTTTCAGGTCAAGCAACATGTCAAGTAGCAGGAGATCCCCATTATTTCACTTTTGATGGACTGATGTACACTTTTGTGGGTACCTGCACCTACACCTTAGTTGAGGTTGTCAACAAAAACAGTATCATTCCTATAACTATCCTTGGCAAGAATGAAGACAGAGGACTAAGAGGAGCCACATATCTGAAAGAAGTCTACATAGATGTGTATGGTGTACGAATCACCCTTCAGAAAAATCAAGGGATCCTGGTAGGTGATGGTGCTCTTCATTCTGGCAAGAAGTATCTTAAAATAATTAGTTCCCCTACAGTAGTCGTAGGAGAAAGGATCTTCATGTTTCCTCAGGAATATGTATGTGTATGCTCATAGGAAGCTCAATTAACTGGATATTATGGGGAAATATAATTTCTCACTAGTTGCCAAGGCTTCTGATTTGGATTTACTGCTTTATTGGCTCCATCTTGGACATGGAGCCCAGAGCATCCAGGTCAGAGAATAGTTGCCTGAACTAAAGAATGGGGGTCCCCACTTCAATAGCTGTTGTTAACTCAACCACCTATAGCTGGCTAAAAAGGGCAGAAGAAAAGTAAGTTATACTTGGTCTAGAATAGCATCTGGTCTGTGGCAGTACCAGAGACAGGGAATCCTATGGGTGAGCTTCCTCACTACCAGGGATCTTTTCAGCTTCCCGTTAAAGGCACAGGCTATGAGTCCTGCCCAGCTCTCCTCAGCTAAAAGGCTGATTCCTGCAATCCATAGTTGGAATATGCAGTGGTGGAAGTGTAAAGGAGATGAAATTGTCATAAAGAAATCTTCAGCACTGCAAGGAATATAGATTGTGAGCAGAAAAGCTTTCATGGAAGAATGTCCATACTGACAAATGGCATGTCTCTCCAGTTGAATAATGAGAGAGTCTACACTCCAGTGGAGAACCGTTTGCGAGGCGTGTCCATTGGAAATGTTGGCAAATTTATAGTATTGGAAACTGATTTTGGTGTGATAGTGAAATACGATGGCAATCACCATCTGGAAATCACCCTCCCACACTCTTATTTCTCAAAGGTAAGATTTAGTATGTAAATTGGCACTGCTTCAAAACCTCTGCTTTGTGCATTTACTTTTAATTTCTTTTAATCCAGTGTTTTGTTATTGCATCTTTCTTTTTAGCTGTATTGTAACACATGTAATTTTTTCCTTTTTATTTTTTTCTCTTCATGAAAATTTCCTTGTGTTCCAAAAGGGGAAGTAAAGAAAGTGACCTGGCTAGGGGAATGCATCCAACTTATAGAATTAAATGCCTTGAAGCCTTAGGGAACCACCAATTTACTGCAGTTCCTATTTTATTTCTCCATGAGTATGTCTGAAATTTCTGGTACAAGATTGGTTCTTGGTGGTGATTTGGTCACATTGTTTCATAGGCAGTAAATAAGAAGTTATTGGGGAAACTGATGTAGAACAGATTGTGCTTAGAATATGGTTCTTATTCATTTGCAGGTTCAGGGAATGTGCGGTAACTTCAATGATGATCGTACAGATGATCTGGTCTTGCCCAATGGTACATCTGTCAATGTTGCAGAGTTTGGAAATAGCTGGAAAGCGGAGGAAGACAGTGATGCAGGGTAAATATAACTTTCTTACCTTCCATTTTCATTTGGTAAACAATCTCCATTCAATTGTTATGACTGTTTGCTACTTTGTTAAATATAAGCATAAGTGTATATGAGACACTTTTCTTCCTCAATTTGAAGCTCAAAAAAAATGCTGTCACCACAGGAAACTACTAGATCGGCCAGAGGGAAACCACAGCCATTCTGTTGATCTATACAGACTTGGGGAATTAGGATTTGGGACAGTCCACAGAGTTTATTTTATACTGGAAACACCTGGTGTTAGGGTACAGTGTTGAGGAACAGTGAGAGCCAGCTGTTCCCCAAGGGACAGGGAGCCAAGTGTGATAACACAGCAAGAGAACAGTGTTCTTACCAGCCAGGACCCATCCCACACTACCCGAGCAAGGCAAGTTGGGCAGGCCCAAGAGTGGAAGCAGGGTCCACCAAAGGTCTAGATCACCGCACAAGTTTCAGTGACGAGACAGGTCCAAGCTAAAGCTGAGAATTCAATTCTCTAGTCAGGGGCAAGATCAGTGAGAGTAACGAGGGTCAGATGCAGCTTGGTGGTTGCTAGGCAGGTCTAATTCTGCCTAATCTTTCATGTATAGACCAAAAGAAGACTGTAGTCTCTAGTGTTACTTGTTTAATAGTAGGAACAAATATTTCTGTTTCTGTCTGTCTTTTATATGCCTTTGAAACTTAAACGCAACTGTGTCTGTGCTTTCATGCAGCTGTTTACCAGACTTAAGAGAAGATGATGTTCCTCCTTGCACTGCTGAGAGCAAACCAGTCATTGAAAGCCAGTGCAATGTCCTAAAATCAGACAAATTCAAAGCATGTCATAATCTAGTCAACCCTGAAGACTTCATACAGATCTGCATCTATGACATGTGCCAGTACGATGGCATGAAGTCTGCTCTCTGTGACATAGTTCAATTCTACGTGGACACCTGCAGGAGTCATGGAATCACCATTAGATGGAGGAATAGCACATTCTGTCGTAAGTGCACAAGCAAGTGAAAACACTGAAACTTGGAAGGCAAATTAGCAGATACTAGGTGAACAAGTTGTGTAAAAGAAAATTAACACCAAATTATCACAAAGTAAAATTCTATTATGATGATTTTATGACTCCATTGTTGCACTGAACTGTGTTCAGATTGAGCTAAACCCAGTGATAGCTCTGGACTAGATGAATTACGGATAGTCACGTGTAGTGCCTTCAGTAGCCCATTGAGTGCTGTGAGACATTGCAGTGAGCCTAAAATGTAGAAATAATATAATCAGAAGACTAAAACAAAGGGTGATAGTGTGTTAGGACACAGCTCAATGCCACTCACTGTGTTTTGAATGAAAACTGACAATTTGGCCAGTTTCTTAAGGGCTGTGTTCTTGGATTAATATCCAGTATATGTGCCTCACTACCCCCATTCAACAAAGCTCAAACAACTTATGTAAAAACAAGTAAAGATTACATAGTGGGTTTCTTTTTGCTGTTTGGGTTTTTTTCACAATTTCGTTATACATTGTGGAATTAATTATCACATAACATTGTGGAGGACAAAACAATTAGCTGGTTAAAGAACAAGCTAGATGAATGTTGAACAGGACCACCAGAAATTCCTAGTTGCCTCCTTTCCACAAGTGGGGGAAAATACTGGACATTGTCCTGCTACCCTGTTTCTTGAACTGTCCCCTTATGCAACTCTAGACACTGGCAGAAATAGCATACGGAGCTAGATGAATCTCTTGTTCTTGCATGTGGTTGTTGGCATCACTGGAAGGTTGAACATTCTAAGGAATTTGCCCTAAAGATTCTCATTTGTAGCAGTGCCCATTTGCAGCTGAACCGGAATAGTGAGTCTGAATGATTTGGCATACCTGCAGAACTGCATCAGCAGCTCCAGAGAGGGTTCTCTGTTTTGATTTTGTTGGGTTTTAAAATAAAACATTAAAAAAAAAAATCAAACCTGGTTGATGATCAAAAGCAGCTGTTAAAAGGCAATTCTATACTACTATTTTGCAGGCCAAGTTGTAGCTTTCAGGCAGGCACGTGTGTTCTCAGTGCACTTTCTAAATGTATTTAATAACGCTGGCTCTATTCTCTTCACCCACACAGCATTGCCCTGTCCATCTCACAGCTACTACACAGACTGTGTCTCCAACTGCCCATCAACATGCAATGACATTTTTGCCTCTTCCCTTTGTGAGAAGACAGAAGAGTGCACAGAGGGCTGCGAGTGTGATGATAATTATGTGCTCAGTAACGGCAAGTGTGTACCTCTGAGCAATTGTGGCTGCAGAGATGATGACAACAATTACTACAGAGTAAGTAGTTTGTGGAACAAATCTCTGACTGCAAAACTTGTAGAAAATTGGTCCCCTGTCCATCTGAATGAGAGAGAGAAAAAAAAATCATCAGTACCTTTCATCTGATCAGTAAAAACTGCAGGCTCAGGTATGAGGAGGTGAAGGAGCTGGGTATTCTGCACCTGAGGCCAAAATTGAGGCATATTCTGAACTAGTCAATTCATCAGAGTAATTCAAGCAGTCTGTCCTAGTCCTGCTTTGTCTTTAACTTCTCATGTTGAAGACAGTAAGATAAATGGACTGACACCCCCCTCCCAGACTCTTGTTGAAACTACCTCCAGATCGAGTTGTATAATTGACAACTAGACAGGTTGCACCTGGGCACCCCCCACACCCTTTGCTATTGAACTTGTATTGCAATGCAAAGCTGAGAACTTTAGTAACATATTATTAACACAACTTCCATCCAGGCTGGGGAGACCTGGATAACTCAACACTGCAGCAAAAGGTGCCAGTGTCAGAAGAATGGTGTCATCAAATGTGATAACTATAACTGTGATTCTAAAGAGACCTGCGTGATCAAAAATGGAAAACACAAGTGCAATCCAACAGGTATGTGCGGGCAGGTCTTCACTTGGTGTACCATGAGATTTAAAGAAGGAGGAAGGATAGTGGTGTCTATTCTTTCGTCCATAGCACTTCCAGTCGTTTCCACAGGAAAGAAGGAAGCTCTGACAGTGCTATTGATGACACTTCCTTGAACACATAAAGGGCTCAGTTCTCAGAATTAAAAGTTCTAATACAAGACAAAGAATTTGTAGAGGGAAGAGGAATAAGAGTTTGAAATTTACTTAAATCTAGAAATTTCACAGTTCAGTCAGTAAATAAAAAGAAATGAAAAACTATTTGCATTGCATATACTAAAGCCAAAACTCACCTATGTTTGTGAGTTCTTTGGCAATGATTTTGTTTTTGCCATTGCACTTTGAATCAAGAACAGAAAAAATAAAGGCAAATCTGAAAAGGCATGTAATAGGCCAGTCAGAGAAACTTGGTTCCCATATTCTCTGGGTAAATTAGATGGTTTAGGACATAGCTTGCTGCCTAGTAACTCTATACTTCAATTTTGAATAGTATGGCATAGGTCGTATCGTATGGATGATCAGTACAAGAGCATAATGCAAATCCATCCTCCTCCTGCTCCGTGTTGGCAAAATACCACATCAGAGGCACCCCAGCAGTCTTAAGGAGAGCCTTAGTCCTGGGATAATGGTTTGTCCTCTGCTCAGTGATCAAGGAGAATACTTAGACACAGTCACTTCATCTGATTGTTAGGTCTGGTGAACGCAATGATCAATTTAGTAGCCTCAGAAGAAATCAAGTGACAGCAGTGAGTCAGCCAAAATTAGACATTGCATTTCATGTTCCAATAATTTTGTAGCAACACATTGCTGAGGATTATGAGACCAACATCTCTAAGAGCCCACCGCAAGCCATGTTGTGTGGCCCAGTCATTCCTCTGCAGAGGACCAATGCGCACAGCTTAGTCTGTATAAAGTCTATAAACCCTACTGTTCTGCTTCAGTTCAGTTGGCTCACACTGGTTCTCAGCAGATGAATGAGTTTCTCTGGCTGTCTCTCCATATGAGTGCCCATTCACTCGGGTGATGTCCGAGCACCCATCTTTAGTTTAAGATGCCTACATGCTAGTTTTTACCTAACTTATGTTAAAATGATCCATGCTTGTGATCTGGCACGTACACATTCAAACTGGAGAGTAACAAAGCTCTTCTCCTTTAGGTTTTGGGAAATGCCGGGTCATGGGCGATCCACACTTCATCACCTTCGATGGTCTGGTGCATCACTTTCAAGGGAAATACACATATATTCTGGCTCAGACCATCCCTGACCTACCTGATACTCTGACACCGTTCAGCATTGAAGGCACAAACTATCCTCTCCATGGAAATCGACACATTACTTACCTGAAAGAGATTCTCATCAATGTTTACAATCACACAGTGCGATTCAGGCAGAACAAGCAGCTATTGGTAAGTCTCTCACTGACTTCAGAGCACAGATCAAGGCTCTCTCTTAGAGTAAAACACCTTGGAGTATTAAATGTCTGTTCTGAAAAATTTGAGTATTAAAGCTAACTATATTATTACAACGGGGCACCCACAAATGTGATTTTTAGTTGTGTTGAGTCTTTTTTCTCTATAGTTATGAAGGATATAATTCTACTTCAAATAAATAAATGAACAGAGAGAGATTTAGGAATAAAATCCCAAATACCCCAAGGCTTATAATAAAGCCATACAATTTTTTATCAGTGGTAGGGAAAAGTGTGAACAAAGGTAGGAAAATTTAATTTCTTTCATTCATGTATACATTTTAAGTTCAATAGTAGAAATCTCTTAGGATGACATGAAAATACTGTGTCCAGATCACTCTCTTCAATACATGAATTTTGTTAATTTTTAAAAATGAATAGAGTTTTTTACCTGGTTGAATTAGCTGATATGTTTATCATAAACTAGAGGAGTGTTCATTTGTAGCATTGACCTGATTTTAATTTGGCCTATATATTATTAATTTTAACTTATTCTTTCCCTATTAGTTGGATGGTGTGAGGGTGAGACCCCCTGCTCATCCTCATGAAGGTATTCGTATATATCAGAGGACAACAAGAATTTACCTGGAGACAGATTTTGGCTTATACGTGAGCTTTGATGGCAATCAAAATGCAGGTAAGTGACACTAAGACAATGTATAGGAATATTTATGTACTGTCTCAAAAAATCCTCTCATCCCAGAGGAGGTGTAAGAGGAGGTGCCTTGCCAGCAAGGCAAAATTAGAAACATTCACTCTTTGAGCCTATGATTCTTCCAGAAAATTAAAGCAAAATGTGTTGTGAGTGCATCCTTCTACATGCTTCCTCCCAAGTCTATTCAGAATAATCCCATTATTTAGCGTTTCTCATCAGGACTCTTCTACCCCATATACACACATAAAATTGAACACATATTACCTCCACTGTTCAAAACAGTTACTTCTGGTTTACAACAGAATATAGCCGTGTTATTTCTGAGTATATGGCAAAAGTGCCAGGCCATTTATACACACAACCACCATTCCAAACCCTAAAACTCTGTCTGCAGAAATAAAAGGTCTGTTTTATAGGGATTCTGTTTCTCAATGCACAAGTGCATCGTAAGTGAAGGGCATACAGCACTGCATTCAGTACTGCATTCAGTTTGTTGCAAAGCAGTAAGCAGTATGCACTAAGTGCACTAAGAGCAGTCAGGTGATGATGTTGTGTTATTAGGTGCAAGAAATTACTTTTTTCATGATCCATGTTGCAGAGCACAGAAACAGTCCTGTGACTACATGTATGAATATGTATGTTCAGGGCTGTGTTCATATCCTATGTATAGGCCCATGTTGTGTGACCAACTCTGATTTGAATCATGAAATTAAGTACTTGGCACTGGCACTGCTTTCCACCTCTTCCATACACTTGGGAGCACAGATTCCTATGTGATGTCTTTTTTTCCTTCTGAACTTCCATAGATATAAAGCTGGCCAACACCTACAGAAACAGAGTGGAAGGCTTGTGTGGTGACTTTGATGACAGATACAGAAATGACTTCAAAAATCCAGAAGGCATTTGGGTGAAAAATGTGAATAATTTTGGTGAGAGCTGGAAAGTTCCTCTACAAAGAAAAACTTCTCGTCTCAGGTACTTAATTTTTTTACCTAATATCCACAGCAAGCACAGACGCTGGGAGTGAGTGATTAAGCCATAGTTCATGTCCAGGAATAACTACACTGTCTTATTTCTGGTCTTTCTTCTTCCTTTGGTCTTTGTGTGGGGACTTTTCCTGCTTATCACTAAAGTGAACTATCAGTGCCCCTCTGTCTAGCCAAAAGAGATTGGAACTATCACTGCTTTACTCCAGTTCAGCATCCCTCTTTGGAGTTACAGCCATTACAACTGCTAGGGCAGGGGGATCAATAAGATCTTTGCCAAGTTCATGGTTCCTGGCAAAAATAAATACATCATGTTGTACTGAATGGGCCTGAGGGAGGGCAAATCCTGGTTCAGTGTCATCCCTCCCTCTGGAACATGAAGATTGCTTTGAAATCAGTCAAGATGAATTCAAAATTCCTCCCAGAAGGAGTTCTGGGAGAGTCCAATTTCCTTACTTGCATAGCTATCTAGTGTTTTCCGCCAGTGCACAAAAGGTAAGGACATTCTTTTGAGTATAAATGAGCATAATATTTGCCTGGTCAAGCAAATTCTGTGCTAATTAGTCCATACAGGACATTGAAACCACTGCGGAAAGAAGTTTCCTTCCTTCCTTCCCAATTTGCTTTGAAAAATTGAGATTGCTTAGCCACTAATACAGAACATTTTTAGCAAGCAAATGGAATCGTATTAGCTGTCAGGATACAATTTGGCTGCAAAAACTTGACTGCTAGAACAGTAGAAAGCAGTATGTAGGGTAGTGTTGAGCATGAAGGGGCTCTGGAGGCTGTGCCTACAGGAGAATTCTGGCACTTCAGGCATGCAGCCAGCTGTTCAGTGCAAGTGAATGTATGTCCAAACAGCGGTCTATTCCAGCTGCATCATTCTGGCTCAAATTCAAGTTTTACTGAATTGATTGGATGAAGCCTGTGTCACACAGAATTTCCAAAGAGATAATTACAGCTATCCGTTTTTGGCTTAAATATCCATAAATCTCTAAGACAGTAGGAAGTGTTCTAGTACATTTTTGATTTGCTTCACCTATCTCCTTCCTGTTCAGGATAAGTCATGAGAGAAAAATAAGCTTACACTTACATCACAAGGCAGAAATTCTCTTGTGGTGTTACCTGGAGAGCAGTACTGTGAATGCTGGATGTACAGAACTGATGGTTTCATAACGACTTTACTTCCAGACGAGATGTCAATTCCAAAAATGAGTCTGAGGAGGAACCAGATCCAGGGCTCTTCCAAGGCTGCAATGAAAATCAGTTGGGACAAGAAAACAGCACTTCTAGATGTCAAATCCTGATTGACTCAGAAGGTCCTTTTGTGAATTGTCATTCTACAGTCTCGCCAGATTTCTATTACATGTAAGTGTCTACTGCAGACAGTTGTTCTCCCCATTTGCAAAATCATTTTGGTGCTAGTTCTGACAAGAACTTTGCATCTTCAGTCTCCAGGGTATTAATAGTAGTTGGGGATAGTAAGTGCTTTTGGCCATCTATTTAGCATTTCACTTTTCTATTAGCTCTAAAACGTAGCTTTCCTGTTTTCCTATACAGATAAAGCAGAAGTGTTAAGCATTATACCTGTAAGCTAGGATTTCTAGGTGCTTACAGTTCTCATCCACATTCAGTGAGAATTTGGTACTTGGCTTAGGTACCTTTTAGCAATTCAAGCTTCATGAAATGTAGCCTTCATGCTATAGCCACAAAGGCTGAAGCTGGCAGTGACACCTCCTGAATCTTTCATGGAGAATTGCAAAAAACAGATTAGTGAAGAGTAACTAACCCGATATCTTCAACAAAGTTCCCCTTGCTGTGTTTCATGGCTCTCCTACACATCTAATTTTGAGCTGTATGAAACCTGTTGATTCATCCCCACATTCACCATTAATCCATCATCAGTCATTAAATCGCCAAGTAGCTGCCAGTTTTCTTTAGTCATATAGTTGTTTACTAATGTTAAAAGATAGCTAATGCCCACTTCAAAGTCCCTCTTACTTGTGAGAAAAATGTGAAGGTATCTTAAGCCAAATAAACTGAACCACTGGCTTCAGTGCAAATATCCTGATTCTAAATGTACTTTTCTCCTCATTCTAGAATTGGGTTGAATGGCCTGTCTTACCTTCTTAGTGGTTGCCTGATTTTTCTGAGGTGCTCCATACCTGCAGGTTCCATCTCAGATCTCAATGCCTCTGAAAATCAAGCCATGGATATTCAGATGATGAGCAAAGCTGAGACTGGCAAACAAACAGAATTCCATGTCAATATTCAAAGTATATGGATGGGAACAAAGCATTGAGAGAAGTGTGTAGTCCAGCTTTAAGACTTAGCAGCACTAAAAATTGCTCCATCAACAAGATACAGTCATGCTAGCCCAAACCAGCAGCAGATAGCAAAGAATAACTTACTGTGACAAACAGTCAGGTAGCTCTTTATTGCCTGGTATTCCCAATCACGTGGCTGCACTTGGGTTTGGGATTTCTTTATTCCTCTGCTTTCCTGTCAGCAAGATACAGGAAAACAGAAGTAACCCAGAGACAGGTGGAAAAGCAGCTGAAAATAAACAATAACAAAGGTCTTGGGAATGAATGCTTTCTGGTGTTTCATGCAGGAGCTGCCTGTTTGACGTGTGTGTGCAAGGAGATGATACCGCTACCTTATGCCGCAGCCTGGAGGAATATGCACTGGATTGTCAGCAGCAAGGGGTCCGTATGGAAGGCTGGAGGCAACAGACAGTTTGTGGTAAGCACAGAAAGAAACAGAAATTACGCTTTCTGCCTCAAGGACTCTCAAAATCTGAGATGTGAGGCTTTTTCTAGACGTACCATGGAACAAAGGTTCTTGGGGAGTTGACTCACTGTTCACAGTTTAGCCTGCACACTCGCTCTTCTGACCTTTCTTCTGTGTCCTATGCTAACTTTTGCACTTAGACCCCCACTTAGAAAGCTATTTAGGAAAGCAGAAAGGTCAGCTTAAATCAAGTCCCCTGTTGTCTGAAGTTTTGTGAGAGAAAAAAAAGTCCCCATTCTCAAGTGGGCAAAGAAGTTAACATTTTGCAGACCATCAAAAGCCACAAATCTGAAGGAAAAACGTTTCATTTCAATCTCTTTTTAAATCTACAAAACATACTAGTTCTTTCTTTCTTTCCTGTGAAATTTCAAGATAAAAAAAAAAAAATCAGCTAAAAACTCCAAATCTTTTAGAGTCCAAAATGCTGAAACTTACAATAATTTCGCCTTTTTTCCAATTTTTTTTTTCCAAGTTGGTACATTCACTAAACCATACTTCCCCTGCATCACCCATGGCTCGATGACTTTGTATTCCTGGTGAAACACAGTTCCCAGAGTTGTGAAACAGCTCTGGCACTTGCAGGGGTGGATGGCCTGAAATGTGTGAGAAGTTATTTGCAGCAAGCACCAGGAACGAGAGTGTAACAAACAAATAGCTTTGATGATCCATTTCCTGACTTTTGGAGTGCTTTATTTACAGCTTCAGTTCTATTATATACGTGTGCACATCTGTGTGTGTGTGTGTTCATTGTGTTGCCCCCTATAAAATGGTAACATCCTCTGGTTATCAAAGGGCATTGTGTAAGTAATGCTCAGCAGCCTGCTATAACTGGACTCTCCCTATTTTTACAGCTATATCATGTCCTGCCAACAGCAACTACAGCTCCTGCACGTCTGCCTGCCCAGCATCCTGCTACGACTTCACCAGCCCCTCGGAGTGCGAATCACCTTGTGTTGAAGGCTGTGAATGTCTCCCTGGCTTTGTTCTTAGTGGTTCTGACTGTGTGCCTTACAAACAATGTGGCTGCACCTACCTTAACAAATACTATGAGGTACAGTTTCCCTGTGGGTCAGACAGCTCCCGTGGCACCAAACAACATTTTCTTCTGCTAATTATTTTGACAATCTCCTCAGCACATAATTTTGCACTTTAATTCTTCACCTTTATAATGATCAATAATAGCCTCGTATGCTCTAAAGTTTACAACACACCGGTTATAGAGAAATTCTGTCAGTCACTGTGGCCCCTCTCTCTCCTCTCAATGAAGAGTGGTTGTAGGCAGAGTTGAGAATTGGCTAAGACGTGAGGAGATCCTCAGGCAAGGCTGGACTCTGAGGAACATGGAGAATCCTCCATTGGCATTGCAGGATACAAAAGCTTCGTAATCTGATAGATTTCTGTTGTAACACTGGAGATTTGCTACAGAAAAGGCCTAAGCCAGTAAAGATTCTTTTATGGGAGGAGGCAGACACTTGCTATAAACAGGTGGCACTTGTCAGAAAAAAGGCACATGGCCTTTCCATGTTGCCTTGAAGGCATCATGTGTTGCATCTGCCACTCTCTCTTATCTCCAGCAACAGTTAAAGGCTTCTTGGTTGCACATGTAATCCACCTGGGGCTAGGATCTTCTTTCTTGGGCCATCCTTGAGTTTCAAAGATCTGGATTAGTAAACTGCTTGCTTTCTTTTTTGTACAAACTAGCAAAAAAAAAAAAAAAATTTAATCTGCCCAGTTGCCATTCACAGGAGGGAATCAGAGAGAATAACATGGGGCCCCAGGCCTCTGCTCAAAGTTTTTCTGGCTGATTTTAGTTGACATTTTTTAACATTTAACTGCTGTCTTCCAGATTGGAGAAACATTCACCACTGATGACTGCTCACAGAAATGCCAGTGCACAGAAAGCTCCACTGTCTTCTGCTCTGACATAGTGTGTGGATCTGATGAAATCTGTGGCATTTCAAACTACAGTCGTGGATGCTACAGGAGTGAGTCAACTGCTATCACATTGAATTTGATGCTAAGAAGTCTTGACTTATTGCTTTAGGATATCACTAGGGTTGGGGATAGTTGCAGTAGAGTGCGTACAGAAGAAAAGCACGCCAGGGATCTTGCTCTAATGTTTAATTGTAGAAACAGTGTTTCTTTCCCTTATTCCTGTTGCCAAGTAGAAGTAATGCACCTCAAAATACAGGGAATATTCAACATTAGGAGTCCGCATAATCTATGCAAGAACAATTCTCTCAGGGCTGGATTAACAGAAAGTCTGAAGCGTTTCTCCTTTTTTTGTTAGGTGGACCATGTATGCCAGATCCTTGTAAGAATGATGGAGTTTGCTTTGAAACTACTAACAGCAGCTCTCCCTACTCCTGTGAGTGTTCAGAATTGTACACAGGACCAACCTGCACAGTTGAGAGGGCAGGTAAGAGAACTATTTTGGATTTCACTGTCTGCATTACATACCACTTTCAAAAATGGGTGTCACTGGGGAGAAGATTGAGCTTACTCTTCATTGCCATGCTGTAAATTGGTAGTAACTCAGTGGGTAAGAGCCTGTGGGGATCCAAGACAAAAGAAGGGATCAGATCCCCCAGTGGAGAGGTTCTAGAAAGCAGAACAGTAGGGCTCTGTAGAGCATACAGAACCTGGGTCTGAAACCACTCCAGAAAGTCACGTTTATCAGAGAGCACAGTATAAATCAAGCAATGATTTATAAAAGAGGGACAATGGTTGAGAAAAAAAAAAAGTCTTCACAGTATGGTTACCTTTCACTGACTGGGCTCTTTCATCTTCTTTTGAAGATCCTATAGTGGAGCCTGAAGGCCCTCCAGTTGCCATCATTGTTGGAGTTGTGGCAGGTGTAGCTGTTATCATTGTTCTCATCTCCTCTGCAGTGTACGCCTACAGGTAAGGCTTCTCCCAGCTTTGCTACGTCCGTCAGAGTCAAGACACATACACCCCTTTTAGCACCTGTAAACCTCAAAACTCCTGTTCCTCACATCCCTACAGGGACAGAAAGGATCTCTGGGTCTCACTTGAAGAATGTGAGGGAAAAACTTAGCTTTCTCTCAGAAATGAACACATGCCATGTCCTGTACACAGGGCATATGCGTCTCTACCACAAAAGTTGGGGTTCTCCAAAATCTGATTTCATTCTTGCCACCACCATTGTTTGACCTCTCACTGCAGATAACAGAAGTTTAAAATGATTGTTCTTTTCCCCCATTGTACAGAAGGAACAGGAAAACGAATACAGCTGAGTTATCAAGGGAATCTTCTTTGAGATGGTCCCGGGACGACAGAGCACACGAGCAAGATTATGGCTGCGTCATGAACGCTGCGTTTGATCAAAATGAATCCCTAAGTACATACCTATAGTTAGCAATATTTTCCAATTGATTTGTATTATTTTCTGCTCTTTTATTTTAATAGTATTTCCAGTATGTTAAGAAGAAATAAATAATAAAACATTGCGTTTGCTGAAAACCTTTGAAATTGTTCATCTAAAATCTCATATTATAAACCCAAATTAATGGGATTTAGGACATATTTTAGATACTGTGCTGTCTTCAGAAGCTGGTTGAAAAACACAAAGTCCAGCCTGAATTTTCCAGCACAAGTGTGCTGCACACCATCACATACACACCTCTGGTAGATCCACAAATTGTAGACTGATGAGGTCAGAATTACAGCATCCCAGGCAGGTTTTCATGAGATCACTATACCCAAATCCTTCCACGGGAGGGGATTAGCAGACTGAGCTGGACACAGTTCTTGCTTCTCTTGTGGCAAGGCTGGCCCAACTGGAGAGAGAAATATAAGACACCAAGTTCATCGGGTGCGAGCTGCAGTAACAAAGATGACCTGTGTTGCCCCCAGGGGTAGTGCTGGACTGAAAGTAGTGATTGTTTGAAGAAGAGCTGTCTCCTTGCTGTCAGAGTTGAGTGGACAAGAAGTAGGGTTGTCATCAGCCCCTGGCCTGTGGGTGCTAAACAAGAGCATAACTTAACAAAATCTTTCTGAAGAATGAGACCTTGTCATGAACTGTCCTTGGGGTCTATAAACTCTGAAGCTGCCATTTGGTGATGAACATGGGTAGGGATCTGCACCATCTCAGTCCCAGACTGCGCTAAGGACACCCCTGCAGCAGAAGATCAGAGGTGTTTGCAGCAAGGCCCAGTAACACGTGGTGTGTGAGACACCCCCCCACGACAGAGCACTCACAGAGCCCACTCAGGGAAGTGAGGCACTGCCTGAGCCTTCTACAAGCCTTGAACAAATTCCCAGTGCCACGAGGGAAGCTTTGAGATGTAAGGAATGCACCATTAAGGCTTCTTCGATGCTTTTCCACTTCTTTGCAGCCTCACTTCTGATTACGGTGAGGAACAGCAGGGGCATATTATTTACTTACCCTTTCTCCTTTCCCTTCTATCCATAAGCCCACATGTGCTGTTGGCCAAAAGAGTATTTGTAACTTCCACGAACAGTCAGGTAGATAAAAGGCATTTTATTCTGGCCCATTCCAGCCCAGCACAGCTATTCTGGAGAGGGTGGGAACACGAGGGGGCTTTCAGCCTCGCTGCGTAATGGAAAATCGCTCCGCAGGAGAGAGACCTCCTCGTGCACAAACGAACTGTCAACCTTATGCTGGAATTTCACCACCATCATAAAAGCATTTTTCCTGCCTGTTCGGTGGCAGCTTCCCCCTGCGCTCTCGTGCCCGCCGGCTGCTGCTGACCACGCTGCTCCCCCACCCCCTGCCAGAGGGATCCCAGCCCGGGCTCTCCCCAGCCAACAGGGCTCAGCTGCGCCCATATAAAGCAGATTTCTGGATTTTCATGGATACACTTCCCTCCCCGGCCAATACCACAAGACTTGCCTCGGCTGTCCTGCTGCAAAGCCTTGCAAATGAATGCTTGAGACTTGGCACGGGGGGGGGGGGAGGTGTGTGACACGGAAAGCAGAACTGCAATTCAGCGCTGAGCTAAATCAGCTATTTCATGTCAATAGAAGCCAGAAAGGTGACAAATCTCTCTAAGCTTTTAAATCAACCGGCCTGCTCACCCGACGTGAAACACTGGGCTTTAAATACACTCGCTAGTTCAACTCATGCCCCCTCCCCAAGCTCAGGGGACTCTTCCTGGGCACAACCATGGGACTCTTCCGATGCCCTAAAGGAACCTCCGGGCCCACACCATGAAAGACAAGGGGGAAAGCCACCCTAGAAACCTCTTTGCCCTAAAACGGCCGCTGGGATTCACTCCCAGCTCTATCATCCCATCATCCTGGCGCTTCCCTTCGCCAGCAAAGCAACGGACCGGCAGCTCCGCGCCGCCTCTCGCCCAGGGAAGGTGTCCAGGCGAGGGGTGCCCGGCTCGGCCCTCGCTCCCGCACCGGAGCCCGTCCCCGCGGCTCTTCCACCCTGCGGAGCGGGGCCTCGGCAGGGAGAGAACCACCCCATCCCCGGGCACCGAGCAAGCACCGCCTGCCTGGAACCCTCCCGGCTCCTCGCCATTTATAGCGTGCGGGAGGAGCCAGGAGCGGCCCAGCTTCCCCTGCTGCTGTCCCCCGCCCCTGGGTGACATTCCGGCCACGGCAAGAGCGGGACGGGCACTGGAGGTGAGCGGGACGGGCACTGGAGGTGAGCGGGACGCTTTGGGGTGGAGGGGGGATGCGGGGGAGCCAGGGATGGGAGCAGGTGCCCGCCAGCGGGATGAGACCTTTTCCGGGGTCGAGAGCGGCTCCGGGGGATGCCCTGGAGCCTGGGGACAGGCTCGGTACCCCCGATGTCCCCCCCTCGCCCACCGCGAGGAGCTGCGACTCTACGGGGAAGCTGTCCCGGTGCCAGAACAAGCAAAGCCCCGAAGGAAGCGCCCCCGGGAGCGGCTGCGAGGGACCGGAGTTGGGGGGGGGCGCTTGCGGCGGGGAAGGTTCCGAGCGCTGGCCCGGGGAGGTGGCCCCGCGGCGGGGACGGGACGGGAGCTTGGATGCCGGCCCGTGATGATGGCTTCACCCTTGGCCTGCAGCGCTCGGCGGGAGGGGTGGCCATTTCGTTTCTTACCCCAGGCCAGGGCTGGGCTGGCAGCCGGGACCAGGCACCCCCAGCCGGGGCTCTGCGGAGAGAGGACACCACCACCAGCAGCCACTCGACGGTGCTCCACATGCTGGTGCCGAGCCCTAATGATCTCCCTTCCCTCCTCCCCAGATCTCCCCTCTCCACCCGTGCCTCGCATTGAGCCTGCCCAGCAAGAGGGACATGTCCTGACCTCAGCCTCTTGAGATGGCAGCTATCCAGACCTTCAGTGCCACCCACCCCGGTGACCCCCAGCCCGGGGACCTGATCGAGATCTTCCGGCCAGCTTACCAGCACTGGGCCCTCTACCTGGGGGACGGGTACATCATCAATGTGACACCTGTAGGTAAGGCTGATGCAGCCCAGCAGGGTGTGGAAGGGGTTTTGGGGTGGCCTGGGAGCCCTGTCTCCCTCCATGGGCTGGTGGGGTTCCCTGCTTATGTGTAGATCACATTTCCAGGGGCCCCTCTAAGGTCTTGGAGACCCGGCTTATCCCATCCCTACCTTCTCCAGATGAAGGGCCCCCAGCCACCTTCTCCAGCGCAAAGTCAGTGTTCAGCAGAAAGGCCCGGGTGAGGATGCAGCTCCTGAAGGACGTGGTGGGAAATGACACTTACCACATCAACAACAAGTACGATGGCACCTATGCTCCCCTGCCGGTGGAAGATATCATCAAGCGTGCTGAGTGCCTCATTGACCAGGAGGTGTCCTATGATCTGCTCGGCAGCAACTGTGAGCACTTCGTGACGCTGCTCCGCTACGGTGAGGGGGTCTCAGACCAGGTAAGTAGCAGGGGCTAAGCCTCTGCATGCCTCACAGTGCACCTCCGTGCTGCTCTGTGTCAGCCCCTGGACCAGGGCACAGCATGGCAACTGCATGGGGACAGCAAAGCCCCAGGTGCAGAGTCCAAACTGTTACTACCTCTGACCTCACTGGAGACCCTGGACCAGGAGGTTCACTAGATGGTCTTTCTGCAGCCTGATAGTGCCCTTTTACTGAATGCTACAGCCTAAGGCTAAAGGCCTGGGTGTTACCCTTTCTGCTTATGGGCCAGGTGTCTCTCATTCATTTAATTGCCTTCATTATTTTTGCCTGCTCCTCATTAGCATGCCTGGGGGTAAAAAAACCCAAAAAAAACACAAAAACAAGCTCATGTTTCCAACCTGTGTTTTGCTTCCCCTTTGCAGGCCAAAAGAGCTATTGGTGCCATTGGGCTCGTAACAGCTGCTGCTGGTGCCTTCTCTTTGCTGGGCTTGCTCCGGAGCAGATCCAGAGAGAGACAGTACTGATGGGACGAGCTCGGAGCAGGACAGGGAGCTCCCGGCCGGGATGGGACCCAGGACAGTTTGTGGCTGCAGCTGCCCCAGAGACTTACTAACAACTGCGTCGCCCTTGCTGAGAGCAGCACTAGCCTGTTTGCTGCATCTGCTTTTATTTTGTTGCCTGTGATGAGTTTTGTGGTAGTCCGGGAGCGTTTGAAAGCAAATTCTCCATCCTCACAGCCCTGGTGCTGTGCTGAGGGCTGGTGCAGGCGTTCTGCACACATGCTGTTTCTTATCCGCTACATCCCGTGGGCTCTTTCTGTGAATACCCTATTTTAAGCTGTGTGAAGAAACATTTTTATTTCTATGCTACTTTTGGTTAAAAAAGGAAAGAAAAAAAAAGAAAAACAAACCAAAAAAAAGTATTGCTGAGGGTTTATTGTGTGTCATGCAGCTGAGAGCATGTGTAAGTGGGAAAGCCTGGGTTGTCAGGCCTGTGGAAGGGCAGACAAGGCACAGGCTGCTTGTCGGAGCTGAGCTGCTCCTGTGAGGGCGGGAGGCAGGAAGGAAGGGAAGGGCAGGTCTTACAGGCTGAATTCCTCAGTGCTTTAAATGAGGGCTCTGTTTTTGGCATGACAGTGTTTGTTCAGTTTTCTCCTGCCTGCAAAGCATCCCTTTCCCCAGATTTTCTCGCCCCCTTTGGGAGCAGCAGAACCCCAGTCTAAGAGGATCTGACAAAAACCCAGCTGTTTGTTCCAGGTTGGGACCAGTCTGCCACTGAAATCTCTCTCTTCATTCCTCTAAGTGCAGCAATTGTTGCTATTGGACCTGACCAAACTTAGTAGATCATCTTTAAGGTCCCTTCCAACCCATCCATTTTATGATTCAGCTCCTTGGGTTTAAAGAAAGACCACAATGGATTGCAAGGTCAGGCAGGAGCCTTTACCCCCTGCAGCTTATGACATTTGGCTCTGTTCAGAAGTTGAGTTTAAGCAGTTTGTAGCCCCAGCACAAGATTGATCTTCCTCCAGCCAGGGTCCCTGCAGTGCTGGGGGAACATATATGGAGAAGGAGCTGTGCAGGACCCAAGCCCCATCTCCAATCCTATGGAGCCCCACTATTTTCTTGTCACAAAACTGACACATGCCTTGTCTTAGAAGAAAAGAGTTTTGGAAAAGTGTGGTTTATTATTTTCTACCAGGAATGGCTGGCTTGCACTTTTAGAATCGCATGAAAGAAATTAAAATCTGTGTTGCTTTTGCCACAGGCAACTGCCTGGACTGTAAGAAGAGATGAGAGCAAAAGAGCCGTCTGTAAGAGGCTTGCTATTTTTGTCTGCTCTTAACATGTACATAACGGGATCAGAAGCTTTTTTTAAACATCAGTTGTTTTAACATTTGAAATAACAAAACCAAGACTTCTGGTGTCATCCCCTGTAGTGCCCTCTGTTACTACATTTGAATAAATTTCTTCTTTTTTAACATGGGAAAATGTATTATAATAAAACTGAAACTGAAACTCCTTTTTTGTTTCCGGCAAATGTAATCAAAAGTTCTTTCTTGGGTAAACTGATTAGGTGGTTGAACGATATGAAGATGGAAGAGCAGGTACAGAGGGGCTCAGCTTCTTGTACCTGCCAGGCAGCCACACACCAGAGCACGTCAGATCCCTGGCTTCGTGGTGTGACCCAGTTACAGCAGGACCTCAAATCTTAGCCCTGCTTTCTGCCCCGTGACACCAAATTTCAGGCAGGACCTGGCAGCTGCAGAGCACGGCCCAGGGGTGTTGTGTGTGTGTACAGCAGCTGTGGATGCACTGCCTTCCCAGCCTGGTGCTAGAGCAGTCCTCAAGCTCTAACCTTTCTTGGACTCGGAGCCTCATGTCTCTGCAAGAACTGTCAAGCAAGAGCTGGTTGAGGGCAGCATATGTGCCCTCTCACATCTGTAATTCGCTCCAGGATGCAAGAAAATGGGTATTACTTCATCTGTGGAACTTTCTTGGAGTTCTTGGAACTGCAGAGTTTCATTTAACGCAGGATTTTGCAATTGTACACGTGCTACTCTGTGCGGTCAAGATTAGGTCACTTATTTTGGATTGCCTTGCCATCAAACCCGATGGGTACATTGACAGGATTTGGTGGAGCAGTGGTTAAAACATGGAGCAAGAACATGACATGGAACAGCATAAGGCATAGCTACACTGTAGTCAGTATTTTTGAGCCTTTGTAGGAGAAGTTGGCAAGGTCCAAGATCTGCTGTTGCCATGGAGTGGAGTCAAGGCTGTTATTTTACCAGCAGCTGAGAGAACAATCCTTGCCTGTGCTCTGGGACAGCAGCGTGGGCCCAGCCTGCCCCTGAATGGCTGGGTTTGTGCAGGGATTTCAAGCATCTGACTGTAGTGCATATCAAGGGATGAAAACATGGGCTGGTTGGTACGAGTCAGGAAGCTGCTGTCACTGCACAGACCCGCACCCGGCTGCGGGGTCTCACCTAGTCCTCATTGCTGTGTTCGTAGGTGGGGTTAATGTAAACCTCATCCGTGCTTTTCACTGCAAAGTCTTTTCTGTTTATGGGGGGCCAGTTGGGATCCGTCTGCAGCATCCTCTGCCATTTTCGGTACTGGCTCTTCGACTGGTACCCAAACCAGGCTTTAAGCAGCAGCCAGAGGCGCTTGTTCTGCAGGATAACATCCTGTGGAGTGACATGGCATGGGGTCAGTGCTACTGCCTGTCACTGGGGGCAGAAGGACTCCTCAGGGACAAATGCCATCCCTTGCCACATGTGCAACCCATGAGCCCCACAGGGAGCACAGCACTGGGTGCCTGCATGTGCCCCCCCCACCTCCAGTAGCACAGCTGCCAGAAGGCACTGTCCTCATCCATGGGAAGGCTCTGCTTGGTTCTCTCAGGACAACACCAACCTCAGTCTGTTTGCCTGAAGGGGATAATCAGGGGACATGTTTTTCCTTCACCGGCTGTGGGATGGCTGGGCACTGCTGCTCCTTGCAGGGCACTGTCACCCCAGGGGTGACACAGCCAACCTTGACCCACACAGTGCTTTATGGCTTAGTCATTACTGCAACATCCAACTGCGAAGTCAGCACAGCCTCTGGCCTGATTGACTGCAGGGCAAGAGGGAAGTAGTTGTTTGAAAATCAGTGCCAGGGGCCTGACCCGTGCTGTGGTCTGCCCCCTGTGAACCAGGGCAGCAGCTCCTCCCGGGCAGCTGCACATCACCTCACTTTCCCTCTTCCTCTCTCTCTCTCTCTCTCTCAAGGATTAAGAGATGTGGTCTAAATAATCTCTGGTGCTGCACAAAATGGATTTGATTGATGCGGGTTGAGTCTTATGGGAAAAGAAAAAAAACATAATAAGGCCAGAGGGTTTATGCTTTTGTGGGAGGAGAGTGTTGATGCAAATAGGGGTAGAAAGACCCAAGCAGATGCTGCTGCTGTTCACCCCTGTAAACAAATGCACTCACCTCTGTAAAAAAAGATACACAGAAGGTGACCACGAGCATCAGTAGGATGTAAACTCTCCAGATCACAGGAGTGCAAAGAAACTGTTGAAAAACACATGAACAGCAATGAGGTTTAAATACCTTGCCAAGACTTGCATTTGTTCATAATGATTTGAGAGTCTGACTAACATTTTCCCAGTGGCAAACATGGAGGAGGCAGTAGGAAGTGACAGTGATTCCTTGTCACAGAGATCTTGGAAGGTTTGATGCCAGATTCCTCACAGCATGGAACTGCCTAACTCATCTCAGCTACTTAGGCTACTGCTGAAAACAGTAAATCGGGTGCCTGGGGCAGGGTTGGGTGCCCGGGGCAGGGTTGGGTGCCCAAATACTTCTGGGGAGCTGCAGCTAATGCACAATATGGGGCTCCTCTCACTCTGTGTGTGCCCTCCCTGATGCCAGGCCTCCACTCAAATCCATCCCATGCAGGATGGCTGGGACAAGCCACAAGGCTGGGCCATTCCCAAAACCACATGCAAAACCACAATCCACCCCATTGTGCCTTTCTGTTAAGAAGAAAAACTCAGCAAGCTCTAAGTTCTTTTTCCATCCCCTTTAGAGGCAAAAAGGACCCTTGTCCTCTAACTAAACCCTTGTCAGAAAGATGTTAGAGAAGTTTTGAAAGGGCTGCCCAGTCAACATCAGACCAGCACATTCATTTCCAAGACGACCGTAGCTGTAGCTTCTGCTCTGTATGCCTAGGTAAAGGGCCAGCAAAGTATCTGGCACAAAAAGGAAATGCACATTCTGTTTGCACTTACCTCCATGCCACTGTAGACGGCATCAATGTCAGCAAAGAAGAGGAAGAGGCAGACTGCAAGCTGGAGGGTCAGGAGGACTGAAAACACATCTAGGAAAATAAAGGAATTTTTGGCCCTTGGAGGGAGGCAGGTTGGTGACCAAACTCTGCAAATAATCTGACAGGAGCCCCAAATGCCATAAATGTAAAATGCCTTCCCCTCTGCCCCCAGCTAAAAGAAGAGTTGTGGAATTGAAACTAGGGGAGCTACTCCCCAGCAACCTGCTGCAAGCTCACCACCTACACTGGTTTTTCTCACATAAGTGATTTGGCACATTCTGATTCTTATACAACCACAGAAAACTGCCTCAAAAGGGCACTGCTGTGAGCCACACCAGCATCCCTTCTCCTGTGCTCCCTCCTCCACGTGTGCAGCCACACACCTGGGCTGCAAGCAGCGAGGAGGTTGCGTGTTCCCATGGACTGCCCTCCCAGGGTGGAGAGGGTCTTGTGCAACCAACTCTGTGCACAAATGGACTATCCCTGTGCCTTCCACAAGAAAGAGTTTGTCTGGCTTTGTATCCCCTTCCAAAGGAGCAGGAAGCCACAGAGGGATGGCAAATGGCTCAGATGTCCAGAGGTGCCAAGCTCCTGGCAATTACCAGGAGCTGAGCATCTTAAAACCAGCTGGTCAATTGGGTCAATAACTCCCAATGGCCTCCTGACAACCATCTTGCTGCCAGGCAGGAGGGGGAGATAGCTGAGTGGGTGGCAAAAACTCCTTCCTCCTACGGGTTGGCCCTAAACAGGGATAAAACAGAGAGAAGCAAATGTGGATTCGTGAGCTGACAGAGTCCTCTGTCCAGTCTCAGCCTGGCTGCTTGCAGGGCAGCTTCTTTCTGGTCTCTCCTGTCTTCTGCAGGTGATCAGTGCTCTGTGAAATGAGTTTGAGACCTGCCTTTTAACAAAATACCTAACAAAATCAACCCTCCTGAGGTGAAGCAAAGTCCTGCCCTCATCCACGAGCTGCAATTATAAAGGAGCTGTCAGTGAACCAGTGGCTGGAAGAGCAAAACACCTTGGCAAAACTCAAACAGAAAAAGAAAGGTTATTGTGAGAGGATTTTAACAGTGACTTTATCACAGGCTTTTCTCTCTCATCTCTCGGAATGTAAGTCAGGCAAGGTAAGACTGTGAATCTCAGAATAACTCCTTCTGATGTGTGTATTTTGAAACAAATACATCTGATCCTCATATGCTCTCTGTGCTCACAATAATACACAGTTCTGCTCTAAATCCAGCCCATCGTCTTCTGGAAAGCATACATTTTCCAAAACAAGACGCAGTCTCCTTTTTCAGCTCTGTTGCTTCTTACCTCCAGGAAGAAGCTAACTTAAGCACTGCTCACTGAGCTTTTTTAGAAGGAGAAGTAGGAGCTCACATACACCAGCAGTTACTTTACATGCCAGTCACTGGTGTGGGTACAGAAAAATCCACAGCATCCCTTCCCCAGCAGCCTCTAGTGCCAGGGTTATTTTGGGGCAGGAATGAGAGTCTGCGGAGCACATGTTACTCCAGATCTACTCACAGTTGGTGTAGATGGGCTTCCTGAAGGGCTTTCCTTTGGAAAAGACGAAGGCCACAATGATGCAGTTAATAGAAGACAGTGGCCACAGCGTAGTGTCTTCGTAACTGAGGACACTGCTCTGGGCACCGCTGCTGGTACCATTTCCCCCTGGGCTGGTGGGGGACACCGTCTGGTTCCCTGGAGAGCAATGTCTGTAAGGTAACACCCAGAATTTTGTTCCCGCTTTCTCCAGCATCAGTAAGCTGCAAACAGCAGCTCCCTTTCCTCTCCGACCCAGCCCACTATAACCAGGTGTTACCCACCAGAGTAAACCCCAAAAGTTTTAAAACAAAAACCCAAATAGCTTAATTTTCTGGTTTGTGGGCAACGATAGCAGTGTTCAAGACACATGGCTACAAAGACGTGTGCTCCAGCTGTCTACACCTCACTCTGGCACACTCGCCCTGAGATACATCCGTGCATCCCCAGGGAATGATGCCAGCTCATCTGGGAGCATCCCCACTGAAACACCTAGCTGGGCCTCCTGCCCTACCACGTCAGCTCTGCGTGAAGATATGCTCCTCATTAATATATAAAGTAGAATCTATGGTATATAATATTATACACATAGTATATAATATTATTTCCCTGGGGAGCTGTGCTGCCAGATCCTGGGAGAGAGCAGCAGAGGGAGGGAGGGAGGCCAGCCATCTCCTGTCACCCTGCCATCTGCCACAGCCCCGTGGCCTGGCACAGCATCTTCTCCCACATTTCCAGATAGGAATTGGAGGAGGCGTTGGAAAAACACACGTGTGCTAGCCCTCGGGCTGACCCTTTAGATTTGAGTGTGGCATCTGCTGCAACGTCATTTTGCCTTGGCAACGCACTGCTGAGTACACACACGCAGCTGGGCGGTGGAAATTGTCCCACTCAGGTCCCTCAGGGTGCCCAGCTGCAGGCCATGGTGAGGCTGGGGTGTCCTCTGCACACAGCAGCACGCGATCTGCAAGCCAGGGACCAGAGACAAAAAGAGGGACTTACCTCTGGCTGGCCAGGGCTACATACCAGGGCTGCTTCTTCACCAGAAGGAAGCCACAGGTTTGCATGATGATGGTAAAACACACATTGAGGATGATGGAGAGCAGCAAGGGAGGAGAGAGGAGCTGGCCGGGAGGGCGATAAGGTGCCAGATTTGGATAGGCTTCAGTCAAGCTCACTGCAGAGAAACCAGAGACATTTGCAGTGCTCAGCAGCCCAGCCCACCAGTAGCCCTCTGCGTTTGCTGGGCGAGCAGAGCCATACACAGAACCCCACCCATAGGTGAAAACTGCAAAGCCTAGCCCCAACAAGCAGGAAAGAAATGGCTTTGATCTCCAGTATTTTCCATCTGAACCTCCTCTGAATCTCCCCCTCAGGAGAACATAGAGAGAAGATGGGGAACATCACTCTCATTTGCAGGTGCGGATCTCCAGTGGAGTCTAAGAGCTGTACTGGGTCTCACACCAGGGACACACAGGAGACCAGTAGCTGATTTTACACTGTCTGACCCACTAATAGTCACCAGAGCAATTGCTCCTCTTCCAGTCAAGTCCCATATCCAAACCCTATTGGTTATGTACAGAGTTCTGTAGCCATATTTGCAAAGGACTATAAGCCAAATCCCATGCTCTGGGCTCTGGGAATCACTCTAGTGTCAGTGGTTATGATGTTACTGACAGCAGAACTTGGATCCTCATTTTAACTTTTATTGGGAGATGAATTCAACTATCTAGACCCAGGCTCTCCAACAGACACAGCTGGTTTCTCCAAGTGGCTTACTTGTTAGGCAAACCAAAAGCGTAATGGCGACGTCTTGTATCAAATACTGGTGAATCCCAAAGATTTGCAGTTGCTGGAACAAAAACAAAAGCAGCACTGCCTGAGAACTGATGTCAATTTTGACGATACAAACTGCAGCATCTGGTGCTATCTCAGAGCAGTGTCGTGCCAGCAACAGCAGCCTCACAGCCCTGATGCAACCTCGTGAGGACTAGCAAAGCCAGCTTGGCAGATGTCAGCCAGGTGCCTCTGGACCCCTTGCTAATTCATAGCACTTGTGGGTGACCCAAAACTCAAATGTGGCCTTTGAACCCTTCTTCCAGCAGATGCCAATGTCCCTTGGACCATGTAATCAGGTCACGCCCTCCCGCCCCACGATAAAAGCAATGACAGCCAGAGTTTCACTTTGTGCCAGGTTTGAAATGTTTTTGGGTAGTGGGGACATGGACAAATTTTCTGTGCCCAAACTAGTGGCTGGAGAAGCTGTCCCCATGTGGACACCCACCCTGTTTGCTACCGAGGCTGGGCCATGCCTTGCAGATTCACGGACACTCACTTCGTTAAAAGGTAAAAAACAATGGTGAGCACGGTGTATGATACAAGATGGGCATGAAACTTACCCAGAACAGCAGGGCAGTACCAACAAACTGAATCAGGCCGTAAAGGGTCAGGTATTTAACAACAGCGAAGGAAGAAACCAAAGCAGCACGACCTTCCCTGCTCAAAATACAAAACAAAGGTAAAACCCCCTTTCAGCTTCAGTACCAGGAGTTTAGTGCTACAGATTGTTTCTTCTTCTCAGAAGGGCAACTCCTTTTGTTTAGGATCTCTAAAAAGAATAGAAAACATCTCAAATTCCATAGATGAATATTTTGGCCTTAAGATACTTCCGAGCCACTTAACTACCCTTCATCTGCAGTGTTTTGTTTCTTTGGTTTTATTCTGCAGCTACAATTTTAATACCTGGATTAAGCTGCTTTTTTATTACTGATTTGCTCAACAGTTCTGGGAATCAAGCACATTTCTACACTAATTGCCTTTGCATACATTTGGTTAAATGGCCTTATTACTGGCTGCTCCATGACCATGTGCAGCATATGGATACCAATATCTTAAAGTAATGGCAAGCAATTCTAGTCCGTGGTCACCGTTATACCTGCTCTTTCATGCCACACTCCAGCTGCACCTGTTCCAAAAATATCAGCCATCGTGGCCAATGCTTTCCTAAAAGCAGAAAAAAACCTCCCAGTGCTGGAATTTGAGGATAAAAAAAAATAAATTAAAAAACCCTTCTGCTCTATTTTTTTATAGTTACTGAGGACTTAGGTTTGGTTTAGCAGCATCTTTGAGGGGAGCGCACTCCCACGCGTGACCCCACTCCCTGAGCTCAGAGCAGGCAGCAGCTCCCTGAGACACCCAGCAAACTCACCTGATCAGCTCCGGCACACACTGGATGTTGGGGATTTGGGAGGTGAAGGGTGAGGCCACAGATGCCTCCTGCTCCGACAGGGATATCCCTGCGTGGGCCATTTTCAGAGCCTGAAATACACAAGAGTAAAGGGAGATGCAGAGACAGACACCCCCCACAATACTGGTGCTTTACCAGTGTTGCTTCAAGTGTCTTTTGTAATTAATCTTCCTCTATTCTGTGGCCCAGCCGATCTCATTTTCCACATATCTTCCCTTCCCTTCCCTGGAGCTTAAATATTTCTTTTGTTCATTTAATCCCATTATACCTCATTACAAGCCTTTGAACAACCCTGTGTGCTATTTCCCACCCTAGAGTTTGTGCACACTTCTCCTGTTAAGCACTCTCCCAAACTATTCAAACCACCATTTTATCTTCTTTCTATTGCTTTCAATCTTTTGTTCATTTTTCTTTTATTACTGTTTTATGAGCTCGCTGTCACCTGGCCTTGTCACCTCTGGTTTAGTGCTCAGGTGTAGGCTGTGGACAACGTCTACAAAGCAAGCTAATGCATTACTATAAAATTATATTAGGATAACATTTATTATAGTAATATAATAGATAACATAATAATTTACAATTGTAAATTTGAACAAATGTGTAAGAAAAAGTCCCTTGCCCCTATTTCAGGGGGGAGAGGGAAATGAAATCAGTAATTCTCTATTATCATGTACCTTAAAATTTTAAAAAAAGCACATAACTAGTATTTTGCAATGACATACTGACTGATTGTCCCTCATAGGCTAACATGGGAAATGTTTGTGACAAGTGGTGTTGGGCGGCCTCTTGTCACAGCCCTCCTTAGTCTGAAAAAGGTGAAATTTCACAAGAAAGGAAGATGAGCTCTTACATACCCCACAGTCGTTGGCGCCATCACCACACATACCAACATAGTAACTGATGGAGGAAGAAGAAGGAAAACACATAAGTCTTTCCTGTAGCTGTGTGATTCCATGGTGGAGCACATGCTGGCTTAGGACTTGGAGGGACATCAGAGCACTGACTGGTGCTGACCCTGGAGAAGGCAGTGGCTATTTCCAGGGCACAGGTTGTACATGGAGAAAGGTTGGGGCAGAGTACACAGAGCAAAATTAGGACTGAGGTCTGAAAGAGACCATAACAGGAAAGGAAATGCTGCCACTTTGTTCCAGATAGTGTTTCCCCCTTGGAAAGATGAGCCTAGAGCAACGCTAAATGGGACAATCACACTTCAGAGAAAACATGGTATTGGTTTGGTTCAAAAAGAGAACAAAAGAGAAACTAACTTGAGTTTCTGAAACTCTTCAACGAGGCTGGACTTCTGGCCAGGAGACATCCTAGCAAAAACAGTCGCATTCACCAGTATCTGCAAGAAAGAGCAAGGGCTGCCTTGGGCAGGCCTTCGTGCCTCCATCACTCCACCAAGGCAGGAGCAGTTCTCCTGGATGGGTGCTCAACACTTGTGAAACCCATTAATCCCACCTCCCAAGCCCTATCATGGTTTTGCTACCCTTAGGGTCCAGATTCCCTCTAACACCAGATTTATCCTGCTCTGTTGCCTGCCTTTCCTGCTCCTCAGGAGGTGCTGGGAAGCCGGCGATCACCACGTGCTCTGCAGCAGCCCTGAGAGCAGCAAGGCGTTATAAGTGTTTTCCAAGTGCAGAACAGATGGTTGATGACAGCAGCAATAACACTGCTCAGCCTGAGGTTTCTCCTACCTGAAAATCTGGCCAGAGAGCATAAAATCCAAAAATCTGTCCCAGCACCAGCTATTTTATGGACTGGGTGACAGGAGTGAAAGATTTCTACTGCTAGATGTGAGTATTTTATGTTCCTGATGCCCCTCCTGAGCAGAGGCCATTGCCAGCTACGGTAGCGGCACATGGGAACGGGGCGGATGCTTTTAATTAAACTGAAATTGAGAAGGTGACCGTGGAGTGACTCCACTGCACAGCTGCTCGCAGCACCACAGCCACCCCTATCATTTGAGGTCTTAGAAGATGCTGAAAGCAAGCTGTTTGGGTTAAACCTGAGGCATGGTGGGAGGCTGCCCAGACGTGTCAAAATGTGAAGTGACAACCCTAGAGCTACCGACAATAAAACACCGTTTTCCAGCTGGAACACCACTGCCACTTTATAAAACAGGGAGGGCCACTAAGTGCTTTGTTTCCTTTGAACTTACTTTTGGCAGCAAGCCGTAGAAGTGCTTTATAATAACCTGATAGGACTTTCCATTCATTGCAAAGTGGTAGTTGCAGGTTTCTCCTCCCAAGGCGATCTTTTCCTCCGTATTAGCACATACGTCCTAGAAATAAGACAGCATTTATTGTTAGACTGAGTTCACAATGTGCCATCTCACTTCCCCCTCGTCAGCCTCCCACCACGCAATCAGGGACACAGCCTTCTGCAGCATCCTTTTGTAAAACTTTACACCTGGCAGTGCTTGATTTTCTAGTTGTGTTTCAACACATAACTAATCCCTATTAGCTACAGGCTGCTAATTTAGACACTGAAGTTTGGCCCAGCAAATAGTCACACAGACCTGTTTATGTATAATTGCATTAATTCTGCACACTTCAAGTGTGATTGAGACAGCCACTGCATCTGCAGAGCCTTTCCAGTTATTCATGTAGTTATTTTGCACGTTGCCCTGAGCAAAGAGCCACTGTATTAATTATTTCTCCCTAATAGGTGCATGGTCCTTACCACACCTCCATGTATCCTGGGGTGGATACAAACTAGCCCCCAGGTTTCCTCCATTCCTCAGAGCTACTTCCAAATCCTTAGCAAGGAGTCCAGGCCTGGGCATTAGACATTAATTAGACAGTAAAAGCTTTGTTAATTCCCCCTGGCACCCAAAAGCAGCCATCCCTGGCTGTGCTTACACGGCGAGCAGCTGTGTTTGTTTTGCTCTCTTCTGACAGTCGCCAGGCAATGGAAGCTGGAGAGGAGCCCTCTGGCTCGTTTGCTTCGATGAAGATGACTTTGCTGCCCGTGTGAATCATACCCGCGTTCCTGGCCACGGTGACAGCTGTCTGTAGGTTGTCGCCTGCAAGGACAGTGGAGAGACAGGTTCCTCGTGTCTGCCATAGCATGGTGCCAGCCCAGCCAGAGACCATGGATGTGCTATGGAAGGTACTGGAGGAGGGATTCTCTCTCCTGTGTGCCCCGTGGCAGCCAGCACAGCCACAGGAGGAGCCGGGGGGGATTCACCTGTGACCATGACACTCCGGATGCGGGCAGCAGCCAGTTCTTGTAGCACAGGCTTTGTCTCCTGCTTCAGGCGGTTCTCCATCACCAGGAGGCCCAGGAATGTCAGCCCAGACTCCGCTTCATCTCTTGGAGCAAGGACAGAAATGCAGACGCTGTTTCCCAGGAACGGCAGAGAGAGCGAGGCTCTCCCTGTGATTTTGTTCAATGGGAGAGCTGTGCTCAGAGGGAAACACGCTAGTTCCACAGGGAAACGCAACCGCTCTGAGTTGACGATGAGCAGTGCTCAACAAACATTTCTGCAGCCTCAGCCAAGCTGCAGCTCCACTTGGAGCTGTCTCTAGGAAGGAGCAATGCAGCAGAAGTGTGTGTGCAGAGAGGACAGGAATTTGCAGGAACTGGCTGGCTGAAGCCCACAGATTATGGCACACAGAATTTGTGTTGCAGTCCCAACCCATTGCCATAGAGAAGCACAATAACCAACTTTCATTACCCTTTGATAACAGATTCTGAAATTCAACTCAGTGAGCCTTGCAAGAGCAGTAATAAAGCAGGCAATTAACAGCGTAATCAGCATCTGCTGAGAGGAAGGTGTTAAATGGTACAGCTTCCCAACAAGCTTCCTTTGTCAGGAGAGGAGGGGAAGGATTAGGACAGGGCAGGTTGGTTTGGGACAGGTTGTAACAAGCAGTTATGAAAGCAACCCCATGGTGATACCAGCGGCTCGTCAGCACACCTTACCTCTCCAGGCTGCTCATGGCTACATCCTTTCCTAGGTTTAGCACTTTATGGGCCAGGGCAATGACTCTGAAGCCTTGGCTTGTGTACATCGTCAGCTCCTCTAAGAAATTAGCTGGGACTATTTCCAGGAAAAAAAGTTTCATTGTTAGAATATTCCATGCTTGCTGATTGCTTATCTAGGGCTAAATGCCTGTCCTTTAAACTACTTCATAGCCTGAGTTACAGCGCTGTGGCCTCCCTCAGAAGTCAGCTTTTTGTCCCAATGCTGGGTAACTGGCTGTTCAGACGAGTGACCTACGCCTCTGTTTCATACTTCTGGAATGCATGTTAAGGTGCAGGTAGATAAGATGAATGACTGGGCAGAGGATAAATAATAAAAACATGCGACTTCATAATTCTGTCCTAAGTTTTACTATATACATGTTGAGTGGCTGAGGAAATAATTTTTATGTCTATGCCTTAATGTGAGAATTCTCCCAAATCCTAGCTTTTCAATTCTCTGATCTTTCCCATGACTTTAAAAGCAGTAAGTTCCTTTTAACTTTGCAGTATTTTGTACTCACTACATACTGCAATCGCAGCTTTACAGCGCAGTACCTAATTATTCATTAAGCTGTAATCAATAGAGAAACAATCAAGACAGGATGAGAGGAGCTATTTAGAAACCTGAGAAAGCAGAACAGTATTTTAAAGATATTTTTCTTGCTGATGTTGCCTTGTTTGGAGCCTTGTATCAATAGATCTTAGGTGGTTCTAAACTAAATCTTTCCGGTGTCCCTCAAAAGCCATTTACACCTATTTTGAGGACAGTGCCATCCGAAATAACGAACGACAGAGCCACAGACCATTGGTACTGTTTGCTTGGCAACCTTTTGAAGAATTCAGTGAATGTGACCTGAGTTTCAAGTTTGAGACAAATTTGAGTATAAGCCTATAATATTGTTCAGATATGAAAAAGAAAAGCCTATGTTTACTTGCAGAGAGAGGACAGAAGTCTTGGCTAGAGTGTTAATACCAATTATCCTTAATAACAGTAATTTTTATGTCCACAGCAAGTTTGCCATCACTGAAATTTAAAGCCTTTGCAAGCTGAGTCAGTAACTCAATGCTGAATTTACAGGGCAATAAATTATCAGGAAATTTAAGAACTTGTACAACACAACACAACACGCTGTGGCACATGCAATTGGCATGAGCCTACATCTGGTCTGGGTATTTTGACATATCAACATTATTTATATCTTCAGTTGATGCAAGTCAGCTAAAGGATGTATGGGGCTGAACCCCAGGCTGTGCATCTCTCTGGCTGTTGGGCTGTGTGCATCTTTAACTTACAAACAAGCAATCAAAACTTGTCTGTAGTATTAACTAATGACATTTAACAAGCCCGAGGCTTGCTTGCGGGAAGAGGCACACACAAGCAGTTGCAGCACGGAAAATCTTTTAGGATTAGAGCCCCAACATAAACTCTGGTTTGGATTAAGTCCAAGCAATGTAAAGTTGCCCTTTCCCAGTTCTGTACCAGTTTCTTGTCTACAAAAGCTGGACACTATTTCTGGTGCTCCTTTCATGTACAGGTCATACTGCTCCTCTCCGATCTTCTGTGAAACAACAGACATCCTCTGCAGCCCAGAAGAAAACGGGAATTGATGTAGGATTGCTATTCCTTCCACGGGAGCCTGGAGAGATCAAGAAAGTGAGACATTGAGTCATTGATTATGCAAAGCAAATCCATTCTGAGCTTCAGCTCATTTGAGGCTTTCCTGCTAAGGTGATTTATTATTAATAGGAGATTATTTCACTTTTGCTGCCTTCTGGCTATAGAATCAGATCACTTGATTACAAGCTTAGAAACACAGTCTCAACACTTCTGTCTTCCCAGGAACTTCAATGGTTTTCTTTATATTTATGTGGCTTTCCAGGCTTTATCCCATCCTTTCTCTTAATAACCACATATTAATGTAATATTCCTGCATTTACATTCCTGGGAACTGAAGTTTGATGTGTTACAGTGATGTTACCATGGGAACAGAGCAATCCTAGAAATAAGATTGATTTCCTTGTTGCCACAGCACTCTCTTCTTGGCATTGCTAGCAGAAATCACACTCCTTCCACCAGGAGAATGCTGCCTGATTCAACATTTGGACTAGAAACACAACAACTTTTAACTGTCAAAAGCTTCCCAGCTTTTGTTTGTTTGTTTGTTTGTGTGTACTTTTAAGAGGAATAGTGAAGCAAACAACACTGTGCTTTGGGGTGATGCTGATAAACCTGCTAGTGCCTTTGCATGACCACTACCAGCAGGACTCATGGACCCATGTCCACACTTCAAGGTGTATTGCCTTGCCCTTACAATGCCTCTTCCTGCAGGTGAACTCATGCTTTTAAAATTTATTGTGTTTACAAAGTTTCTCTGCATTAGTTTCCATTTAAACTGAGTGCATAGTTTCATTTTGCCAGCAGCTTTACAGGGTGAGAACTGTAAAGTCTGTATCTTTTATTGGCTCAAATAACGGGGTTGGAAACATGGGGCTTTTAAAGCCCATAAAGTGCTTTAGATGCCACTTCAACGCAGTAGCGCCACTTTAATCAGAATTTGCTTTTCTGCTCTTATGCTTCCAGGGTGTTGTTGGGAAGGTGCAACACAGTACCAAGAGTGGTTGAAAGGTGTTTTGCAACTGCTCGCCCAGGTAAAGGAGTAGTGCACATGCTAGGAGTCGGCATACACTGCAGGCTGGAAACACAGAACATTCATTCTCAGAAAGAACTGGACTTACACTGCTGGCCTTCGGCCCTGGTCTAACAACGCAGGTGTTGAGAGCACCAGCCCCATCCTGAGCCGTGCTGGAGTCATCCATCTCCTGTACAAGGAAAAGTGTTATTTATCATACTTTTTTTTTGGTTTTTTTGGCTTCATTCCTGTCTGTTAAAGCAAGGCAGCAGCACACGGGATATGTTCCCTCCTTACTGTTGGCACCCAGTCGTAGAAGTGTTTTGATATGATCTAATAGGTCTTCCTCTCCATCGTCAGTGACAGCCTCCTTGCAGAAGTGTCCTTAGCAGAAACCTGTATGGACCTGGGTCTTTTGACTTGATGAGAGGAAAAACCTGTGCCAAATTTTCTGGTTTCTCTAAACTCAAGCTCCATATGAATTTAACGCCATATCAATGAAGAAGGGAAATAATTATCCTTATCTATCTGTTTTTATCTTACAGTCTCCTGCTTTTAAAAGGCTCTCACTGATGTTCTGTGCAAAAACAGGGTGGTAATTTTCACCGTAGGATGCTTTTAGCCCTTCAGCTCTGTTACTTTACATGCTGCCAGGGCTCATTCACCCTTATAGTCCCCTTCTGCTCTCATGTGGCTCTGCTGCTGCCGGCTCTTCCACAGGAGCAAGCACCAGCCCAATGCCTTCCTGCAGTGCTGCTGAAAGAGCTGCCATCTGTTTTACTTATTGATTAATCTCTCTTGAGCAAAAGGTTGAAGGAGAAAAGATAATGAGGCAGTTAACTTCAGAAACCCAGAACCCCTCCAGGCAAGGACATGGCAGGGAGAAGAGCAGTCCCTTTCCTTTTCTTGCCTCTTACCTGCTCCCACCCAAGCAACTCTCCATCCCCATGGATGAACTCTGAGGCTCAATCTCTCACCTCCTCCCCAGGAGGCTTGCTGTTCACTCAGCTGGAGGCTTCAGCCTTGGTTCCTCCATTGGGATGTCCCTTTGCTAATCAGAGATAACAGCCTTTTCCATAAAGGCATAAAATGCACCTGCCTCTGCATTTCCTTGGCTGACTTGTGCTCTCTGCACCACATGGACAACAGCGTGGTCTGATCATCTGCTTCCAGCAAGTAGCAACCAGGCTCCCCCTCCGCTTCCTCACACTCCAGTGTTTCCAAATCAAATTAAGAGAGTGAATGCAGGCAGCCCCAAGGAAAATGATTGCTGGACTATCAAAAAAGCAGTCACAGTGCTGGAAATCTGTCATGATGTTAGAAATAACAGAGCAAATTCCAGCTGTTATGACCAGGACTGTGAATGATTTTCCCCTACAGGTATGTACATGAGCTTGACTTGTGAGTAAACCCCCATGGGCTGGGTTTGGATGTGTGCAGAGGGTGTGATTTACGTTACCCAGTGTGTGCCCTCAAACATTTTCAGGTCCAGAGGATCTCCCTGAATCTTCTTATCCAAAACAACCAGTGAATGACAGCTTGCCATGGCTCCACACACAGGTCCCCAGGGCAGAGGAGTGCTGGATGGGAACTTATGGATATCCTGAAACCTGATCAAAAGCAGAATGTTAGCGGGACCACTTCTAAGGGGGACACAAGTCCTCAGCTAGTGCCTACAGCTGCACCTCTCCTATAAAGACAGGCTGAGAGAGTTGATGTTGTTCAGCCTGGAGAAGAGAAGGCTCTGGGGAGAGCTTATAGTGGCCTTCCAGTACCTAAAGGGGGGCCTACAGGACAGATGGGGACTCTTATCAGGGAATGCAGTTATAGGACAAGGGGGAATGGTTTTAAACTGAAAGAGGGGAGATTTAGATTATATACTGGGAAGAAATTCTTTACTGAGTGTGGTGAGACACTGGAACAGATTGCCCAGAGAAGCTGTGGATGCCCCACCCCTGAAGGTGTCCAAGGCCAGACTGGATGGGGCTTTCAGTGATCTGGTTTAGTGGGAGTGTCCTTGCCCATGGCAGGGGGGTTGGAACTCAATGACCTTTAAGGTCCCTTTCAACTCTAATCATCCTATGATTCTATGATTCTGTGGAGCTGAGCCCAATAACTGCAAGCAATGCGCTGCCCTACCCATCCTTCTGATAAAAGGTCAAATGCATTCAGGAGGCCAAAAAGCACCCAATAATTAATTGTCAAGAGTTCAACCTGATGTGAAATAACTGAGACAGTAAAACACTTGAAGGGGCTGGCACAGGAGTCCTGGTTGGCAATTGCTGCTTGGTGTTAGACAAAGCAGAGAAGACGCTGTTGGAGATGAAACAACTTGCAGCAGGGATCGCAAAGAAGTTTGGCAATGTGCCCTAAGAGAAATTTGTGAAGCTGCAGTATGGAATGGGGATTCATCTGCTCAGGCTGGTGCTGTGCACCTGCCAGGATGGATAAACACCATCAGCCCACTCTCAACACCCCTGGGAGAGCCATGAGGAGCACGACATTCACTTCCAGCTGTAGATTTTACTCTCCATAGCCACAGACACCACACACAACTTGGTTTTAAAGTCTAAGTTGGTTGACTACTATGGAGCTACACCAAGGCACTCTGCCAAAGATTCACACACCAATTTCTTTCTGCAGAAAGCCTTGAGGTTTATTACCTCCTTGGTCCCTCAGCACAGACTGAAGATGTGCAAGGCTGGGCCATCTTCATCATGGAAGATGTTTCTCAGAATCCTCCCTTCTCACACACGTGCTTTTCCCCTCTAAGAAACTGGCTGGCTGACAAGCTGTGTCTGCCAGACCAAACCACAACCCGTTACCATTCAGCCTGGCATGTTAAGGAGAAATTTAAATAGATTTGATTTACCTTTGATCACCACTAGCATCCCCTGTTACTAACACAGGCACAATGAAATGCATCTGGAGGCGAGCAGTGTGAAAGCTCGCAGCTCTTATAAAAGGAACAATGAATCCAGGACCTGTTGTCCCTCTGGGCCAAAGTCTGTTCTGTTTCCAGCAAATTATACCTTGTTCTCAGCCTGGTCATAATTGGCTTATTAATTAATTAATACTTGAGAGACACCACAAAACTGCTAAACACCTCATAAAACCACCAAATATTTATATCTTATTAAACATACAATAGGATATTTTGCAAGTTGAACGAAATTCTTATACTGTCATTGCCTCACAGTATTCAGTTTAGCTGACAGCTACTCCTATAATATGTTTAGAAATGTGAATATTTAAAGAAAGAGTAATTATGCAGATAGGCTAATGAGATCAATGCAAACAGCAATAGCTCCTCCTTGTGTTTTGGCAAGCCACCAGCACTGGTTCCCAGCTGGGTGCAGATTGGACACATCTGCAAACAGCAGAGGTTGTTGCTGTTGTTTTTATTATGTGAATTTAATCTGATAAATGGATCCAGCTTCGTTCTGCTGCTCATGCGAGCAGACACTACCTGCAAGGCTACATTGATAGAAATCATTCTGGGGCTACCATGAGGTCTCTGCCTTTGGTGGGGTCTGAGCCTGTTCAATGTGTCCTGATTCACTGAGAACTGCCTGATGCACTGGAGGGGGGGGCCACCATGAGACCATCCTCTGCGCCTGCAGTTTGGTCCCACTGGAAAAGTATTTTATTGGTTGACACTTATTAATCTCTTCTCATTAATTTGGATCAGACAGTAATTTTCTCTCTGTCCTTTGAGGAAGTATTGGGAATGTGATTTCGCTCCTCTCACAATGAATTAATCCTTTCATTCATTATGGCATGATTATCTCCACGGCTTTGAAGTATCTGATGTATTAACAACTGCTAATGAAACGTGGGAGTTGATATGGGGTGTGTGATTTGTCCTGGCCACTGCAAAAGACTAATATTTTGAGTTTGGCATAACATGCAGTGCAGAGCTGAAGTCTGTCACTGTATTACAGTAATATTAATTAAATGGTATCATTCTAGATACAGTCACATTTAATGTTTAGATAGCAGTTATTTCTTGAGGATTTCAATGGTCTTTGGGCTTAGAACTGAGATGGACCCTGCTGTGGGTTTGAGGACCCCAAGGACATTTGAGCTTCACAAGTGGTCTGATCTGTGGTCTCATGGATTTATTTTTATGGCATTTACACAAGGTAGGTGAGATTTGACAGGCATCAAAGTTGGCCACACTTAATTTCAACAGAAGGAGCATTATCCTAACATTTAAGTGATGAAAGGTTTATTGACTAGATTAAGAATATTTATTGAACTGTGCTGAGAATGACATAATTGAAAAGCTCTGTGCATATTCTCCAAATCCCCTCAGGGTAATTAAAAGCACTCATGCTGCTGATGACTTCTGTTTGCCTTGAATTAGCAACGACCTTTACAGCTTCGCCTGCCACAGCAGCACCCAGATGTCCTCCTCAGAGGGAGGGAGCTCAGCAAGGACACCCATTGCGCTCTGCCGCCCCAGATGCACTCAAACATCTCTTTCTGCATGCTATTTGTTGTTTCTCCATACCCTCCTAATGCCTCCCTCCTAACTAGGCATTTGGGCAGTACATTTACACTGGAGATTAGCTCTTGCTAAATTAAATCCTTCCTTACCGGCTTCCCTCTGAAGGGATGATGCCCCACAGGTCCAGTCCATCTTCTGTCAGCGTGCCTGTCTAAATTTAGATAAATATCTAGTTACCCTGCTATTGCCCACCCATTCCTCCTTCCACATCCCCAGAGGTCCTTCTCCTGCTCCTGGGCAGGATAAGGTACAGCCCTCTGCCCGCAGTGTGACCCTGCTGCCTGGGCACCTGCAGAGGACTTTTCCCTGAGGTTAAATCAGGGTAGATGGTGTGGGGAAAAAATAATAATACATAATCTCATGTTCCTTACAGCCCCCAGCATCTTTCAGTGCTCCAAGAAGCGCCTTACTTTGTCAAAACAAACGAGGTTGATCTGCCCGCAGATATTAATCCTCTGTGGGCTGATGCAGAAAATCATCTTTTTCTTCAGTCTCCTCTGGGCATAGACAGTGCCTGTTGTCAAGGCAGCGGGGATAGTGGGAGGCACAGCCACGGTGAGGAGGAGGAGGGCCATAGTCACCACGTCTGCCACTGGCTTCTGCAAATACCAAGAGCAACAGAGGTGGTGGAGTGGGAACAGCCACTCTCAGGGGTTCCAACCCTCCTGGCCCAGCAGCAACACATCCCAAGCTCTGTCCCGAGGATGACAGTTTTATTCTGCTTTTTTCTGTTCATCTTTCTTCCCCCCATCCCCCACCAATTCTGGCATTTGAAAACTGGATTACAGAAGTGAACAATAATCCAACAAGTGACCGAGGGCTCAGAGCCAGTGCCTGTGGCTTGGAGACATCCCTCCTACTTACCTTGTGGGACACAAACACACACACGGTGTAGATGAGTCCAAACACACCGATGGCAGAGAGGCCTACGATGAACTTGAAGGCGTCTCTGTAGAGCTTGAAGTTCACTGGCTTGGGGTAGAGGATGGATCTCACCAAGTCCCCTTTAGCTGTATTGAACCCTGCATGAAGACATGTGCCATTCACTGCGGAGGTGACAATGGTGTCATATGGCATCGGTGCTGCTCGGGGACGGGTAACACCGCACCAGCCCTAGCCATCAGGTGGCAACAAGCACTTCTTGGGGTGAGCAGACCTGTGCTGGATTTGAACTACAAAGAGAAACCAGCTCTCCCACCAGCCTCTGGGGCTGCCCCTTTTCCCCAGCTGGTTAGAAAAAGATAAAGAAATACCAGTTTGCAGCACGATGGCTCTCACTGGCCCTCTGCCCGTCGGCTTCGTCTGTATGACTTCTGTCCCACAGAAGAGGACGTGTCTCCGGTAGTCCTCCATGCTATGGGTTTTCCAGGGCATCAGACTCTCCGTGAGGGGCAAGGGGTTTTTTGTAACTGGAATGCTTTCACCTAAGAACAACAGCATGCAGCTTCACTTGAAGGGGATTTAAGCATCTATCAGATTCTGCAGTTTAGAAAGTGACGGCACCCTTCAGGTGTTCAGGTTTGCCTGGCTAGTTAGCTCGCTCGTGTACTTACTTACATGGATTTATGGTGACAGCCATTATAGTTCTAGTTTCAGAGTATGTTAGATGGTGTCTCTGAGCCTTTTTATCAGTGGGCTTGGGCCAAAATTTGCGCCTGATCCCAGTTCATACCTTGTAGTGGCTCCATGTTTAGCTATAACACTGACCCCTCTGCTCATACACTGCCTGCTTGAACAGAACCACTGCAAGATCAGAATCTAAAAACTCAAAAAATACATATTCAGGGAATTAGAGTACTTTCACTTTCTTCTCTTGACAGTATATTAATCTTACTTGTTTTCAACATGGATATAAAATGCATATTACACGATGGCAGTGTTCAAAAGCCCAAGACAACTGTGAATTATTCAAGCCACAGGTTTTCCACCTCCCGCTGCAAACTATTCTAATAAATAGTAAACAATTCGCTGTCAGAACAAATGGAGACATCTCCCTGACAGACAATCTGCACAGGGCTTTAGCATTTCAAACTCCAAGGCTGCACCTGTGAGCATCCCTTCATTCACAACACAGCTTCCATCAATCAGCACAGCATCACATGGGAGGAAGAGCTTTTTGCCATCTAAAAGAAACATGTCTCCAGGGACTAAGTAACAAGACTCCAGCTCTTTGCAACCTGTAGAACAACACAAAAATGATTTTTACTTGTGCACAAGTTGGGCAATTAAAAAAAAGTCTCAAAGTATACACATCATCACCAAACTTCTACACTGCATGATTTAAGGCCAGCACTTCTTAGAAAAAATACTGACTGAAAAGCAACTGCACAAAGATCATCCCTTGTCTAAACTTCTCCCACCAAGTGGTTGTCTTCAGTTTTATTGGCTTAACAATATAATACACTCTTACCAAGAAAACGTATCCAAGGCCTTTACATCTCCCAATACTCTAACAATTGCCCATCTCAACATCTTTAGGGTACAAAAATAGCTATTACCACTGCTTTATGGGCAAGGAACTGAGATGCAGGAAAGAAAGTGCACACCTTGTGGGAGACATATCTAGACTCCTTGAAAATTGCTCACAAGCTATTTAACAAGATTGTGAAAGTAGCCTATAGCAGAGCAGGGAAGCAGGTCTCGGAAGGCCAGAGTTGTTATCTTGTTGCTTGTTTGTGAAATTAAATTTTCCAAGCTGTTCTCTACTCTTAACACAAATTACTAGGTTCACCTCTATCATTACAGCTGCCACAGATACAGATGATAATGGTTCAGATGCATCATTACCACAGCATATAGGCTGTGACCACACTTCTCACTGCCCTGCCCGGCTCACCTCCCTCTGCCCCATTCTTCCTGCAGCTTGCTCTTCATGTTTCAGCTGTAGAAATCAACAGGAGCTGTGCAATTCCAGCTACATTTCAACATGTTAGTTAATTATACAGGCTGGTGAGGAAAATGAGACGCAGATGACTCACCTTCACTCTTTGTGCAGACTGTAACCTGGACTTTGTTATGCTCCTCAACGAGGTCGTGCAGCTTGGTAGACTGCTGTTGGTGGGAAAGCAATTGCAGTGTTGAAACACCAATACTCAAATGAAGCAGTAGGTTACAACTCAAAGATCATGTAATGTTATAGAAACTGAACTCTGCTGAGTGATCCAGGGGAGGTTTCACATCGCTTGTTAGAGATCAGGATGCAAGTTCATCAAGTTAACCTGGAACAAACTGTCATAGGAACATGGACCTAATTTTCTGTTTCCTTCCGATTCATGCTGCTCGATCTCCCTCAGCCTTCAAGGGGCTATTCCTGCTTCATGGCAGAGTACATGCTCTTTGGCTGCAACACTGCTATCTGCAGATCCTTAGTGAAGGGTTGCTTTGTGCTCAATAGTTCTATCCTTGGTAGGAGGCTATCAACAGGACAACCGAGTGTTCAAGAGTGTTGTTACAAAACTGCCATTGCAATAAGAAAAACAGAAATTCCAATTTGCTGTGTGTCTGTGCACTGCCAGTTTATGCAATCTAATTCAGACAATTACATATCCTGAGATAATGATGAAGTCAACTGTCATTGTAAAGCCATCAGAGAGAATGCCTTATCTTGATTTAAAAGATACAATTGCAAAAAAACTAATCCCCAGGTGCGGATTTCTTCATTAGCATTGTTCATGTGGAGATGTCAAGCCAGTTTGAAGAGTATCTAGAAGCCCAAACATCATAATTCTTCCTGCCAAAATTATCAGTCACACAATAAAACTGGCCTTGCCCAAGAAAGACAAACACACCGTATCCATTCTTTGTTCTCTGCATGGACACCAGTACTTTAAGTACAAAGGTGTGCTCAAAGAGATGTGAGTGCTTGTTCAACATGGCAGTGCTAGTCATCCTACATACATTAGTCAGAGATACAAAAATGTGATAGGCATCCAACACACCTGTGCTGGCAAACACTTCAGCTCTTCACAAAGTCCTTGCTGAGATCCGGGTGAGGGCTGGAAGGAGGCAACGTTAGAAGCGTGCCCTTGGCAGGGCAGAGCATGCTCAGGAGTGCCTCCACAGCACTGTGGGCACATACTGCCCCAAGCCCCACCAATCCCAGGGGCCTGGGACTGACACAGGGGATGTGATATGAGCCTCTAACAGCCCAGGGAAAAGCAAAGCGCATTCAAACAAAAGCCAGCTGCTGGAAGGGGAGACATTATTTCTTCCTTCTGGGCAGCAGTTCACAGAGCAGTTTGCTCTACCACCTTCTCAAAGAACCTTTCAAAGGGTTGAATCTTGCCCTTCCCCAGTAATTCAGTGTTGTAGCAATGATTGTAGCAGTGAAGAAGGCACCAGCTGTGCCTGGTGCTGAAGCAGCACATGAGCACTCATGCTTTCATTCACATAGTTTCTCTTTATTTCCCCTTTACCTTTTTTTCCCCTTTACCTTTTTTTCACGTCTTTTCTCCATGTGATTTTTGCCTTCCCTGTGTATTTAAAGTGGACTCAGAAATCAAAGAAGTATTTTCCCAACTGTGTTTCCAGCACAGCTCATCTGGCTGCATGAGGATACTCAGTGGCAGGCAAAGGATGCCCAAAGCTCAGCCTTTGCCATAGAGACTGAAGGTTTCAGGCTTATCACAGGTGAACTCTTTAGGTCAAAAAATGAATGGGCTGAGTCCATTAGAAAACTCTTCCAAGCAGCTGTATCCATGACAGAGGCATTGAACAAATTTGAGAAATAAAATGTCATGTTTCTTTTTGCTATTAAGACCTGTCATTTAGCAAACCTTAAGAAGAGTGAATCACCATGAATTGACAGTAGGAACCAGAGTCATGGTATAGTCCACCTTCACAAAGTCTTACAAACCCCAAGTATCAGACTACTTTAATTCTTGGGAAGTTCAAGACCCGGGTATGAGCCTTTTAACTCTACTATAGAAATAAATCTGTAGTAATTCAGCAGAATACACAGAAACAAGAAATAACCAGAACAAGCATATAAATAGCTACTTGTGTCTGTGGTAGATAAATTGCTAGCAGCTGGCAGGCTGCACAGCAGACTCACCTGTCTGAGGTCATACACAGTTAAGCCAACAGAAACGATTGACAGGATGATGATGGCCACTGAATATTCAGTGTAGCCTTGGCTCAGCCACAGTGTGAGGGTGAAGGCTTGGAACACATAGAAAGGGTTTAAAATCTGCAAATGCAAATGTAGCACACATCAGGAGATGGGCATAACACGTCAGGAGAGATGGAATGTGGGAAGAGGTGAGAACATTTCATTACAACATCCAGGAGTCTTAAACACCAATTTAAAGTGTTGTTTTGCCATCCCAAGGCAGCATTCTTTCATGGATGTTTTAGGGTTAATAGACTCCATCTCTGAACTTACCAGCTTAGACATAGTTCAAGGTGTTAGTGATTCAAAGCTGTTACCATGCAGCAGCAACTATACTCACAACTTCAAATCAGAGTTAAGGGACTTTAAGTCAGTTGGTTTCCCCACTGTAGCCACCTAACAAAGGTGGCTTTAACATTTCTGACACCAAGTAATTGCTGCACAGGAGACACTACCCTAATGTGGGGGGAGGAGACTGAATTACCATAAAAGTCTTTGATACTTTGTGATTTAAGACAGTTACTGTGAATACGACATTTATTTGGAAAAAGAAAACTAGTAAAGAAGAAATAATGGTCTGTGGATATGTCAGTAATCAGTCTTAGACTCCAGCTAAAATGAAGGCTTGATTTCCTCGACTTCCATACTTTTAGATAATCTAAATTGCATCAGCCTTACAATATCAGTCATCATTCACTTTAATGTCTTATGCTAAAACAGGCCACCAGCCACACTGAAGTCTCAGAATATAATTTTGGTTATTGTGTTACCTTATATCAACACAAGAATTTGATGAAGTTTTTCAGAAATTTGCCCACCACTTGGCTTGTCTGACGAAGTGACAGACTTCTCTGTAGAACTGGTATAACTAAAATAGCCACTGAAAGAGCTTCTGCATAAAGTCTGGAGCTGAAATGAATTATTCATCCGACAAATTTGGTCCCTCAATGAAAATTTAATACTTTCTTCAACATTCACTAGGACAAAGAGACAGACACTAAATCAGGGTGCCAGCCTTCAGACACTGAAGCTGTATCTGGACTGAAATACCTCAAGATTATGAGGACCAGTCTGCCTCCAGGCACCACTATTAATATTTCAAACATGAAGCTTCAGCCTTGGATGGAAGTGCAATGTTCAAATTAAATAAACTTTTTAGTGCCACATTGGAGTTCTCTTCAAAACCATCTCCAGGGGGCACTGAAAGGTTGGTAACATCAAATCCAAGGAATTTCAGGAGCCCTGTACCTTTTAATGTATTTTGCAGGGTTTCAAACAGACTGCACTTAAAGTTCAGACACATGCCAGCTTGGGGTCCCAGCATTCGTAGCATTTTTCCATTTTAAGGAAAGTTCTAGTTGGACTTACTGACCTCTTTAAAAAGTAACTTCCAGATAGGACGAATTTCAACTTCAATGGCATTAGGGCCACACACCAGCTGCCTGTAGGAAGGTAGAGTTCCCCATGTTATAGGTTAGTCACATAGGGTAAGACCACGTGGAAAACTGTGCACCAAATAACATTAACACTTATCTAAAAAAATCAGTCCTGGGGACAACATATGTCTGAGCAGGACCAATAAACTTGTTGGGAAGCTGTTGTATTTAAGAGGACTTTACACAGACGCAGAATTTTGCTGTTTTCTTGCTGAAAAGATCATCAGTTTGCTCCTAAACCTTGTGATGAGTTCTCCATAAGGCTCTTAAGCAGATGATGGCAAAGGAAGCCAGTCATGGCTTGCTGTGCCCTAAACTTCAGGTGGAATTGGTGGCATTTTCCCCAGACTTAGCCTGGCATCACTGAGAAGATAATGAGCTCAATAGAGTGTAAGAGATAATAATTTTGCACCTTTCAGAATACCACCCACACAGTTTGCAGGGCTTCACAGCTTAGGTGAGACATTTGGAAGGAAGAATTAATAGGTCCACACTATCACAATTAGCTCATACATCTACTCATAGGCTGTACCTGATCTTCTGTTCTTCCCTTGTGAGGCCAGCTCCAAACTTGTGGTGTATGCTGTGACACGTGTTGCTGTCTTCTAATGATCTGGGACAAGAGGAGAAAGTTCAGACAAGGGAGTCCCCTATCACAAAGGATTTTATAACAGTCTTTTGACACTCACCCAACTTTCTTGAATTCTTTTGCAGAAAAGTCCCAAATATAACGGATTTTCTGCACCTGGATAGATCTCACCTGCAAGACCAAATAGCAAAAAACTCCTTTTGCCATTCAAGGGAAAAACCATCTCACTGTTACAGAAATGCTTCACCATGTTTTAGGAGAAAACTTGAGCTTATGTAATCAGAATTTGCAGGATGGTAGGACAGAGAGCCCCTGAGAGCCTCCAAGTGCCTCGATTCCTATTTTCACCCACCTCCTTCCTGCCATCTTTCTTCATTTTATAGACGACTTACCTTTAACCGTGGCTTCATTATAGCTCTGTTTATGACAGAGTCCTTATCAGCTACAAGAGGACCATCTGAATTACTACCCACAGGCAGTGCCAATGCAGACAAATCAATCCAGGTGACCTTCTTCCGGGTGTATCTCTGAAACTCATCCTAGACAAACAGAGCACCATTCAGTGACAAGCCCTAAATGCTGCCTGTGATAATGTTTCCCGACTCTGGGAAATATATATGAGATTCCCAGAGAACTGCAGTACTGTGGCATCATTGCAATCACAGCAAATGTAAGTCTACAGTAACAGGGACATTGGTGTCTGTGTTTTAGTACCACTCAGGAAAGCACTCTGAAGTCAATCTCGCAATTATTTCCATTTGCTTTGGTTCATGATGCAGAGCATTCAGAGAAGATGAAGCTAAACCAGCAGATGTGCTTCAATAGTCTATGGGATCAGACTAGAAGTAAAAGCTTTCTGAAATACTTCTGGTGTGGACATTGAGTCCTCAGCAACACCTACTTTGTTCTACAAAACTCCTGTGTTTCTTGTTATACATCCCTAGTCTTTATCCCCTCAACTTTACTGCTATATATGCATTTGTTAGACTGAACTGTCCCTTAATCAGTTTAGTCTAATGTAATTAGTTGCAACAGATTACTCATTTCGTCGTTTGAGTGCATTTATTTTAGCAATATCATTGCAATGTTGAGCGTTAAGTATCTTAAGCATTTTTCTGCCAGAATTGGTTTGGGTTTCAATTTACAGTCATGGAGTCTTAGAATATAACTAATTCCTAAATCTGGCTCTCTAAAACCCATCTCCTAGATACTCTCCAATAACTTGAAAGCAGAACAGCTACTAACAGCCACAAATTTGAAGATTATCTCTCTACTGAAGCCAGTTGGCTGCACCCCATGCACATAAAGGAAAGGAAGAGCAGAGCTGTCTGAGGGAACACGTCGCTGTGGGCAGCTGCAGGAGCCTGTTGGGTGGGCGATAGCAACGCCTGAAGTCTGCCTGGTGCCCGGCCTTCAGGTGGAGTACCTGTGCTCTTGTTAGTGTAAACATAGTCTTTTACACATTATTTCAAACTCTGCAAATCAAAATGGTTGGTCCTCTGAAGCTTGATTCACCCCTGCTGTTCCTCTTCCAAAAGTGGAAAATGTTATTAACCTACATGTGATATGCTACATCACACAAAGACAGGTGGGCTGCCCTATCTGTGAAAGGAATAGGTTCTGCAAATAACAGTGGGCAGGAGGGTTCACCTACTGTTGTTCTGAGCAAAACAATGTCTGCTTCTTCCAAGCTGCAGCGGATGCAGTTTGCCCACACATCCCACTCGGGCTTCCAGTAGAAGAGCAGCAGCAGAGCCCCACAGGACAAGATGTAGCCAACAATGCACAAGGCCCTCCGCCAGCCTTGGGTTTTGTAGCCAAATATCTCCTGCACAGCAAAGAGAAAGCATTCTTTGTTAACAAGTTTGACCTTGGCAATTGTTCATCAGGAAGCACAAGTTCATTGAAAGAAAGGTTGATGAGTGAAGCCCTTCCTCATAACTGCTCAAGGTCATTTTTGGAAATGAGAGTTTGCTGATTGATAAGACATAGTTAAGAGCTGCTGAAAGGAGGATGCTGCTGGTCAGAGAAGCGTTCTCACATCAGCTCTACCAGGATTAATGAAGAATTAACTCCAGTCTAGAGCCCTTACCATCAAGACTGCAGCTGACCCAACATGCTGACAATTCTCTCTGCAGTGCTAGCACCAAAGAGTCCTGCCTGCCACTGAGGAGAATGGCTCCATGAGAACTTAGTGCTGACTGCTGAAATCTACCTTGAAGCTGGGGCACAGAATCTCCCTCAGGAAAAAAACACTGCTAAGCCCCAAGCAACTCCTGTCAGGTACCATACCTACTGATGTGTTATCTTCCACCATGTACACCTTATATCTTTCAAGATATATGGAAGGGCTCTTTTTGCTCTGAATGCTCTCTTCCTCCAACTTATTCCCCAGGTCATCTGTCAACTTCCCTACTTGCCTTTCATTTTGATATCCCCATAGTCATCTATTCAGTAATGCTCCATTGTCTGTGAAGGAGATTGTTAAATCCATAGCCTTACTTTTTCCCCTTGAGAAGAGCTTTGGATTTTTGTATCCTTTGGTATGCTTTCAATTTGTCCACAGGGCTAACAATAACTTTAATGCCTGTAGCATAACTAGATCTTTGTCTACATGCTTGTTACTTTCCCAGCCCCCTTGACACCCTGTGGGGCATAAGGGAAGGGGGGAGACTCTCAATCCACAGCTGGTGTCTCGCAGCATCCAAGGATGCCAACCCTTGATATATCACCCACATCCAGCCTGCCCACAGCTCTCACAGTAGCAAGACAGCCTTGGTAGGTGCCACCCCCTCAGCATCCACCCCCTCAGCAGCCATGCGTCTGTCCATTTCTACTTCTCCACAGGTACCAAGGCAGGAACCCGGGCAGTCCCAACGATGGGACTCACCTTGTGCCACCCATGCCATGGAAGATTGCATAAAAGTTTATTTGGAAAAAAGCTTGAGAGAGTTGGAGTTGTTCCATCTGGAGAAGTCTTCGGAGAGACCTTATAGCAACCTTACAATACCTAAAGGGGGCCTGCAGGAGAGATGGGGAGGGACTCTTATCAGGGAATGCAGTGATAGGACAAGGGGGAATGGTTTTAAGCTGAAAGAGGGGATATTTATATTATATACTGGGAAGAAATTCTTTACTGTGAGTGTGGTAAGACACTGGAACAGGTTGCCCAAAGAAGCTGTGGATGCCCCACCTCTGGAAGTATTCAAGGACAGGTTTGAAGGGGCTTTGAGTAACCCAGTAACACCAGTGGAAGGTGTCCCTACCCACGGCAGGGGGGTTGGAACTCAATGACCTTTAAGGTCCCTTCCAAACCAAACCATTCTATGAAAAGAACTTTTATGTAAGTCTGAGAGATGAAAACCTAGGAAAGGAGATTTAATTTGTTGTGTTCACCCACTGTTGTCCATAAGGTGACTCCATTCCTGATGCTGTGATCCATTTGTTCCCCTATACAGGGAACTTCCCACCCACCTGCCAGTTCTCTGCCTTATTCCAAAAGCCCAGCCTAGGAAATCCCTGTGACTTCACCCTAGGGCTGATGGTGAGGGCAGGAGAGCACCTGCACTCAGGAGTAAGTGGAGGAAGCAGCAGCATCACAGGCCCATTGCTCTGGCACCAGTGGGGATGCTGCAGGACAGGGCTGTGCAAGGAGCTGCAGGAGCAATCCTGTGCCATCACTGAGGTGAGATGCCCAACCCAGACCACAGATAATTACTCACCCACAGGGCAGCTGGTGCATGAGGCACTTGCCCCTGAGGAGGTATCAAGTGACCCCGCAAACATAGGCAGAGGTGGGAAGTAAATGGTCTTTACATTTACAGGTACAACTGCCTGTGACTACACTGAGTTTTTCCAGAATAGCTTGCCAACTGAAGTACACAATGTGGTGGGGTAGTGTATTGATTTGGCTTATGTAGTTGAGAGGAGGGGGAGGGAATAGTGTTTTAAGTTATATTTAAAAAAAAATAGAATGAGGAAGTCCCACATCTGAAATATACATCAAAGAAATGCCAGAAGGACAAGTGCTTTACAGGATAGAGTTTGCAACAAAGCAGAGCTCCTGGGAGAGGGCTTTTACAAACAATTGTACTGGTTTAACTTCAAATATCATTTTCAAGTGATTTAAAGGCAGTGGAGTAAGCACCTATTTAGGTTTAAGAGAGCAATTAACTTGATTTATCTGAGCTCTGATCATAATCAACAAACTAAGCTGAAATCAATGCAGCTCAACTGAAATAAAGATAATCATGCAGCCCTTATACCAGGTTAGCAAAATCCATTTCAAACCAGCTCTGTAGCTTTCAGATGTGCAGCTCTGCCATACACAAAATGTTATTCCTTCAGAGGCCACAGAAGTTTTAATCAATAAACTACAAATGGTGTTTTCAGTGTGGGAAGACAAACCACAGTGTCTGCAACTAAGGGAATTTAAGGAGATTTTCGTTTGTTAGACTTTTGGGAGTGCATTTATGAAAATCCTGTTATTAATGCAGGCCTGGAAAACAAGGAGCCTGAACAGATGTGTGGGACCCCCAACTCATCCATCACCGCACAGGGATGGGAGAGTAGCTAAATCTGCAGCCAAAGGTGGAGGGAAGGCTGGGGAAGAGCTGTGGGTATGGGGCTGGGCAAGTGCATGGCTAGAAGTTGCCCAGGGAGAGCATCTGGGGTTTCTAACATGGGCAGTTGCCAATAAGTGGGGCTCTAGCACACAGCTATATGCCAAACACCACCACTGAGGAACCCAAAACCGCACAAGACATGGTGGAAGATAATCAAAAGGAGTCCACTTTACATGTCTAAGAGTGATGGTTTAAACAAGTGCAGTGGTGCTGTGAGCTCCTGATATCCAGGGTGCAGGGGAGGTGACCCTTCCCACAGGTTGTGGGACCCAGCACAGCCAGGTTGCACCAGGTCCTCACCCTGATGCTGGTGTGGAACCAGGCAGGATCCTAACCCTGCTGTTATGGGCAGGAGCCCAAGTCCCCCAGGGCAGGGATGGCTTGGCCAGTGCAGTTGCTCCCCGTACGGCTGCAACACATGGCTGATCAACTGGATGGCTCTGCTGGGGCCAGGTACAAAGGCAGCCTGTGCTCAGGGAAAACACACTGACCTGAGGAGGAAGGACTGAAACCAGAGCTGAGGGAACCCATGTTCATAGCTGATTTACCCCATTGAGCCCACCTGCGGTAAGAAGGGTTTTACAAGAAGTGCTGTACCTGGAACCAGGGCTGCACCAGCAGAAATAACCACAGGAAGATAGGTGTGAAAAACACCACTCAGCCTGACACAGACTTGCTCACACAAAGCAGACTGTGCCAGAAGCACCCAGGGCAGAGACAGAGCTCTTCCCTGCCAGCCGGGTTGCAGCCACAGGCTGGATGTGGCAAGAGAAGTTCCTCCTGGAAGTGAGCACAGATCATCCGGGGTGCCCAGGCTCCAACTAAAAAGCTGCTTGTGGCAACAGCCTCACTCCACCCATCCATCCTGACCCTCCATCTTCATCAGGGAGTTAGCACCCCCATTGCTTCTTGTGCAAGCAGAGGCAGGCCTTAAGAGTCATACCAACACATCTGCTAGTGATCCCCTGAAGAACACTGTAGCAATCATCATGACACAGGTGATACCTAACTCCCTCCTTACCTCCCACAACACATTGGTCATTTTGTGCTGGATCCAGATTGCTGCAACTGGCCCAAGCTCCCCAGTCTGAAATAAGCTCACAGGAGAAGCAGTCAAATCCCACCAGAAGTTGACTGAAGGCACCCAAAGAAGCTGATGCCCCACCACTATTAGTAGCCCTGCAAGCAATCATGATACAGAGGTGCAGGTGTGCTCTGCAGGGCAGGATCTCTCCCTGCTGTGTGTGCCCTGAGCACCTGCATCCCCATGATGGAGGCACTCCCTCAGTCCCCAGGGCTGGGGAAACAGTGACACTGGAGATGCTGGGAAGCACCTCCTAGTAGCTTCAGCTTGCTGAGTACAGATTGCTATCTTGGAGTGTGCTGCTGTGTTTCCAGAGCATGCAGCACATATATATGTCTAGCAAATACAGGAGTGGCAGGACTATATTTTACCCCTGTGTGGAGGCATCTACCTCTGTGCCCACTCTGTGCACTGGAAATATCTGGGTTCCAGTTGTTCACTGAACAGAAAGCTAGAGGAGAAGTTCTTACCCCCACCCACACCGTACTCTTTGTAATTTCTCCATGTTAGCAGGTAGAAGAAGAATTTCCAACTCATCATGCTTGCAAAGCACTCACTTAGAGCAGCCGTTCCAGGCTGCTGTACATAATCAATAATCAAATACAATCAAAGACAGAAAGTAGATTCTATTAACACTAATAAAAAAACCCTTGTAGGAAGAGAGCAGTTCCACAAATGCTGCTGTAAAAGAAGGAATTCCTACCATGACAGTTGCAATAGTCTTTGGTCATCTGCCCTATCTTCCTAGACCTAGTAAGCAGCAAAGACCTTTAAATTTCAGGAGAAGTGATTTAATAACTACTTCAGACAATTGTCCAGGATTAAACTAATTTGTAGGCACTTTCCTTATTACTTGCTTTCTTACACATGATGACCCAGTAAGGGAAAGTAATATATCCATTAGTAGACATCCACACAATTAGGATGTAAAAGACAACGGAACAAACAGTGGGGAAAGGGACACTGCTCTCTGGCCATATGGCTTCTGGTAAGCAAAGAGTCCTCTTCCATGTTTCGTGCTTCCAGACTGTTCCTTACTTAGCTCTTACTTTGCAAAAATCAATTTCAAAGTAAGCAAGGACTGATAAAGGGTTTTACCTTTATCAAGGCTATATTGAAGACACAGTGCCCAATAGGGAGTGAAGATGAAGAAGCAGCGGAGGCATATCCAAAATGGGCATGTGTGAAGAGAGGCACACAAGAAAACTAAAACTCAGCACTGTCCTTCACGTCTTACCAGTTCATTTTCTTCATCCTTGTTGAGAAGCACACAATGATCCTTCCAAAGCTTTTCCTCCATCTGATCACGTTATTTTCACAAAGTCGTTGCTGGTGGGCTCAAGCAATGTTCAATGAAGTTACTGACTTGAAGTCAGGCCAGTGTTAAAGTCCCTCTCACCATGGTCCTGTCTGCTGCCTCACTGTGCACATGCTTTTTATAAGGCTCCCAGGAGAGGGAGGAAAATCCACTCTCACGTGTAACGCCCTTATGTAAGACCGTGTTTTTCTGCCTCCTGGCTTAGTTGTGCTCACTGGGATGGGACTGGCTGGAGTAGACCTCTGGTGGCAAGGGAGGGAAGGCAACTGCGATCCTGTGTCTGGGAGAGGGCTCTGCATAGGGCTCAGAGGAACATTGTCCAGGGGAAGGGAAGGAGAGTGTCGCATCCCTGCACAGAGCTGACCCCAGGGCAGCCAGGTTAGTGCCAGGGACCACCTCCAGCGTGTCAGAAAGAAGCATCTGCTCTGGGGTAATCACATTGTCCAAGCCTGGGCTTGGTTTCAGTGCAGTGGAGGTGCATGCTGGAGCAGTGGTTTTCAGGTGTGGGTTTGGGCATGGCCTCAAACACCAGCTTTGGTTCAAATTTTGCCTGAGTTACAAGGAAAGAGCAAAGGGGCTGGATGCCTCCTTTGGAGAAGCCCAGCTGGCCAACAGAGGGCTCTTGAACAGCATGGAGGATAGTTTCCTGCAAGGCAGGGAGAGATAGGGGCTCCTACTAGTCCCCCCTGGCAGGGATGGCAGCAGCAGACAGGCTTGGGAGACCCACATACATCTTCCTGTCCCTTATGTCCCCAGCTATCCATGTTGTCTGAGACATTTTTCAGGCATTGACCTGAAATTGCTCTGTCTCCCCCCATTTTCTTTCTGTCGCAAAGTCTGAAAACAACCATTTATCCAGGCAGGAAAAATGTGCTGTGTTATTGTCCTGGAATAAAGTACATGTTTGTGTGAATAAAGACAATGGCTCCGAGTTTGCTCAGCCACTTTATGGCTCAGCAACAGGGAAGCAATTCTCTGTCACCATTGAGACCAGGGGACTTAAACTCCATAAAGAGACACAGTCTTTGCACACAGATTATTTCCCCAGTGATGGCAAATCAGGAATTCTTCTAAATTCTCCTTTCCCAAGGTAGGAGTGAGAACAATACCCAGGGACTGCAGCGCAGCATGTCTGGAGTCCCATAAGTCTCCCTCGATCTGCAGCTCTATCCGAGAGAAGTGCCTTCCACTAGGCAGACAACTGAGGAAATAAAAGCATTTATCCACGTTTTTTGTCTTTGAAACAGAGCAAGGAGAGGCCCCTGGCTGCCTGGCCCTAGGATAATCAAAGAGCAATTGCCATCTTCACTGCACCTGGGGCTGGCTCTGCAGAGTCTACACAGATCCCTTTTTTTTTTCTTTTTTGGGAGGGGGGGGAGCGGGGGGAGGTCCTGCCACCTGTAGTTGTGTCCATAAAACAGCAAAAATGGACCAAAAACTGGAGAATCCTGAAAAATCAAGGTGGTGGTGGAAAAAACCATATATTTCTTTTCTTTTTAGCATTGTCAGTTTGAACTGCCTAAAGCCTGAATTGAATCACATTTCAACATAAGTAAACTGTCCCCCTTTGTCTATACCTCTCCTCTGAGAGGGCAATGGTAAGTCTGTCCACCACACCATTCTGCACATCAGTCACTGCCATGCAGCTCCCTGGATGTAGCACACTTGCAGTCATTCCACTCCCTGGTTTTCAGAAGCAATGTCTATTTCTAAGAGTCTTGTACCTGGCCCTTACACCAAGTCCCTTTGTTCTTGGGGCAGAAGACTTCTACACAAAGAGATAAAGTGCAACCCACCATAAGCAGGTAATTGCCTATGACCAGACAATGCCTCTTGTAACTCTCCAGGAGAACGAAACTCAAGAGAGTTATCATTAGTTGGGTGGTGCTACTGGTTCTCTCTATTTTCATCATCCAGGGTGAGGTGTGTTTCATTTACAGGAATAAGACCTCCAGTCTCTGGACTGGAGTCACAACAGTTTCCCTGTATGGGGCAGCAGGATGCCCATCACTACCAGTACAGCCTGTGCTTGCAAAGTGCTCCCCAAGCTGTGTGGGACATCTCCAGCCCCACCCCACCAAGCTGTGGAGCCAGCATCTGAAAAGGCAAAAGAGGACTCAGAAAATTTCAGGCCAGTCAACCCGACTTGAATACACAGAGGGATATGAGAGAAAATTCTTAAGCAGTGAGTTTGTAAGTAGGGGATAATAAAGTGATAAGGAACAACTAACGTGGATCTGTCAGGGGAAGATCCTATCAAACCAATATCATTTCCTTCTTGACAGAAAAATGCTCCAGGGAGCAAGAGGGAAGCAGCTAATGTGGAACATTTAGCCTTTTGACAGATATGAAGATACTGAGAAACAGGATTCTTTTATGATGAGCTGAAAGGTTGAATCCTAACTAGATGTCAGTGGTTCACTGTCCATCCAGAGGGATACAAAATGTTCATGTTTTTGTTAGCAGTTTGGATAACAAGATGGAGAGGACAACTGTAAGGTGTTCATGACACGTAGCTGATGGAAGTATTTGCTTTAGAGGAAAGAAACAATGCAGCATGATTTTGGGATGTTGACCAAATAGTCTCAAATGGCCATATGAAATTCAGTAAAACGCTGCATGGAGTAGTTGGAGGAAACAAGCACAAAATGAGGAGGCAGTGGCCAAGCAGGTGTATGACAGAGAAGGAGACATAGCAAACTGCAGGTTGAGTTTCCTTGTGCCACATGAAAATGTGACTTTCATTCTGAGCCACAGTACCAAGAGGCTGGTGAGATCAGTGAGATGGGAGGAAATAATTCCTCTTGACTCGCTATTAGCAAGTCCTCGGCTGGTGCGACGAGCGAGGGAAGTAAGTGGTCGACTCAATATAAGTGATAAAGCAAGCTTCAATTTTATTACAATACCCTCACACATTTATACTGTTACAGATAATTATGCCTACTTGTCTTACAATCATTGGCTAAGCGCTAAGAGTTACATTATCATATTCCTCCTACCTGCGATTACTACTACGTGCTTGGGTCCAGGTTCTCTCCTGTTCTCCTATGGTGTGCTTCTTCAAAGTTGTTATCTTGAGCTGTGCAAGGTCAGCACAACCTTCATCTCTTCCTTGTTAGCAGGACTCAGAATTTTCCACTGGGGCCTGGTCTGTCTCACCCATGCCAGGGCCGACCCTCACAGCCCCCCCACGGAGTCACGGCCGCGCTCACACAGCCATTCTCCAACAGGCTGGAGTTCAGGCTCTAGGAAGATGCAACCTAAATGGCAACAGTCCAAATGACAGTGAGCTGAGAAGTCTGGAAAACGTGAGCCATGAGGAAACGTTGAATAATTGAGTTTATTTATACTAGAAAAGAGAAAGGTGAAGGGAAAAAGAATAACTCTTACTGTACATAGAAGACGACAGTCAACTATTTTTTTTCTCCTATTCTTATTAGAGACAAGGAGCAATCAGACTAATTTATTTTTAGATTAAACAATTAGATTTTCAGAGTTAGTATAGATATTGAGGAAGATTTTCTAACTGCAAAAATAGTAAAATACTCAAAGAGGGTACCTAGGATAGGAGGAGATCTCATACAATAGAAGACTTTAAGGAAAAGCAGGACATAATTTGACAAGGATGATCTAAGGGTAGGTAGAACTTGCCTCAGAGCAGGGAGATGGACAAAATAACCAAATAATCAAAATAACCACCAGCCTCACACTCCTGTGATTTCTACGAAATCCCTGTCCAAGCTCAGTAAAGCACAGCCCAGACCTTAATTGCAGTGGGGCAATGGTTCTCTGTGAGTTCAGGTTCCGGTAACCTGACTTAGCAGGATCATGCCATTTATTCCTGCAACCAACCAGTCTGCAATGAGACCTGCAAGCAGTGTTCATCAGAACTTACATTTGTTCAGTCCCACCTGTATTTTTTCTTGTTAATTTCTGATGGTTTTGTTTTTCTCCCGATGTCCCATCATCCTGCCCTCCTCTCACTCCTTCCCTGGGCTCTGATCAGATTTATTCCCATCACTTGGTGAGTGTCTGATATCAAGTTACAAAATAAGCTTATCTGTATTGAACAGCTGAAAAAAGCTCTTGAAAAGCAAAGGCATGCTAAATTTCAAACCCTTTGTCCCAGTGCCCTACTGCTATCAATTGCAACCTGGATCTCTTACCCTGAGTGCCTTTCTTCTACCTCTACCTGCCATGCCCCAGGCATCTCACAGGCTGGGTTAACTAAGTGCAGTCCTACCAGATGTCTGAGATGACTGACATTTTTAGAGCTTTAAACAGATCACAGGCTTAGTGACTGCATTCTTCACCTCATTAGCAGGCAGGGGAGCCAAGAAGGCAAGTTTACTTAGAAGTCACCTGGGTTTGTCCTGATCTCTAGAGAAGTGCAGCTGAGACATGTTGTTGGTAAGCACAGTGAACTTTCCAGTAACAGCTGAAATGATTCAAACACTTGCTGGGTATCTACTGGCACTGTACATGGTAGGTCAGTCCCAGTAGGACGCTGCTCTTACAGAGCCAGATCCCTCCAGCACTAGGCTTCTCTCAGGAGAAGCATGCTGCTCTGTACAGTACCCCCTTCAGCTGTGCAACCGTGGGGAAGAAAGAGATGGGCAATTGTTCTAAAACATGTCACCCACCAGCAAAGCAAAACAGAACATTAGGACCTTTATGCAGATGAGCTGAAAGTTGCCAGGGGGCAGGGCATGGTGCTTTGTCTTGCGGAAAATCAATGGATAAAGGCATCTCAGAATCGCTAATGGTTCCTGGTCCCTTCCCCCAGATTTGTTCACCTGGCACAAGCACTCACTGCTCTGAGCCTCTCAGCTTACTAGGACAAAGTGTTTTGGCACAGGAGAACAATCAAACCTGAATCACAACCCTTCCGAGAGCCTTTGTCTTCCCCTTTCCATAGCACAGCCCAGGTGAAGCCTTCAGTGTGAGTGTGCAACCCCAGGGCTGTGTGTTATTCAGAGAAACATCGTGGGACACGTCCAAGGCAGCATCACTGAGGGGCTTCTCAAGGAGATCTGGGCATTTTGTGTGTGATTGCTGCAGCTGGAATCAAAACACACACTGTCTTGCCTGGGTACCTTGGCTGTATATTGCTACGAGTTATCTTACCTACATACCTCACCTGGCCACCTCCCCAACTGAGGTGGAGGAGACACCCTAGGGTGGGTAAGGCAACTTGGGTCTGACAGATCTCTACCTTGGCTTTTGCAAGCACCGAAGACGTGGTGGAATCTGGAGAGCCTTGGAGAGCTTGTCCAGAGCTCTGCCTTTGCCACCCTGTCCCTGATATGCCAGGCAAGGACTCTGACTTTGCACAGAGGGGGTTATGCCAAGAGGTGTTTGCAGCCTTTCCTTCTGGTCAAACCAGAAGGCTGTGTCCCCATCTTCGCTGGACTGCTGTGGAGAGGAAGCCCTTCCAGAGGGCAATGCAAACCTCTTCAGTTCAACCCCAGTTTTGAACAGCTGCTGGAGACACATGGCTCCCATCCCTCTTCAGATGCTTAGTCAGGAACTGGGGTCTTGGCAGATTCTGAGTGGGGTAAATCTGGAGGGCAAAGAGCTCCCTGCCCAGAGCCATACTGCAGGAGGCACAGAGGGACAGGAGAGGGACATGCTGGGGCTGCCCGCCTTTTTCATCCTCTCACTTTTCACAATTTGAACTCTCCTCCTTTATTGGTGCACAGCATGTGCCACCTTACTGCTCTTCAGATCCTTTTACTTTTTTGTGAACTTAATAAAGCTCTATTTTTGCTCAAGTACCAGGTGTCCATTCAGCTGCAAGGAAATGGGAAGCTGTAGCCATGCCAAAAGGTTCCTTTGATGTGTAAAGAAGCCAGCAGGTAATCTGCAGAGAACAGCAAAGCAGCACTCTCTGTCCTCAAAGAAGCAAAAAGAGTTTTATAATTAAATTTATATTTATTTCAGCAAATAAGTCTGGCTGTACTCAGTGTAATGCATGCAGTCAATCAGACACAACATGGTCCATACAAATGAGCAATCTCTCCTCCCTTGAAGTTTAAGAAGCAACAAGTGTTTAGTATCTCTGGTGTGAAACACCAGCATATATTCTTCAGTGTTCCCAGCCCACACCACAGACCACACACTGGTAATCTGCCACTTGTTCCAATTGCCCTCCAGGGCACAGGGGTGACATCCCTCATTTCTGTTCTGTTCCTGTGATGTTCTCCGTTTCTCTTGAGGACAAATAAACTGGCCCAGTTGATGAATGTCCGTCTTGCTTAGAGCCTTGGACTCAAACCCTAGGCTGGCATGTCCACATTCCTGCTCCACAGTCTGTATCGAAAGGATGGGATGCTCCCGTATGACTTGTGCTCTGAGAGGCTGTAAACATTTAACAGGTGCAGTAGCAGAACATCATGAGAGACAGCTTAAGGCTCTCATTTCATACAGCAGCGAGAGGGCAGTGAGCTCTGTGTAAGGGTGATCCCAAGGAGGAACGGAGTGGAAGGCTGGAGGTTCAGCACAAGGAACAGAAGGCAGCTGCCAGGGCAGTCCCTGTGATCTCTGCAGAGTCTCTGCTGCTTTACAGCAACAGGCAGTTCTGCTCAGAGTAGTGTTGGATGCTGGCTGGCATGTGCATGGTGAATGCATCCAGTAGTAAAATGTTGTTCATTGAAGAATGGCTGAAGGAACATTGCTGGTTTTCATGGCTTAGAGCTATCAAATCAAGATCTACCTGGTCTTGGTTGGGGTGAGAGAGAGGAGTAAGACATTAATGAAATGTGTCTGCTGTTCTCTGTACCAGGTCTGAAACCACTTCTTCCAGCATCTCCCAAGTAACCCGTAGGTTCAAGATAAAGCCTGTTATGATCTCCCAATGTCTTCTTTCTCTCTCCAGCCTCACTCTCTCCTTGAAATAGGATGCTCCTTTACCTGGAGCGATGTATCATGTGGGCTAGGAGAAAGGCTGGGACAATTACACAATAAAGCGGGAGGCTTGTTTTCTAACTCTGTCTGCTAATCATCTAGGAAGTACCGCAGAGATTTACTAATTAGATTTAAACAGGACATATGGATGGATCTTTCTTCACTCCCTTTTACCTAAAGCGACCTATACTGAGTGATCAAAGCTATATCAGTGACAAGCACTGTGGTCACGAGCCACTGTAAAAACAGGATGCTCCCCAGCAGAGATGAATGTGCTTTGTATTTCAGACACCCGGGACATTGAGTTACTTTCTTAGAAAAGGAGTCATGTCCCTGATGCCGATAGCCAACCAGGAAGCAAATTCACACACCCTGGCTTGGCTGATGGTGTTTGAATGCTGCCACCACTTATATGCATTTGGCAATTAGCCCACAGTGCACAGAATCATTACGTGGCACAGCATGACCCTCACAGCTTGGAGGCTGCGTCTGCCCACCAACTAGGCAAAGGCTGTAGAGGGGTTAAGCACTGTGAGATGTTGGTGCAGAATGCTCCAGATCTATTTTTCCAACATGAAGACTTGAGAAGCCATAAGAGCAAGTAATGGGTTTTCTAAGATCTGTTGTTGACTCCAGACACTTGCAATATATGATAACTGAATTCTGTGTTTCATTTCCTTGAATGGAGTGGTCTAGGTCCCAGCTATTTGTGCTTTCCTTTCCTGGTTGATCCTTGGCAGTTAGTTTGTCTCTGCAGCTTTCTCTGTAACACTCCTGAAGAGCTGTGTTGTGCATCAGGTTCCTTAGACAAAAGGTACTATGTGCATGTAAAGCAGGTATGTCTTGTAAAAAAGAGCTATGGATGTTGTCTACGTAGACTTCTGTAAGGCCTTTGACACAGTCCCCTACAACATCCTTCTCTCTAAATTGGATTTGATGGGTGCACTGTTGGGTGGATGAGGAATTGGTTGGATGGTTGCATCCAGGGGGTAGTGGTCAATGGATCAATGTCCCTTAAGACTCCATATTTGGACCTGTTTAACATCTTCATCAACAACATAGACAGTGGGACTGAGTGCATCCTCAGCAAGTCTGCGAATAGATAGCACCAAGCTGGGTGGTGTGGCTGACACACCTGAGGGACAGGATGCCATCCAGAGGGACTTGGACAAGATTGAGAGGTGGCCCCGTTTGAACCTCATGAGGTTCAACAAGGCCACGTGTAAGGTCCTGCACCTGTGTCAGGGAAATCCTGGCATCAATACAGGCTGGGGGATGAAGGGATTGGGAGCAGCCCTGCTGAGAAGGACTTGGAGGTGTTGATGGAAGAAAAGCTGGACATGAGCTAACAATGTGTGCTAGAGTACTGCATCCAGCTTGGGAGTCCTCAGCACAGGAGAGATATGGACCTGTTGGAGTGGGTCCAGAGGAGGACAAGAAAAATTGTCAGAGGGCTGGAGCACCTCTGCTGTGAGGACAGGTTGAGAGAGTTGGGGTTGTTCAGTCTGGAAAAGAGAAAGCTCCAGGGAGACCTTATTGCAGCCTTTCAGTGCTTCAGAGGGGGCCTACAGGAAAGATGGGGACAAACTTTTAATCAGAGCCTGTTGTGATAGAACAAGGGGGTAATGGTTTTAATCTAAAAGAGGGTAGATTTAGACTAGATAAGGCAGACATTTTTTACAATGATGGTGGTGAAACATTGGAACAAGGTGCCCAGAGAGGTGGTTGATGCTCCATCCCTGGAAACATTCGAGGTCAGGTTGGATAGGGCCCTGAGCAACCTGATCAAGTTGAAGATGTCCCTGCTTATTGCAAGGAGGTTGGACTAGATAGGCATTAATAGGTTCCTTTCAACCCAAACTATTCCATGATTGTGTGATTGTAAAAGCTTCTGGTTTGTTAATAGTGTCTACACCTGCAGTTCTGACTGGGAAAGGTCTGCGTCTTCAAATGGAGCTTTGTTCCTTGGCTGGTTGTGTGTTCTGCCAAGCAGGCTGAGCTCTAGAGTGCCGATGAGTAGACAAAAATCGTGATGATTGTAGCAAGATAAACAAGTCATTAAAAAATGGGAATGATAAAAACCAAAGTTATTTTCTTCTTTCATTAACTAGGACAAGTGTATTTCAAAAGGAAAATCAGATTTTGAAACGAGCTGTGGAGAGTGGCTGCACGGCTCAGTGGGTTGGCTGCGCTCCAGGGAGCCTGCCCCTTTGATTTAGCTGTAGAAATCTAACCAGGATGGACAGTGTCTGCTGGCAAAGATCACTGAGGATCTGTCCAACTGGTGCCCACTGCCAGTCACAAAAGGAGAAAGGGAGCCTGGAGCCTCAGTCCTTCGGGGGATTCTTGTATCTGGATAATTTGGGCTGCAGATGGGGACTGTGGAAGCCACATCCAGGGCTCTGTGTCTGTCTCTGTCCTTATGCGGCCTCAGAATTTGCATAACACTTCTGCAATGTTCCTTCAAATCAAGTCTTTTCATTAAGTGGCGTGAGTTGTATTTGTGTTTCTCTGCTGCTCTGTCAGCTGTACAAGCTGGAAGTGCCGAGCAGCAAGTTCAAACCCTCAGACAGAACCCAGAGCCTACACTACACCTGCCTCTTGTGTGCACAGCAAGCGAGGACAGGCAGAAGGAGCACAGAACAGACTGCGGATGGGACGATGCCTGTTACTGCTTATGCCCTCCTGGTTTCCAGAAGTTTAAAATTCTTTCAAATTAGACAGACCCTCAAACTGAAAAATGCGGATGTGAATCCTCAACATGCTTGAAGCTTTTCTTTCTGCCTATTCCTCATCCTGACCCTACATACGTTCCCAGTACAAGTTTGAGGGGACAGCCCAGCACTGGGATGAGAAGTGGAACCTCTGATATTGCACCAAAATTGAGGGAGTAGAGCACAGGGGCTTGACGTGTGCATAGGAATCATAGAATCATAAATTATCTGGGCTGGAAGGGACCTTCGAAGGTCATCTAGTCAGGCCCCCCCCCCCCAGTCAGCATGGACACCCCCAACTAGACCAGGTTGCCCAGGGCCCCGTCAAGCCTCACCTTGAATGTCTCCAGGGAAGGGGCCTCAACCATCTCCCTGGGCATCCTGTTCCAGTGGTCCACCATCCTCATAGTAAAGAACTTATTCCTATTGCCAAATCTAAATCTGCTCTTCTCCAGATTAAACCCATTAGCCCTTGTTCTGTCATTGCTGTCTCCAGCCTTCCTGTAGCCCCCCTCAGGTACTGGAAGGCCGCTATTAGGTCTCCCTGGAGCCTCCTCTTCTCCAGGCTGAACAACCCCAGCTCCCTCAGCCTGTCCTCATAGCAGAGGTGCTTCAACCCACTGATCATTTTTGTGGCTCTCCTCTGGACCCGCTCCATCAGATCCATGTCCTTCTTATATTGAGGGCTCCAGACCTGCACACAGTATTCCAGGTGAGGTCTCATCAGAGAAGTGTCAGCAGTATGAGCTGGTTTCTGCAGCAAGGATGTGTGTAACACATGGCTTGCCTCCCGACAGCCAGAGTTATAAGCAATTCAAGGCAGCTGGGACACTGAAGAGCTCTGCCCATTGGGCTGTGGCTGACACCACTGAGGGGAGATGACAAAATATGCCCCAGTTCGGCTGGAGACATTGGACTTGCACAGGAAGAGGGAACCTGACTGACATCTGAAAGAGCAGCAGCGACCAAACCACCACCGAGCCTCTGAATTCTGCTCTCTCGCAGGTAAGGCTGTATTTCAGCAGCAGACGAGAAGGTCTTTTATCTCGGCGACCCACAGGTTTGCCACAAGCTGATACTTTTATAACATCAATTGTGACATAAACATAAATGACATGCAACGCTGGTCATCTGGTCTGCAACGCTACTGCAGCTGCCAGGTTATCTCACGGAGCAACATGTTTCTTGTGCACGGGAGTTATAAAAAGGAGTTTTGTCCCCAAAGGAAATGTTGCTGTATCTCAAACAGTGGATGGCAGGAATAGCTCCACTGACCTGCTCTTTGAGCTGCAAGGAGCGCACACAGCATTTAACCTTCACTTTGCAATGGACTTTGCTGCAATCTGGGAACTTTTCCTAACTTTGGAGAGACGCTTTAATGAATAAATGTGAACCATTTCTGATCTGTGTCAAGTTGTGTGGCTTTGTGGCAGGTATTTACTGTTAGGTAAACTACAATAGGTAGGAAGGTATTTACTCCATTTGCTTATATCAAACTTGGTTAAAATGAGGAAAAAAACTGCTTTGAGTCAAATAGATTTTTTATTCATGTTGAAACATTTTTGGGTTTGTTTTGGGTGTTTTTTTTAATTTTAGAAAAATAGTATTAGTTATTTTTTTTATTCAAGCTTAATTCTTTTCGAACACTGTGCTGGTACAGACATGTTGAATAAAAACAATCCATAATCTCTTCTGATTTGCTATTTGTTTTCCAGAGCAACTTTTCACTCTAAAAGACCAAAAGAATCTTTACATGACTCCCAATCTGCCTGATTCCCTGGGTTTCTGTGGAAAGGCAAGAGTGCTTCAGTATTTCCTAGCATTGAACTGCTCCTCAGCCCCACCCAGGAAAAGCACGGGCAAGTTCCAGCTGTGAAAAACAATCTGTGTAGCTCAGAGGGGACAACTCCCCTGTGCGCCTTGTCTAAAGGAAGTGTTCCTCTGAACCCTTCCTACTGATACCTTGTTGTTTCACCCACCTGGGGACAGAGATTGTAAAATAGGGTGAGTGGAAAGTCAGCCCAGGATCAGAGGCTGAGAGAGTATGTGCCAGTAGAAGCTGCTTTTTTTTTTTAGTAGGTAAAACCTGCAGAAATGTGCAGTGCTGTTGGTTTTATCTACAGAAGCAGCAGCACAGCAGAGTGAGTAAAAGTCACCATCAAAGGTGACATGAGTCGATGAATGACATGTGGTGTGTAGCATGTGCAATTATGGTCGGAAACCAGAGCCAAAACCTCAGACGGTTCAACTTAAAAGCATGCCTCAGGATTTAATAAAATTATTCTGAGACCTAATTGGCTCCCTGTCTTTTAATTCAGGGCTTAGGTCCTTGGCAGTAGTAACCCATTCAATATCTGCTTCTTTTGCCACTGGAAAACCAGGAGCTGATGCCAGGCAGCAGCCCATCCATGAAGCAGGCACTCCAGTAGAGCAAGCTTGCACCACAAGGGACAGCACGTCCTTGTTGACCCACAGAATGAGATCATAATTTGCAATTATTGTGTGTTTCATTCTACCTTTTTAAAATAGATATCCCAAACAAATACCTACCTCAAAAAAAGAACTGTTAAACAACGAAATCTTGTTCCTCTATAGGTCAACAGATCTTTTCCACCCAGAAAATGCAAGTACCAGGTGTTTTAAACGGAAGGCAAACAGATTGCCTTGAAGCAGTGAGCTTGCAACAGAGCTCTGTGTTGCTGCCATCACAGGAAGAGTGCAATGGCACTAGGAGCAGATGCTTCTAGAAGGATTTGGCTATTTGCAGCTCCTTTCAGCTCCAGAAATCCAAGTATTACCAGAAGGGGAAAAAACCCTAACAAATGCCAGACATCAGGTAGAAGTATCTGAAACCCCAGGAGCTACAGGAATCTTAGGACCTGCCTATGTTAAGCAGCCTCTATCAGGAGTAAATTCTACTTGTTTTCTCAAAGGGGATCTCCCCAGAGGAGTCCTGGTGTCTGAATTAGCTACTTCTCATCTGGAGAAGCCCCCAGCTTTATGGATTGCATTAATGCCCCCAGCTTTATGGGGGCATTTCAACCATGAATAGTTTGCCAATATTCAGCAAGCTGTTCCACTTACAGCTAGCAGCTATTCATACATGGGCAAGGGGTCAGGAGAAACACTGTTCTGGCTTTATGCTACTGCAGCCAGCTTTTCTGCTTTCTGTTAATTTATTTAAAAATAACCCTTAGAATGGGGGAGCGTGATGGGTTGGTCCTTCCTCTTTTCTTATGTCTCTGAGATAACCCTTCTACAGCCAACTGTAACTGTCCTGGACATGTGTCATCTGCAGCTTCCTTCAGAGTGCATCCTCATTGCTGTCAAATGTTGGATTGCTGTGGCCTCCCATATTTCCCTCTACTGATATTGTCACAGAATCTGAGAAGAAGGTTTCATTCAGAGGTGGCCAGGCTGAGTCCTGCTTTAACACTCGCTGCAGTCTTTTGTACTGGCTCTTTGAGTGGTACCGGAAGGTCTTTTTCAGCAGCAGCCATAAGGCTCTGTTCTCAATGACAGCTTCCTGTAAAAGCAAGAGTAAAATGAAGTTGTGGAGGACCTGGACAGTTTTTCCTCTTCATCCATAAGAATCACATGAGGCAAGTAGTGGAGATCCAGATCTCCCACCCTGCTCCACTCTTTCACATCCCTTAGATAGCCCTCTACTGATCACTTCTCACACCAGCTCCACCACCACTGTGTAACAGAAAACTGAGACCAGCTCCTTCTGACAGTCTTCAGAATCTGAGTATGAAACACCAAAGACTGCCCAGATTTCTCTAGCCTGGGGCAGGGCCTGATACATTCTACTCACCAAAGGAAAGAAAAGGTGGTTGGGCTTTGCATTCCCCTATATCTTATCACTCAGGTGTGGGGCCTTGAGGAAAGAGTAAGGGTGAGGTAGCAGCAATGGCTCCTGTTTTAATAGATATTCCCAAGCTGGGCTGAGGGGGAGAAGGAGTGAGATCTGACCCTTTTGTCTCTCCAATTAGTGCTGACAGGTACATTCGGTGAAGCATGCTCACCTCAACAAGGAAGGACACAGCAAATGTGACTGTGAGCATTATCACCATGGAGATCCGCCACGTGGTAGGGGTGCAAACAAGCTGGGAAAAAAGCAGGAGAAGCTGTTCAACAACATGTGTGTGTACTAGAAAGTGGTAGGAGCTTTTATCATAGAATCATAGCATCTTTTAGGTAGGAAAAAACCCTTAAGATCATTGAGTCCAACCGTAAACCTAACATTGCCAACTCCACCACTAAACCATGTCCCTAATTAATGTCTAGATGTCTTTTAAATATCTTCAGGGATGGGGACTCAGCCACTTCAGTAGGCAGCCAGTTCCAGTGCTTGATAACTCTTTCAGTGAAGAAATTCTTCCAATATCCAATCAAAACCTCCACTGGTGCAACTTGAGGCTGTTTCCTCTTGTCCTATCACTTGCTACTTGGGAAAAGAGACCAACTCTACCTTCCTACAACCTCCTTTCAGGTAGTTGTAGAGAGTGATAAGGTCTTATCTCAGCTTCCTTCTCTCCAGACTGTACAACCCCAAGTCCCTGAGATGCTCCTCACAGGACTTGTTCTCTAGACCCCTCACCAGCTTTGTGTCATCAAAAGCCAGAATCCCGCACTGGCTGTACACTGCTGATGAGCCAATATAGCTACTTGTCTTAAGGAATTATTGATAAAGATGCATTTAAGCTTATGCTGCAGCAGAGAAAACTCTAGCAACTCTCCTTGCAACAGGAAATCTAAATGCTTCCTTTCTGTCTGATATATGAAATAGTTCAAAGTTTGAGTATTTCAGCTCCAGACCCAGCACTGGGTTTCTGGCTCTAGGTCAACTTATTCTGGAGATGCATCTCAGATCCAAAATTTGGATTGGCAGTTTCTCCAGGGCTAGGCTATTACAGAATTTCTTATCACCACTCCCCCCTTTTCTCTTCTCAGCAAATCCAGTGTATTCCCTCCAGACAGCCTGGGAGTTCTCCCCAAAGGCATTTTAGCCCCCACAGCTGCAGTGCTGACAATGTCCTGTGTCACAACAGTCCACCACAGGACTAAGATTTGCTTTAAAGTGCCATCTCGTGGCAGATTCTTTAACTTGGTCTGCCCACTAAGTCGCTGCTCTGGAAATGCACTGTGAGACAGTTTTAGCTAGGCTGCTTGGCCTTCAAAATCCAGATCCGTTCCCTTTCTCTGTATTTCTCTTTCCATTATTTCCATTTCTAAATCCACTTGCTAACTGTCACACAAAGATACAGGGCTGGAAGCAGCATCTTGTTCAATATTTGTTATCCAAAACCAGGACACTTTACCTTTCTGATGAGAGATGTACTGAACAAAGAGCAGTGCGTTGCTGTTGTTGTGTTCCTGTGCCTCCTAATCCAAGGCACTGAGAGTGTCACAGTGGAGGAGGCTAACACCTCCCAGCCTCAACAAACTAATTGCCAGGTCCACTGACAACCCTGTCCTATGCCTGATGTAGATCTTATCCCTCCTTTGCATTTCCTCTAAGATGGATTTGCACGAGGCAACTCCCAGCTTGCATTTTGCCAGACTAAATAAACCAAGCCCTATTAGTGTTTATTAATCAAGGACCAAGACAGATGTTCTATTGCCATGACAGCCCCACTAATCTTTCTCTACAACTGTTCTAAACCCAAATGATGCTTTAGGAAACTGAGGGATGTCTGTATTTAAACAGGGAGCCTGAAAATACGTGGGATTGAGAACTGAGAGATGCTCTGAGTGTGAACTGGCAGATCTTCTTTGCGAGAGGATCTGTGTGCAGAGTAGCACAGCCTGAGAAACACAAGTGCACGGTGCTTTAGCTTAAACTTGCAGGCCCCTTTCTTCTACTGGCTTCACAACTATCAAGCCACCACCACAACAAGCATGGTAAGCTTAGTGATGTCATGGACAATGCACTGAAACAATCAGACTTACAAGTGGAGCTGTCGAGGTGTAAGAATGCACAGATCTTAATTTGGAGCTACTGTATCTCAGAAGGTTCTTCAATCCCATCATCTAAAATCCATCTCTTTAACTTTTATTTGTTTTTAGAGGTGTCATGTATCCCTGTAATAGTCTGTGCCTTTTGTTAAAACAATCCCACTTATGATAGGCTTGGCAGTGGGAACAAAACCCACCCACAGCAACAATACTCACATCCATCTTAGAATAGAGATCATCAATATCAGCAAACACCAAGAAGAGGCAAACACCCAGCTGCCCTATGAGCACCAGTATGAACACATCTGAGGGGACGAGAACAGGCACATAAAATCACACATTTATGAGCAATCTCAACTGCTCACCTTTACTACAGAAGATTGTTATCATTTTCTGTTTCAAAGAGTCAAAAAATGCATGGGATAAAAAGGAACTATCAGGAAAAAAAATTGAACATAATAAAATCTCAGCTTTACTCAGTCAAGTAGGTGTATATGAGGCGGGGACAAGCCTTGTTGTCACAGATTTAAAATGTAAAAATACTATTTTCGACATCTGATCTGGTCTCTCATATCTGAGAAGCCTTAGAGCCTTTCAATGAGTTTCAGTCTCAGCTCAGTGTCTCCTGCCATTCAGAAAAATGTCCAAGATGTAGTCTTGTTCTTCTTGATATGATTAAGATCTCTGCACTTATTTTCAGTGATATCGAGACTTTGCTTTCAATCAGAATCTAAAGAGTCTAAGTAATGAAGAATCTATTGCCGTCCCCATCCAGAAGCCAATATTCCAGTGACAAGTAAATTAATTTTCTCTTCATCTACCATGCACCAAACTTCACCCCCCATAGCCGTTCACTCTGGTTTTGCTTGGTTCTGGAAGACTGATGACCCATTCTTCTGCTATTTGGAAGAAGTGTCTCCTCCTCACTATTATTACACCAAAACAACAAATCCATGAAACCTGCAGCATTAATTTAACTCTTCAGCCAAAAAAGAACTGAACAGAGATTTGCCTGAGAGACAGCTGCAGGATTTGTGCCACAGAGAAAAAGAACAGCTCTCCTATCCCTCACTGCAACTTCCAGAACTGCCACAATCACGTGTTCATTTTCCCTTCAGTTGACAGTCTTTCAGAAGCAGAACAGACCTACTAGACTTTACTACTGCTCCTTCAAGTTATGGCCTCCTTTGATATTTTCTCTTTAAAGCAGTTACTGGTCACAGAGGTAGCAAATGGTAAACGCCTCTGGTTCTGAAACAGGAAACAGGGCCTCTGTGAATACGCACATGTAATTTCATGGTTTCTTCTGAGATGGGCCCAAAAGAGTGCTCTGAACATGAGTTCTGTCAAATACCGCTCAAGCAGCATGGTTTGGGGAGACAGGAATAGGGCTCTTCTAGGGCTCTTAGAGTTATTCTAAAGACTAAAGCAAAGTGGAACCACCTAATTCTGGCTCTTCTAGAGATGGCTCATTCAGGCTGCATTTTATTTTTAGGTAACACAATGCTTCTACCAGCCCACACCACCTTCCTGCTACTCTTAAAAGTTTTTATCAAACTCCGTTGGTCAAGGTCAAGTTTTTAGCAGTACAGAAGCACAATGTCTGGGCCCAACTCAGGAAGCCACTGGCACTAAAACTTCTGAAAAGGCGGCCTTTAGTCATTTAGGAATCTAATATTGGGCTCCTGCTTTTTTGGCTGTCATCACTTTGGTCAAGTTTTAATTTTTCCCTAGTGAATTGATCTCCTGAGTTGACTTCCTCACAGATCCCTCACCCTTTCCCCATACTTACAGTTTGTGTAGATGGGTTGCCTGAAAGGCTTTCCCTTGGAAAACACTAGTGCTACAATGAGGCAGTTGATGGTACTTAGCAGCCACACTGTGGTGTTTTCATAGCTCTTGTAGCCATTGTCTACTTGCTCAAGGGCTCCATCTCTCATTCCATGGAGCCCCAGGCTGGAAACAGAAGAATTATTCCCCATGGGGTTGTTCACCGAGAGGCAGGCACTGAAAAAAAGAGTGTCACACTGGTTAGCAAATTGGCACTGTCCTGGTTATTTCCCCCAGCTTTCACTATTGCTGTCATGAAACCTCCCTCACAGCCATGATTTGCTCCTGCTATCAATCACAAGGACGTATGTTATTGCCAACATCCTCAATCTTACCTTCTGGGCTGAGCTTGGTGAACTTTGTAGTGCTCAAACCTACTTGGTTACCCTGGTATCTTCCCTGCAATCAAATACTCCTCTTCATGCTCAACAAAAGCATTCTCTGCAACATGCACTGCACTGCACAGCAGACTTGCTGGGGAGCTTAAGGACCTGCAGACAATGCTGTTGAATGTGTTTGCCCCCTGTGGGGAAGCAGGGTCTGCCTGCAGCTGCTGATGAGGCTTCAGTTAAGCTGACCAATACTGTCACGCAGACTTGTCCCACCAGCTCTGCCCTATGTCATCCAGAGTCCCAAGAAAGGGACTGTCCTGGTTTCAGCTGGGATAGAGTTAATTTTCTTTCTAGTGGTTGTGTTTCAGATGGTGTATGGAAGGAATGTCAAACAATGCATATTGTTTTAGTTGTCGCTAAGCAATGTTTATGCTTTTTAAGGATTGTTTTCAGCTTCCCATAGAAGCTGAGAACAAGTATAAATGGAACAACAGAATGCCCATTTGAATATTCTGGACCATAAACATCATGCACAGTTTATAAATGGGGCTGGCCCAGGGGCAACAATGTGTGAATGCTTCTCAGCATGGTGCCAATTCACTGGGCAGTGAGAGGGACTTGTGTCATTATTGTTATTATTATTGCTGTTATTATTGGTATAATTATTTTTTTTCATTTCTGATATTGTTCTATTAACAATAATATATAATGTCTTTATCTAATCCACATGTTTGTTTCTTTCTTGTCACTTTCTACCTCTTCTCCCTACCCTTACTGGGAGGGAAGGGGGGTTGAGCGACTGGCTCAACTGGCATGGTCCTAGCTGCTGGAAACAACACAAACCTACCTGTGTATATTGGTCCTGGAATACCAAGGCTGCTCCTGGACCACCACAAACCCAAAAATCTGCATGCTGAGGCTGAAGAGGATGTTAAGTACAACGGAGAGCAGCAAGGGGGGAGAGATGAGCTGACTAGGAGGCCTGTATGGAACCAGCTTTGGATAGGCTCCTGTGAAACTCACTGAAACATGAACAGACGTTTACTCATGTATCCAAAATACAAGCAGTGCTGCTGTATATTACTGACTGTTATCAATAGCCAGCACTTTTACAGTCTATAATGGTCTTTATAATATATACAAATACTATATCAAGTACAAAATACAGAATTGTTTTCTTACAAAACGTTATTGGCTACAGAAGAGATTAATTAATGACATCTGACTATCATGAGGCATTTTTGGAAAAGAAAATGCTGGATTTTTATTTGGCTACTGTCAGGCCCAAGGATATAACGATATGCTCAAGCTCCTCCGTTCTCTTTCTGCTACTTGCCAGCTGTGGCTTGGGATTTTCTGTTGAGGTCCCTCTGGATGGCATCCCTTCCCTCCAGCATGTCAACCACACCACATAGCTTGGTGTTGTTGGCAAACTCAATCCTACTGTCCATGTTGCTCACATGGATTCTTAGGTATGTTGTTGATCTCCTTTCCTGAGTCATCAGGAAAAAACCTGAATAGACTTTCCACCATTATATCTGGTTTTACTTCTAGAGAGAACATCCCAGTTATCAACAACCTACATGCTAAGTAAATGCACTGCTAAGAATTACCCATTTTATTTCAGAGATAGAGATTTTCTCAGGCAAGGCACCTCCTCTACTAATGTAAACATCCTGCACTCTGTGTACTCTCTCTTTTCTTCATTTCTGTACATAGGATTATGCATTCAAGGGGGTGGAAAATTTTTGAGATCATTCTCTTATTAATGCATAGGATGACTAAGGGGCTTACTTGTCACACCAATTACAGTGGTAATAGCCAGATCTTGGAACAAAAATTGGTAATTCCCAAAGGAGTTTAGTTGCTGAAAAGAGGAACACAAAGAAAAAAAAAATCACAAATCAGACATTTGCCATGGGGTTGTTTATATCATCTTCAGAAAGCTGTATTCTTTTCATGGAGCTAATGCTCTGCTGTTTGCTCTGAAACATGAGTCAGCAGATAACGGGACCACACGATCCACCACCCTGCCAATAGATTCGTCATCATTCGCCCTGCAGTGAATAGTTTCATTTTGGGCATTGTTCAGTAACGATGCTTCCAGTTCACTCAATGCCATAAAAAAGAAGGTTATTTGAAGAGATGTGCTTTCTCAATGCCTGGTGACTTCTGAATGCGAAGCCCTCCTCTCTGTTTGGGAAGAAGCCATGTAAAAGTGGTTTAAGGTGCTCTAGGGGATTTTGCTTACTGTCAAGCTAATTCATGTTTTAAATGCTGACTAAATTGCAACAGCATATGCTTACACCAGATTCTCCCTTTTCACAGACATATGCCCTCATCCAAAATACTATTCGGTATCTCAGCCTTCTTTTTGCCCAGCTTGGATCTTGAGCCCACTGGCTGAAATAAATGGGAAGAAGCTTTCCAGTTTTCAGCTGAGGGTACAGGAGGACCATATGAACACACCACAGAAGTCAGCAGCTCAGATAAAGGTAAAGCTAGATACCCTAGCTTTGCTGTGGCTTTTATGCCATGTTTCTCTTACAAGGGAGTAGTAGCTCACCAGTTCTAGACAACGTGTTCCCAAGACATACCCAGTACAGTAGAAGAACACCAAGGTACTGAATGGTGCTGTACAGTGCCATATACTTGAACATGCAGAAGGAAGTGACAAGGGCAGCACGGCCTTCCCTGCATGAAGACAGGAATAAAAGACAGTGGTTAAGTGATGGGACTGCTCCTGTTCCCGGTCCACTCACAACACTGTTGAAAAACAAAGCATATGTCACAAGTAGAGAAGTTTCTGCCAGTATCTATCTTTCTGGGAGGTGAAATAAAAAGTAGCTGGCCTGAATGCAAGTAGAATCATTACTTGTAGAAAGCTTGCTGCAAGCAAAAGGATTTGATTCCAGTCACATGTGTCCCCAAGACCATAATTTACCCCAACGAGTCTTCCCGCTGACATTGACAGTGCAGGTAATGACTCCATATGACAAAAAGCATACAAAGCCAAGCAGCTGCTCAGTGAGTTCAAACTAACAAGTTCGCTCCTCCCGAAGTAAGCATATGTATCCAATTAGGATAATGCACGCTAGTTATTCATCTGCCAAAGTAAGCAAAATCAGAACCCTGGAATAATAGATGCTGACATTTTGCTTGCACAGGGTATCAGAGGCAGGGCCTAACAGTTGTTGCATTTGATTCAGCTTTATGGAGTATTTTTCATTTTGCTCTTTTGCGTTTAAATTACTGCTAATGGCATAAAGCTCAGCTGTAGATGCCCTCCTCCTGTAGTTTTGAGTGAATTAATATATCTTAAAGAAGTTTCAGATGGGAACTAGGCAAATAGCAATTTCAAAGTCAAGACACTTATTTTTCTCTAGATATGTACATTCCAGCCTGGTGGGAACACCCAATGCTAATATTTGAGAGGAGTGAGAACCGTCTATGTAATAGGAAACAAAACCCCATGCTTACCTGATCAGCTCTGGCACACAGGCTATGCTGGGGGTCCGGGATGTGAAAGGTGAAGCCACAGATGCCTCCTGCTCCGACAGCGATATCCCTGCATGTGCCACTTTCAAAGCCTGGAAGTTATATTCTCCTTCAGCACGCACAAACCAGGAAGACAGAGCAACTGACATGTCAGCCAAGAAATGACCCCTTATTACAGGATGCGTTCTGTGAACAGCAGTCCCTCTTCACTCCCTAGGTGTGCTCCACCCAAAAAGTTCCTCCACTGGGATGTGTTCGAGGCATTGGGTCCAGAAGAAGAATGGGAATGACAGCATGGGAAACTCCATATAATTGTAATATATTTTAAAGAATTTTCACTTACCCCACAGTCATTGGCTCCATCTCCACACATGCCCACAAAGTAACTAAAAAAAAAAGTGACCTACAGTTCAGTTCTGGTAAAAGTGACACCTATAAACAGGAGGGAATCAGAACCTCCTCCATGTGAGTCACATATGAAAGTCACATGAGGTGACAGCCCTGCTCAGAAAGGAAAGATTGCAGCCACTGGTACCTAAAGTTCACTGGGAACAGACTGGGAACTGGGACTCTGGGACTCTGGGACTCTGCTTTGTGGTCCAGCCCTGCCAGAATCTCCTGGAGCAGATAGAGAGTGACAGAGGCAGAGAAGGAGGAGAGGAGGGGAGCAGAGAAAGGAGAAGAACACGGGCTTAACAGGACATCTGGAAACAGTTCCCCACTCTGAGGCTGAAATAACCTTGTGAAATGGTGAGCCCTAAAAGTAAGTTCTTATACCTGCAGCACCCAAGTAAAATCAGCACAGTGCTTCAGGAGCTGACTAATTTGTGTCTTTTACTGCTGAGGCCTGGATTTCAGTGACGGGGAATTTCTCACTGGGAGACACTGATAGTGGTCCAGAGAGACCAGACAGTAGTTGGGGTGTTCACAACTGCTCACACCAAGCTGAAAATATCAAACAGCCTGAAGTTTACCCTGCTCTAGGGCAAGTCCAAGGGATAGCTAGTTGAGGTGAGGGTCTTCAAAAGACTTGAGAAACAGTTGAATAACAGGCAACAAATTACCTGGGACTCAGGGATATATGTGCACCTCTGTGACCATCAGCAGTGCAGGGTATACCAATCCAGACTACCCTGTCATGTTTTCTAACCCATTACACTGAGCCAGCAACAGCGCAGTAAAAAGACCACTGGCATCAGAGAATCTGCCCTGCTGGGAAACATTCTGAAAAATGTTGGGTAGACAAGTGCTCCTCCTTCAGGCCGAGAAAGATAAGTAAGAATGAAGGATGATGTGAACAAATTAAACCCATAATCATAGGAGTGTTAGGTCTTTGACAGGTTGCCAAACTGACATGGACATCAGTGTCTCTTCTTTAATATGCTTTTGGAATTTAATTGCCAAGGTGTATGTCTGTAGAAGATTCAGTTTTGGGCACTTCTAGGGAATGCTATATGTTAGACAAAAGCTAGCTCTTTACTAGACTTTTTCAAGCCTGGAAATTCATCAAGCACTTCTTTACCCTTAGTGCTCATTATGAACTTACTCCAGCTTTTGAAACTCTTCTACAAGGCTGGATTTATGACCAGGTGACATTCTAGCAAAAACTGTTCCATTCAGCAGGAGCTGTGAGGAGAAAAAAGGAGGTGACTTAGGCACTTGAGGCAAGAATCACAATGATTTCGGTGATAGTCTGGAATAGATACCACCAAAAATTCACATTTTCAAACAACTGATGCTAGACTTCAAAACAGGAAAGGCTGATGATCAAATATAAAAGCTATCATTATTAATATTTTGAAAAAAATCACAATAAGGACAAGAGGCCTGGTGTATCATTTGAATGAACATAGATTATCAGGCAGGGATTTACTAGAAGAAAATTAATGACACTATCCTTTCCATAAAACAGATAAGTCATGTTGAATTACATGCTGTGTAATACCATGTTTTCTCCTGTTCTCTAAAACATGAGAGAATCGGTGCAGTACAAGGGCAAAGAATATGTTTTAAGAAATGTCCTCACACTATGAGGCCGGTCTGCTCCTCTCATGTGCAGAAAAAAATCCAGGGATTTTCAGATCCTTCCCTATACATTAATATCAGACATTTATCCAGCCTGAGAATTGGTCCCAAAAGATGTCCTGGTATAAATCTCTTCAGCTAATCCATTTTACTGAATGCCAAACCTACTCCCATTAAATAGTGCACACCTTACCTTTGGAAGTAAGTGTCTGAAATGCTGTGCTACAATTTGGTAAGATTTTCCACTCATGGCAAAATGATACTGGCCCGATTCCAACGCCAGCCTGATTTTTCTTTTAGTATCGCCATCATCCTCCTATAAAACAAGACAAAATGAGTGCTGGTGCCAGGCCCTCAAAAGCTACTTGTGCATTTACACAAGCAGCACTATAGACAAACAAAATGACATACCAGGGTGAGGGCACTTTTCAAGGCTCTGGGACACCTAGGCTCAAGGTCCATTGCCTTTGCCCAGATTTGTAAAGGGATTTAGGAATATAATGTCATTAATTTCAGTAAGAACTGGGTGCTTTGACAGAGAAAGGTCAGCATCTTCAGACATACTCTTCAGGGAGAGAGTAACTGGTCTTTGGCTCAGTGTCTTTGTGGAGATGCTTGATTAAATATAATTTCTTAGCATAGCTATCCTATGTTTCACTGTGTATATGCAATTTCTCAACAGTTAATCTGTGTTTTAATTATGCGGGTATAGGAAAGTGCTAACTCCCTACCTGCTTGAACAAGGCTGGTTCATTTAGTGCAGTTCTAAAGATATTAAATCAACATCTCTACTATTAAACTTGCCTTCCAGAGAAAGGAAACAGACTTTAAAATGGCATCAGCTAAAGTGAGGACTAGAGACAAATCTTTCCTGGGTTTCTGCAAAGCTGTTCTCAAGCCTTGTTAGGCAGTTAGCAAAAAAAAAGGCTGCAAGATATTATGCTAAGAAGTAAGTACATTTTTATAAAGAAGTCTTCTTTTTAAACACTCTTCTAACATTCTGACATGCAGATGATGGTGAATGACTCGTCTCTGTAGCATAATCCCCCTGCATTATTTAAAGCATTCCGGCTTTGTCTTCCTGCTGCAAAACACCTGCTTCTCATATGCTCACCAGGCTTCTGTAATCTTCAGTTTTGTTTTCTTCTAGTGGTTTCCAGGTTATAGATGCTGAAAAAGATCCAGGTACTTGGTTTGCTTCTACAAGAATTACTCTGTTTGCTGCAGAAATCATCCCAGCATTTTTGGCAACGGTTACAGCTGTCCGAATGTTGTCACCTAGAAAAATCAAGCGTAGTGTTACCTAAAAATTTTTGCAATGAGGAATTGTTTATGGAGGAAACATTAGCTTTTTCCTGAATTCCAAGTTTTCATATATAACTGGAAGAATCAGTAAGATTTCCATGGCTGTGCCTAAGAAAGTTTTTAATAAAGATCAAAACTTTGCAGATACGGTCTGCCTCAGCAATTAAACATATGTACATTTGGAATTGATGTGTTTTCATTCTGAGCTAGAGATGAAATATTTTCATCTTCAGCTTGAACATGGGAAAAACACTCCTAGACTATGTGTTTTAGACAAACACCAGTAAGGCACTCACTGCTAAGTTGCTGCTAGTATCACTGATTCTCATCAGCTGCCCTTAGATGGCTCTGGTGTAGGATGTGCGCTGAAAGAGGTGGAGCCCCAGAAGACAAGATCTGTGTGACTCCTAGAAAAATATCTTTGGATCATGGAAAAACTGGAGGTTTTCCTTTCCAAATCCAAACCAGCCCTTCAAGAAAAAAATGGGATAAATAGGGACTGGTAGGCATGAGTTAGCAGATGGCATAAGGCTTAGTAATTTGTCCTGGCATCCACGCTCCATCTCTGATCATTTATGACAACGGGATTCCATGAGGCCCCATAAAGAGGAGATCTTGCATGATATGTTTTTGTGCATGTCGTCTGATAACCTTACCAGGGAGAACAAATGGACCAACTAGAAGGCATCAGAGGAATAGAAAGGCTCTGATCTGTCATGAAAGTGGATCAGATTAAGAGTTAGGCATCTGACACAGCCTGGTGAAGTTGAGCCTGCATGGTTCAGTTTACTTCATTATTACATTATTACTTCTTGGACTATAATTGTCTGAAACACACAAATGTTTGTGCCTTCCTACCAGTGGTGGTGACAAAGCAGTGGCAGACTGTTCACTCAAACAGTTGAATAGTTGAACGTCCTGTCTGGGCCAGTGGCCACATAAATAATCCACTGTTTTTAGATACCTGTGACCATAACACTCCTGATACGGGCAGCACTGAGCTCTTCCAGGACAGGCTTTGTCTCCCTCTTTAATCGATTCTCCATTATCAGCAGACCCAGGAATGTCAGGTCAGATTCTACCTCTTCCCTAAGAGTGAAGAACAGATGGACAAATTTTATTCTTCTTTTTGCCTTTGGCCTGTTTTTGCGTTGAATTTGCCAATAGCCAGTTATAACTTAACCATCCCATCTAACTCAAAGGAATTAAAATAACTTGTTAGTTTTCAGCAGTCCCAGGACGTCTGTCTTTTGTGGTGCTTTTTGAACACCTGCAGGGCTTACTTCCCACTGGCAGCAAGTGGTGCTGGTTGTGTATGGAGGATCTCCACATGATTTTTCATCCTTCTATTCTCTTTTTCGCTTGTTCTGAAGAATGAGTTCAGTACATAGCCAGCTTCCAGCTCATCTTTGCTTAACTGCCAAATCAAAAAAGAGCCAATTTCAGCCTACCTGCTCAACATAGGAACATGAAACCTGATGGGTAAGTTGGACTGTTTTACATTCATACATCATCTTTAGCCAGCATGAAAAAGCACCCTGAATTTCCTGCAGGATTCCCAAACTGTGGTGGTCTGATTTGGAAAGTTCATGCACACTAGTCCTTCTCATTTGAGGACTCTACAACAAAGAAACACACCTTAGTAAATGTATCTGCTACTCCTGAAAGTAGGACCCAAGCAAATAGCATGTGGGAACTCAATTCTGTTTTCTCCAACTCTTTTCTTTACACCTGTGCTACTGCTTGTTTTACAGTCAAACACATGCAGTTGAGAACAGAATTTGGTGAACAATCCCATCCCTGACTCACAAACTAGAGGTCTCTCAGGGAGACAGGTTGACTCTGAAGAGTCTGGAAAAAAAAAAAAGAGAGCTTTCAAACACTTATTTTAGGCACTGTAGCAAGAAGGACGTGATGCCAAACACTTGCATGGTAGTCAGAATAGCTGAGTCAGGTGGTGCCTGAATAGTCACAGCTTTTACAGCAGATCTTGTATGACCTCCGCTTTTCTTTTTTTCTCCTGGCAGTATATACATCACGCGTGCTACAACTGCACACACAACTGCAAAATACGGGCCATATCACACACATTTGCTCTTTGGGTTGGATAGGTCTGTTATGACACCTGTCACATGAATTAAAGAAGCCACTCGCACTTTGCCTCTGTGTCATTGGGCCTTACAGCAACGCAAAAAGCACTGTGAAAGAGCAAGTGAGCCTCACCTGAACTAGGACCTGCAGCTAGTAGAGAGGACAGCAGATGCTAAGTAACCACAAATGTTTCAGAAGTGATGTTAATGCTAGAGGGATTTGGGTAAAAGCATATGGATTAATGTGTATGTGTTCTTGTGTGAGGCTTGTGGAAAACTAATACTATGAGCATAGAAGAAGACTTTGCTGGCTTCTCTAGAAACTAAAGAGAGCTAAAGCTAGAAAGCTAAAGGATTGGACCAAGGCAGCAGCAGGACTCCGCTGACTTTGACTGGACTAGAGAACAGGCAGTATAATGGGGGTAAGCTGCTGCCTTTCCAGGATAACAAAAAACAAACAACGACAACAGAAAAAAAGAGACTTCTCGTCAGCCAAAAGCCTGGATAAATCTGCAAGACGATTGGTAGAAAGGATGGACTGAGGGAGGGGTGTACTAGACTTGAGTGTGTACTAGAGTTATACTTCCTATATTGATCCACTGTTAAGAAATGTATAAGCACGAGGTAGTGAAGTGCCCTCTACACATTCTCAGACAGACCTACATCCAGATTTAAATCAGATTCCCTCTGATTTAAATCTAACAAAACTCTGTATTACAGCCCTGCTTTTGGCAGGGGTGTTGTGGTAATGGTACAATATGAGGCGTCTGATAAAGAGCAGTCTGTGGGTTACCTTGTTAGCTCAGTAGATTGCTTCCCCACCTGTAGAGATTTACATGCCAGTCCGATGACCCTGAAGCCCTGTGCTGTGTAGAGCAGAAGCTTGCTTTCAAAGTTCGATGGGACTGTGCAAAATGGGAAAAGACAGTTCATCAGGGCATTTGACTGCTTTTTAATAAAAGGAAGCCTTGCAGCGGAGAAGGCTCCTGTCCCAGAGGGCAGGTCTACCAATAGGCCAGGGACATGAAGGAAAGCTGCTGAACTGAATTTAGCTCAACAAGAAAGTGTTGATCTGTCACTTTGCACTTAGTATCCTAAGCTATTCTGCAAAGTCTTACCTTCTTCCAGCAAGTCATGAAGGAGCTGTGCTCTTCTAGCTGCCCTCCCAGGGCTTGGAGAAAAATGAAAACCTTTTTTGGTGTATACTGGACCAGCAGACACCGTTTTCAAATTTCTGGCAGAGATTGTACACCTTGTACAAGAGTTGGTACTTGCTTTTATCTCTAAACAGTCCTTTGCACAGAAGGGCTCTATGAGAGCTTAGCCTTAGCCTTAGACTTGGAGCACAAAAGAGAAACGCCAGCTTGTCAGGCTGAAGTATAAAATCTTAGACCCAGAAATTTAATTTGGACCTTCCACTTCCCTGCACCATAAAAAGTCACTTATTTGTTATGTGTTTCTAGGAAGCATTTATAAATGTTAGTTACCTGTTTCTGCTCTACATAACATGGCTACCATTTCTGGAGCCCCTTTTGTGAAGACCTGTTGCTCCCCACCAATTTCCTGAGCAATGACAGACATCCTCTGCAAAGCTGAAGAAAACGGAAACTGATGTAAAATGGTAACTCCTTCCACTGGGGCCTAGGAGAAAAGCAAGTGGGTTAGGTACTGCAGCAAGGATTTTAAACTCATGCCAAAGGATTTTAGGTCTATCCTTTGGTCCAGGGTAGGAAGCTAACCATGTATAATGGGCTGATTTGTCATAGTGAAACAGAAAGAACTGGTATATAAAGAGGAGGTAAAATTTTTACAGAAATATTTAGCTTAAGCAGTAGAGAAAGATCACTGACAGTTTTACCAGACTATTAGATGTAATTTTCTGTAAGGAACTCACTGGTCCTGTTTCTTTAACAAGACTCTGCTAGGTCCTACACTAGTCTTGCAAAGGGAAAATGTATGTCTGAAAATGCCCCCTTGGTGTATGTCACCAGTAATGCTCTGACATCAGCTACCAGACTCCACTGCAGTCCCAAGTGCTTTTAGAGATCTTCACCACTCAGCTGAGTTTGGATTGAGTCTCAAGCCACTAGGACAGGCAAATTCTTGAGCTGGACAAGCTGTCATCAGCATCCTCCTACTTCTGGTGTGAGCAGCAAGCTCCCCTTAGGCACATCTTTTTAATTAGAGAGAGCAAGGCAGTGTCTCTGGAGGCAGTACAAGAAAGACAAGGTGTGGGGACCTGTCTTGGACTAGGATGACCAAGATTTTCTCTACTGAAAGGTAATTCTTACTCTGACAGTTAACTTGATCATGAACATGAATCTTGCAAATAGCTTACTCTGCTGGCTTTAGGCCCAGGTCTAACAACTGTGGCGTATGTGGATCCTTGACCTTCAGTTTGGTGTCCATTGGAATCATCTATCACCTGTGTGTTAAAAGACAAAATCTTTCAGATCACAGCACCAGCAGAGCTAGAAGGAATCTCAAGGAATCATTTAGAGCTTTTCCCTCCCTCAAATTAAGATATCTCATTCTTTCCTGAGGAGGCTCTGTCTTAGCTCATGCTAAAACACTCCAGTAATGGAAAACCCACTGTTTCCCTTGGCAATCAAACCCAGAGCTTCACCACCTTCAACAAGATACTTTTGTACTCTTGCACAGCAAATAGATTATGGCCTCTCACTGACAATGAATTCTTTATTCATTACAACCCACTTACATATGCAAAAGACTTTAGATATAACATAGACCCAATTGGAAAATATTAGCAAGAGTTTGTATTAATGTAGAAAGCACCATCCTCTGCTCTTGAAGTACTCCACAAATCAGTTGGGTTTTTTAATCGTCACAACATGACTGTGAGGAACAAAAATATTTTATGGTGTCAAAGAGTACATGATTATTCATGTTTCACAGGAATTATTTAACAGGATTATTCTTGTTTAATTTATAACTTTGGCAGATGTCTGCCTAAAGCTGAGATGGCAAGGTGATGCCCCTGGGGAAAAACACCCTGTAACTCCTATATTACTGGATAGTTTATTCCTTGAAACTGATCTGTTTTACATATTTTGCAGATACAAAACAGACAGATGTTGTCACACACATAACCAACTGAATCTCTAATCCTGCCCTGAATCTCTTACCTTGCATCAGTAATGGCTTGTGGCTCTACGTTCCACCAGGTAATTATGGGCTGCTTTCCTCTTATCCATCTCATTCTTGCAGTCTTTTGGTTTTCATAAATGTTCATTCCCCTTCCCCTCCACCCCACCTTCCCACAACTGATCAGAGAGTAAATAGCAGCAACTGATGGCTGTTGGTGGATGACAGAGACTGAAAGTGTAGGATTTCCTCCACATTGACAGAGGTCTAACACAATTCAAAGGTTGCAGAAGTCTGTTACATGCTCTTTAAAGGCAGTCTTAATCTGCATATAAGTCACATTTGGGACTTCCTGTTATCTGGCAGCAGCCACAGTCAGAGTTGAGACCCCAGTGGGATTTGCACAATATAGACCACTTCCAGTTACATGAGCTATGCACTCCAAGTACCCCTAGGTGAAATCTCTAGGCAGAAACAAGGAACATATCTCCAAAATATGGCATCTCTTCTAGGTTTTACCTGTTTTACTTCTGAGTGGGAAGTGGCTATTTGCATCAGAGGGCTTGGGACACCTCTCCTTTGTGAGAACACCAAAATTCCCCACCAGTATTGCACAGCAACAAAACATAGCTTTACCCAGTTAGTGGCCTCAAACATTTTCACATCCAGTGGGTCTCCTTGGATCTTGCCCTGCCAAACAATTAGTGAATGACAAACTGCCATTGCTCTGAACACTGGGCCCCAAGGTAGGCTGTGGTCTGCAGGGAAGTAGTGAATGTCCTGGAAGCTAATGCAAAATAGAACATAAAAATTACCATCAGAGAACACTAAATGATATATGACTAGCTGAAAAAAAATCCTAAGTCAGGGGCTGTTAGTCTTATCCTGTGGTCAGACCACAAGCATGTTTCTGGGGACTTGTCCTTCCCTGTGAGCTATTTCTCACACAAGTGTTAGAGGCTGGGATACACATGCTCAGAATAGGTGTGTTTTGCATAGTTAAGGAGTCCACTGGGATGGACAGAAGAACAGACTATTATAAAATACCTTCCTTGTGGCTTGTATAAGGACTCTTGAGCTGTAAGGCTGATAAAAATTTGAGCATTTTAGTGCATGCACACGTCTGGAAATGTAAATGAGCAAAAATGTGGGTACTGAAGGATGTGAGTGGCAGTCTTATGGGTAACAGTGAGTTCCTATTACAAAGGGCTGGGGACCACTGCAGCTTTGAGATCTTACCTACCATGTCTACTGCAGACTACACTGCTTGGGCTATGCCAAATACTGATGACAGTGGCTGCATCTTTTCATGTGGACAGGACCCCTGGGATGAGGCAAAACCCTCATTTTTCAGAGGCTATAGAAATAATATTGGAAATATAAACACAAGAAACTTCAAACTGCTGTTTGACATTAATTGTCTTTCAGATTTGTTCATATCCAGTCACTATCCCACTAAATTTAAATGCCATTGGTGTGTCAAGGAGTCTTACCAGTTCCTTTCAGAGGGCAGCAAGCCCCAAAGATCCAGGCCATCTTCTGTTAAGGTGCCAGTCTAAATTAAAATGTACATTTAAATTAACTTCCCACATGAGAGCTCCAAGAGGAATAAAAAGCAAGACTTATTTTAAGAAGCTACTGTCCAGAAAATGCCAGCACAATAGAGAGAAAAAGTGCTATCATCCAGTTCTTACATTGCAAGAAAAACAATTTGCAACGGTGTCTGTTCAGACAACACAAACTTAAGTATACAAGATTGACCAGTGTGTTTCTAAAATACAATAAAACTGTTTGATCAAACCCATACTTTCCCACCCCTAGCACAGCTCCCATAAGTAAGAGAGTAATGACCCCATAGCAATTACTTTGTCAAAGCAAATGAGGTTCAGCTGTCCACACATGTTGATCCTCTGGGGGCTGATGCAGAAGATACCCTTTTTCTTCAGCCTCCGCTGGGTATAAATGATCCCTGTTGTCAAGGCAGCTGGCAGAGCTGGGGGGACAGCAATAGTGATGACATCCAAAGCCTTCTTCACCACTTCTCCTGCCTCCTCCTGCCATAAAACCAAAGGCAATTATCAGCAAGAGGGTAGCAAGGAGTGCTGCTTGGATTGTCTGAGTGTAGCCCTCTTCATCCCTCTTCCACTCCACTGCAGGTGCTTCAGGCTGTGGTGTTTTCTCCTAATAGTCCGTTATGTATTCATCTCCCTAAGAAATTAATTGCTTTGATTTAACCAAAGGCTTTAATGATACTCCACTGCTACAGAGCAGCCTCCAGGCCTTCCTTGGTTCTCCAGGTTCTCCAACAAACCTAACCAGGTAGAGCCCACAGTTTCCTCCAAAGCAAATGAGTTTGAACACGCCAGCAAGATTATTGCACCCTCAGTCAAGCCCAGTTTCCCATGACACAGCAAACAAGAATCTGCCATTTATATCCTCATCCAACTGCCTACAGGCATAGCTCTGGACTCAGCGTTAGGGTGACAGGTGAGACACATGGGATGGTGCTGAGAAGGAGGGCAGAATGAATGTGCTAATGATTTCTTCTGACTTTATGTTCTAAGAGTTGTGAAAGGAAATTGCTTTTACCTGCAGGAAGAGACACGGAAGTAAAAGTTACACTTTTAAAAGCAATCTCTAATTTAGGAGCTTAGAGGTCGGTGTAAAACTGACTGCCAGTACGCTGAATGCCAGCACTGTTATCCTTGGCAGTTGATATCACTACTATAGGATTGAATGCATTTCAAATTGGGGTCCCAGAACTGAGGCACTGCAAACATAAGACAACTTTCAGTTCAGAAGGATCTGCAAATCATCATTAGAGTTATATTATTACCAGTTGTGAGCTTGGGACATAGACTATAAATCATGTTGCATTTGATGTACTGAATTTCCATCATGTTCTCATTCTCCCTTCATTGATACTGTTTCAGACAACAGAAAGCACCAATTTGATAATATTTTGTGTCTATTTTATATTAGAATGAAGCTCTTACCACATTTAGATAACACAGTCACAGAAGAGAAAGCACTTAGTATATCATGTGACTGAATCTTACACGACTCCAACAAGACAGTTTCAGCTACTGTGATAACATCAGCACATACTTTACATATTACAAGGGATAAGTTAAACAACAAAAAAAAGGAAAAGCTGCAAATCAGACACCAGGGTATGTTTTTAAACACACTTTCTTTGATATCCCTAGGGAAAATAATCTTCTGAGACAGCTGATGGTAGATTATTCCAAAGGAGAAAAATTATCAAAAAGTTGAATTGCAGAATCAACCTTTGGTTGCACTTTAAATTGACAGATAATTATCAAGGCATGAAATGATTTCTTGGAAGTTTTTGAAGAAGTTCTAGAGCAATTAATCTTTAAAAATCGCAGAACTATTGTTTACAATGTACAACTATTTCTTACATTGATCTTGATGCATGAGAATGAGTGAACTGTTTTTAAAAGAGTTTCAGGTGAACTCTCCAGAGATTTAAAGACCAATATATCAGGGCTGTAGGTACACTAATAGGCCTCAATTACTCCTGCTAAACTCACCTCCACCCAAATCCTCTGCTCATGTATTTAGGAGCTCCCTTTAAGCTCCAGCCTGGGCCTTCAGGCCCCGTTTGAGCCATGTTGTAGGTGTACCTGCCTCTAGCACTGTCTCTGGGGTGGACACCTCTAAATGCATGTTGCAGCCTTGTCTCTTATCCTCATCTTTTTTTGCTTCTGACTGGTCTGTCTGGATTGTTTACCACTTTGCCTTGCCTGGGACTACTGATGGGCTGTTACCAGCACACAGCTCTCCCCACCATGTTCAAATATTGTGTGACAGTGCCCTGGTCAGTGAGGACACTACCTGTGCTCTAGTCATCCTCCACTCCTGACTTGCCTTCCACAAGGTCTTAGTTCTACATTAAGAGACTTCATTAAAATTATTTATACAAAATTAATCAACCCTTGATGTACATGGTACATTAGGGAAGAGCTAATACAGTCTTCACAGAGGGAAGACCCGGAGAACCTGAAAAACATCAGTTTTTTTTTTTTCCTGGGGAAAAATCAGAGAACTTCCTAGATATCTCTGGAAAAAATCAATGGAGATGTGGGTGACTCAACTGCTACAAGATAGTTGTCTTTGCAAAAGTTATTTCCCAAAGGCTCTCAAGGATATTATAAGTGAAGGTTATCCCCCTTCCATTCCCCACCACCAAATGACTATACAAAAGTATGGAGAAGTAAAAAAAAAGACAGAAGAAAATGGGGAGTTCTTTGTAACATCAATAAATTTCAGGGATGTGTACACCTGTACTGTTCAGGGCTCTGTAACATGGAAGAAAGGTGCCTGACGTGGTGGCCAATGACCTCTAAATCTTGAATAGTTAGGAAACATCAAGCAGAAAGCAGCTTTTTGCCACTTCTCTAAAATAAAAATCTACAGTGTCTTCAGTGATTTAGCAGCTTTAAAAACATTTTTATGCAGTACATAATGTAACTGTAGGAATCATTGCCACAGGTGCTGTCAAGTCCAAGGCATAAATGAATTCAGAAATATATTAAGCCACACTGGGAGATTTTCAGTGGCTGTTACACATTATCTAGATGATCTAGATAGAAAAGACAGCTTACTGAAGTTTTAAACCTTTCTCTTCAAGACGTTAGAAGACTATACCAGGGAAAAAATATTCTATACTTGTCCTACTTCCTAACCAGTTTCCATAAGCATTTGATACCAATAACTCTCAGTCAGTGGACCCCATAGATGGGTCTTTGATCTAAACAGGAGTTTTTGGAAAGCTGCCTTTTCACAATGACATCAGTCTGTGTCCCATTTAATTCATGACTCACTTGTGATTTTTCTAGGAATGTATAAAAAGTGCCATAAAAACTCTGTAGAAGCTACTTGCAGAGTGCTAAGCTCTCAGGATTTTCAGAGCCCTAGAAGGCATTATCCTAATTACATGCATTGATAATTACATGTATCAGCAAGCACAAGGCAGGCAACACAGAAACAGAGGCAGTTGGCATGCAGAAGGCTGCTGAAAAGACATGCAGTGTTTGCATAGGGTTTGCTAAAACCTTTGTAGAAATTACTATTGGGAAACAGTGGTTTTTGGCACCTTGGAATTGAATGTATGAGCGCTTGTGTACTGTCACAAATTCAATTACATCGTAAAATAGCCTCATATACTATAGCAAGAAGGAGAATGACAAGGACTATATTCTTATATATAAATAAATAATAATAAATAATGTATATGAAGCCACTCAAGTTTCAAGTCTCTTGAAAATGGGTATGACCATTTCTCCTGCATTTAGTAACTCACCCCATTAAGTACAAATACACACACTGTGTAGATCATTCCAATGGCTGCAAATGCTATGAGGCACGTCAGGAACCGAAGGGCATCTCTGTACAGCTTGAAGTTCATGGGTTTAGGATAGAGGATGGACCTTACCAGATCCCCCTTGGCTGTATTGAAACCTGGAAAGTCAAACTAAAATCATTCCAAGAGAAAAAGATTTCCAAAAGTTCTCTACAAAGAATGGAGGGCTTTAAAACAATTAATAATTTCTGTAACTTAAGAAAGAAGGCCCAGATCTTTCATTTCAGCATATATGACCTACTCTGCAGAATACAGAAAAAAGTTACTTTTGTCTTAAGGAGGAGGATTTTTTCAACATGTCAGAAGCAAAGCGAAGTTCATCTTTGTAATCATATGCTAGTGTTTTTTGTAAAACTTATTCCAAGCAAACCGAAACAATGCATCATAGCTTAGCCCAGCCCAGGATATCAATTCTCCATCTGACTGTTGTGGATCTGGTTTAACACCTTTAACTTAACAGAACCAGGCACATTAAGTTAGACTGTTGCAAAGCATGAAAGAAAAAGCAAACTGAAGTGTTGACTGACCAGTCCGCAGTACCACAGCTTTCACTACTCCTCTGTCATCTGCCTTGGTCTGTATGACCTCTGTTCCACAGAAGAGGACATGTTTTTTGTAATCCTCTGCACAGTGCATTCTCCAGGGCTTGAAGTTATCAGCTTGGGGTAAGTGGGTCTTCGTTACTGGAATACTTTCCCCTAGGGAAGATTAGCTCAGATGAAGAAAACTTCAGTACATCTTAAAATCAGCCTGCTGACTTTCAAGTAAGTAAAGTATCTAAACATCTAGATGATAAGTTAAAGGTATTTACCAGAGAAACCAGTTTAGAGAAATGTTACGTTTATATTGTGACATCTGCAGAGGAAGTAAGAATTTGAAGACTAGCAAGCAGACTGACAGAGAAAAAGCTCTCCTTTGCCTCAGCACAACAGCTTCATATAAGTCTGAGAAATGAAAGCAATCCAAGGACTCTGAACGCCAGCTGTACATATACGGACTTCAAAAGAGATCTCAACTGGAGTTGCATGACTCCACTTGATGGCCCCAAGTTGTTTACCTAGTTTGAACCTCATGTGCAGGTCATTACACTATTCCCTTAGGCAGATTAAATATGACATTCCCTATTTCCTTTCAGAGTAAAAAGGACAGTCTCTGACCCAATGCTTGACAGCTGACAAATGTCCTATTTATGTCAGAGCAGATAGACTAAGGTGAAGCAGAAGAAATATCTTCTGACAGCTAAAGCTTTCTAAAGGAAAGGGGTTTCTGGAATTTCTCATTCACATGAAACTGCAGAACTATGGGTTTCAGTTTGATTCAGACCAAGACTAAATTTAAGGACAAGAAGCAAAACTACAAACATTTCCTGCCCTGAATATCCTGCTTTGCAGTGAACTCTCCCACTTCGCATGTTCTCCACTACTATGCCATGAATGTGGGGCTAAGTGTCTGGAGAGCTAGGCAGACATTCCAGCAGGCTGGAGATGTTGCGGCGATCAGCAACAAGACATTCAGAGTGACCAAGAGAAAGCTCTACAGCCTGAGCAGACTGTGGGCCCTGTGTGGGAACAGCTTTGCTCCATATCTGCTGTTTCCTCTCCTGTCCTGCTCACTTCTCTTTACTATCCACTCTTTCCTTTCTAAGCAGAGGATCCCCTCCTAAATTCTACACCCTAGAAAGGAAGAAAAAGATGAACTGCTCTTTCTGAAGTCCATCTTGTCTATTTAGATAAACTGGGATTAACTACAATTCAGTCTTCACTATAGCAAACACCTGGAAGAATCCCCTTCTAAGACAGGACTATTTCATAGTAAGGATTAGGCATGATAACACTCTATGTCCCACTACCTGAAGCCATAGGGTTGTGATGATGTTTTGATGGTAAACCTGGGAGGGAGGAGCTGTACCTGTCAGCATGCTTTCATTTACAATGCACTGGCCACTGATCAGGATGGCATCACAAGGCAAAAGGGTTTTTCCCTCTTTCAAAACCAGCGTATCTCCAGGAACAAGATGGTGTGATTCCAGCTCTTGAAAACCTGTAGGTGACATGTAATGCAAACTTTGTGCTTCATGTATTTCTCTGTGGTAAGGGGAAAAAAATACAATAAACTACATGCTGAATAGATTGTTACTTCTTTATAATGGCTCATAAGCAAAGGGCCACAAGTAGGACATAAGAATACAACCTCCAATGTTTAGAAAAGCCTAAGCACCAGTTCAAACTGCAGAATTCCTTCTTATCTCCCCAGGAGCCCAACCAATGGCTATTGTTCCAATGCACTGATCAAACTAAGGAAGCCTGGATCTACATTTCTTTGTTTGACTCAATCTTTTTGGATTGGATTCTAAATACCATGGCAATGAAAAGAATTTGCATGTAGCAATTAGGTGGACTCACAACCATTTAATGGCTATGTGGCTGTCTTCGTCAGCACTGTTTTAAGAAAAATGACATTGTTTTCCTGCTATTTTTTTACTAAGGCTATGCTCAAACAGTTATTAATATGATTGATATGCCACAACATACTTCTAGGTCATATTAACCCAATCTGCATAAGATGGTTAATTGAGGTGAGAGAAGAGGAAACTTCACTAGAAGGAATTTGATGCTGTATGTTCTAGGTTGTGGTATAAATTGCTATAGAAATGAAATACATTGAAGAAAGAAGTGTACAGGAGTCACCTTCCTTATTTCTGCAGACAGTGACCATGATGTTGTTGTGAGACTCAACCAGTCTGTGCAGTTTAATCGATTGCTATAAATTAAAAGAGAACACACAAAAGTCTTATATGTTACTAACATGATGCAATTCATCCACTAACAATTATTTCCTTTTGTTATTTGCGGTTATGAGAGCCCTCATAAACTGAGCTCTGGCCCTGCCAGAAACTGTGCAATCATACAGAGAAAGAAATTCCCCACCCTAATTATGGAGAAGATGTAACAAAAGGTTACAAAGCAAAGCACTGGAATGGGGAAAGGAGGATGTGAGTAAAGAACCACATGGAGATTATGATGACTAGGAGGCCAGGTCATTGCATCTGCTACTACACAATGTCATGAGACTAAAACTCTGAGTAACTCTCATAACACTGTACATGTGCATGTTGTAACACCCTGGCCTTTGCCAGAAATTAGAAAAAAATCCTCCTTGTAGAAAGAGGTGAGGTGTCTCACCTGTCTAAGATCATATACAGTCAAAAAAATTGAGAGTAGAGACATGATTATGATGGCAGTGGCATACTCCCTGTAATCTTCAGCAAACCACAGGCACACACTGAACAGCTGGAACATGTAAAATGGATTTAGGACCTGTTTGGAGAGAGAACAATATTCAAGACCTGGCCATATTTAAATGGCTACATTATACCAAACCAGTCCATGTTTTTAGAAATGGGCTGGAATAAAAGCTATTGAGTTAAGCATTGTATCTCCCAATCCCCTTTTTTAATTTTGTTAGCAGTGGCTTCAGTCTAATCAGATCAGGCCATTTCCATTTGACAGAAGGACTGCATAATGTGGACCAGTAGGATGTTATTTGGGGTGGGAATGGCTCAGCCTAAGCCTTGTTTTGCTTGTTTCTTTACAAGAAATATAACAAGGGTGTTCGAAGAGCAGGTTGTGCCATGAGGATGGAGCTCACATACCAAAGGCACATCCCTACACACACTCTGATTTTGCTACATACAGCCAGTTCCTGTCTGAAAAAGTGCTTTACATAGAATCATAGAATCATATGGGGTTGGAAGGGACCTCTGGAGATCATGTAGTCCAACCACCATGCCAGAGCGGGTCTACCTAGAGGAGGCTGCACAGGAACTTGTCCAGGTAGGTTTTGAATGTCTCCAGAGAAGGAGACTCTCTGGGCAGACTGTTCCAGTGCTCTACCACTCTCACAGGAAAGAAGTTCCTCCTCATGTTTAGGTGGAACTTCTTTTACTCAAGTTTGTGCCCAGAGTCATGAGCTCACTGGATCTCTCTGTCCCTGTGGGCAGGTATCAGCTACTGCCGTTCACTTAATTTCTGCTGATTAAAAGACAGATTTTGCCTGGAAGGTTTGATTTCCAGTGCAGCTTGTAAACATTCACTTGTAAGGCCAACAGAATGAGCTCCCAGGACAGATACAAATACCAAGCATACAAGAACGGGGATGGAGGATAGAGAATAATGGAAATAAATTAATTTATGATGATTTCATGGAACAACTTCGAACAGGATTTGGAAACAGCATATGCTTGATGGAAAGCTAATTCAGACTTAGAATCCATTACATTCTGTACGTTCACTCTGCCTCCCCATGTAGCCTAGAATAAAAGCAACAGAAATGCTAACCTCTTTGATGAGTAGTTTCCAAATAGGAATCACTGGAACATCAATAGAGTTTGGCCCACATATAACTCTCCTGTACAGGATAAAGATACATCACTTACAAATAAAATAGATAATGTAGCTCACTCAAGAAATTGCAGCTTCTCAATGGCCCTGAGAGCTTGTATCGATCCCAACACTGAGACATTTAAAAAACTTTGACAAGGAATACACAACATTCTCTAGCCCTTTTCATTCAATTTTTCATGCATGGCCATTTCATCTAAAATTATGTGCATATTAATGAATACACAAGAAACTCAAGGAAAGTGCACCAACAGCAGTGAATTTACATCTCTTTGAAATCCATATGTTAAGTATTTGTGCTTTAAAATGTGTACCTGACATTCTGTTCATTGCAGGTGAGACCAGAATCAAATTTGGCATGGATAGCTGAGCAAGTGAGGTGGTCTTCTAGTGCTCTAAAACATAAAGGAGTGTTTTGCTTAGGACATTTTGCACTAAGATGCTTGATTTCCTCAGAGACTTGTGTAACCAGGGCATTGAACTCACCCAACTTTCTGGAACTGTTTTGCATAGATATTCCATACATAGCGAATTTTTTGTACTTGAATACTTTTCACCTGCAAAACAGAACAATATATACAACACAGCAAAGAAAGATACTGCCAGGCCTCCTCACAGATCTCAGCTAGGCATCCTCACTGTCAAACACAAATAAAGTAAATTATACAGAGGGCAGGGAGGGAGAGAAGGCAGGATTGCATTTACTAACTCCCTAGCTATGTTATAGAGTGGGATCCCCATCTCAGTGCAGGTTCAGCAAGGAATACAGCCCTCCCTCTCATGTCACAGAATGAAGGGAAGAGATGACTGATACAGTGGTGGGTACGCAGGCAGTTGTCAAAGCCTGTGTTCAGTCAACAACTCCCTTACGTCCTGCCTGGCTTTGAGGAAAGAAGGGGCCTTTGGGGAGTTTTTCAGACATGGTGCCAAGTCCTTCAGCTGAAGACATACCCCAACAGACAAGAAAGGCCATCCCAGGTAACTGCTAATGCTAAGCCTTTGCAGAGCAGTTACACACTAGGAACCCTCATTGCCATTTATAACTTGCAGTAGAAGTCCATCCTGTCCTGTGCAACAATAATGAAGCCTATCAGAGATAATGGTGCTTCATATCAGCTGAAAGAAGGCAAGGCTATACACATAAGTAATAAGGAAATAAGCTCTAGGGGACTCTCCCTACCCAGTGCAATGAGCATTATATAGGCCTATGAAATCTATGCTCAACTCATACACTGACTCAAAAAGGAGCTATAATCTAACAAGAGGCCTGTAGTTAGGATTTCATGAAATAGGAGCTGCAATACTTGCAATGCTAAAAAACAGAGTGGGAAATGAGGGACTCAACTCACTGTTGGAACAGTTCCTTGGACAGCTCTTGGTCACTACACATTACTCCATGGACTTTGGTAGGTTAAATGGCAAAAGGGCTTTATAACTGACTTGTAAGTAGGGGTTTTTGAATTGCTAGTGAAGGATTAAACTGTTTGCTCTTTGCTGATTTGAAATCTGTTCTTTTCTATCTAGATATTTTGATTGATATGAAAGTGGTGTTCAAAGGGCTATTATTTGAGGCTATATTGGGCTTTTTTATGTTACTCATTCGATCCTCTGAAGAATGTTACAAATCAGTATTCACTTCGTACTGTGCTAGTTGATTAAACTAGCTGGCACTAAACTTTCTTATGTACATTAACATATGCCCACACAAACCAGTAGTAATAGCAACAGCTTTGCTCAGCTAAAGTTAGGTTTATAATGAAAATATCACTAAAATTGCTGTAGATATAAAAGTAAATGCTAACAAAGTCAGAAATCTGTTTCCAGGAAGGGAAAATGGCTCTTTTATGCATTCTCCAGTGCAGTGATCTAGTATCTATAATCAAGAGCCAGATATTAGCTCTGTACCACTGCATTCCTATTGCAAGGCTAAGCAATAATGCATATAAGTGAATTCTCTGGTACTTGTTCTGAAATGGGGATAATTATATTTACTCAACTCATGAGGGACCTTGTGATCTGCTTGGACCAATTAATCATCTACCTTCTCCCCAGTGCCTCACTGGGATCTCAAAGCTATGGAACTGCCAGAGACCAGGATACATTTTTGCAGAAACAGTCAACAGTGCAAGACCTGACACCAGCAAACGTACTTTAAAGCACAAATTGGTGCATACAAAGGCAAGAAAGCAAAATGTATTTCAGACCCTCCCTTGATGAAACTTTTCTGGAAATACTGATGAAGCTCTGCCTGTGCACTTTTCTGTTTTGTTCCCCCTCAGCTGTGTTCATCCCTGGTTTTCATGTTACTGTGGGAGCTGTGATGTTGTTTGGTTCCTCACAGCTCCCCTTCAGACACAGAGCCACCCCTAAATTCCTTGGTTCCTATGTCAGGAATGAGGTTTTGATTTGTAATTCTGACTCTTCACTGCAAACCCCAGCGTGTTGAAGCTTTCCTACTTAAAATTTATAACTTCTCTCAGGAGTAATCCTTTCAGGAGGATTCTTCTTTCATACCCACCTTGGAGTAATAGAGGATTTTCATCACAGGTGAGTACAGTTCTCCAAAATCTCTAGCCTGTTTTCCCACAGCTTACTGTGTTCATCAAGCTGCAAGTTTCTTAGCTGGATATGTTTCACAGCTCACTTTTACTCCATGGAGCATGGCTGAGATTTGCTATCATCCCCCAAACACATCTGGGAATACTTAACTTACTTGCAAACTTGGCTTCATTATGGCTTTGCTGAAGATTGAGTCTTCCTCAGAAGTGGCTGGATAATCTGTTCTACTTCTGATAAGTGCAGACACAGAAATCCATGTCACAGTCTTACGAGAATAAATCCGAAATTCATCCTAAATTAATTTAAAAGAGAAGTGTCACAATTTTCCTCAAAATCAAAAGCACCACTCTTTCTGGAGCACCACTCCAGCTTTTTTAAAGAACTAACCAAGAAGGGCCTCCCAGGACCTGTGACTGGGACAAGTGAGTGGAACAGGAGCAGAACCATGGTCCTGTTAAAACGTGAGTACTGCAAATAATTCACCAGTTGTAGGTATAGTGCTTGGCTGGTAAGAATGGAATGTGAACACCCAGGTCATGATCTGGGACAGGAAAACAGTATGGGACAATCTGAGATGCAGTGACCATACTGTAAAGGGCAGATGAAAAGAAACATAGCACTGTACTGCAAAATGGATATTTAGTGCCAATATCTTTTCATAGTCATTCCTGTGTTAACACTTCATTGGAACGAGTGTGTTAGCACCACACATCCCACAAGTTTTTGCCAAAAACTGAATTCTTGATCTTGCTATTTTTTTGCAAAATGTGTTCAACATTGGAACTGCCTGATAACTAATGTCCTTGAGGTTATAGCAACTACTTTAATAAGCACCCTCATGTTAAGTTTCAGTCCTGAACGCTGAACTCCGTATGTTAAAGCCAACTATAAGACTGACTTATATATCACATTCAGTGTGTAAGCAGTTTGGCAGATGGAAAAAGCTGATTACCTCAGCCAGCCAGGGTCTGAAGGCACAGTTATTAAACTTCAATTGGAAATGACAACAGAAAAAAAAAAAAACATTCTATACCAAATATGAGTCCTTCTAAATAATTTTAGGGTTCAAAAAATAACTTTAATAACATTTCTATATCTCATTTACTTGTGCATTTTTCTTCTTAAACTGGTATTCCAAGCAAAATAACATTTATTTTCTAATATTTATCTTTTAACTTAAATTTCAGAATTAGTAGAGACAGGGATGCAGATTGAGATAGTAAGTAGTGAAAAACATAGGTGCTCATTATTTAAACTAAAATGAATCAAAATTCAATAACAAAAGTGAGTTAATAGGCTTTTATATTGCAATTGCAGAAACAATGATGAATTATGAATGAAGGTTTTATGTGAAGCAAAAGAGAATTCTAAGGATCAAGCTGATGGGATTACTTGTATCCTTATTAGCAGTAGCCATCACATTTGAAAACTGACATAATCAAAAGGTAGGGAAAAAACCCAAAACTGTCATTTCAATACAAAGAACTATGAAGGAAATCTGAAATTGTCAAATGCCCAGAATATACTTTGACAGAGCTCCCTGATAAAAAGACCAGACAATATGATTCAATTCTTGTTTAATTACATAAAGGATCATTTAAAAACTCATTTATCTGAAAAATGCTTGGCATGGCAAATCCATTTAAAATGACACACAAGAATATGTAATTAAAAATGCAAACTGAATTTAGCATTAAAAACGGAGATTAAATCTAATATGCTTTTAAAAAAAATATATATACCCCATTATTAGAATGCAGATTGTTTCAATATAAAATCTTCAACAGGCAGACCTGTGATTTTTAAAACCCAAAATTTAACTGCTCTGCTCATTTAAGAAGGCAGCTCAAATACAGTCGTAGCAAGTGATCCATTTTGTAATTGCACATTTTGCAAACGCCATTGTTCAGGAATCTTTGAAGCAGAACAAATCAAATTTCTGGAAGTAACCTAGCACTGCCAGCTCCTGGAGAATTTAGGCTCAGCTGGGATTCAGAGTCAAGTCCCAGTTTTCTTCTTTTAGCGTTCAGAGTCAAGTCTCAGTTCACTTCTTTTAGCATTGCTGTAGCTTTCATGAAATGAAATCAAAGTTTGCATATGTTGCAGTGCTTCAATAGAGTCTTCAACAGGCAGAAATCTCTATTAGGAAACTAGTAGAAAAAAGGAACAGCCCTGAAAGCATTAACTGCAGGACTGTGGGCTTATTGGACATGGGGAAGGTCTGATAGAAAATGGAAGTATACAGACAAAAAAACAAGCAGTCCAAGCTTCCCCTCTTCCTTATACTGATTCCTCATCCCACAGTGTTGGACACTGCTGGGGATAGAGCAGTTAGTTTGACCCACTGACTAAATTTTGGCAGAGAGAGACAGCTTCACTAGAACAGCCAAGAGAGGGAAAAAGGATCTGCTGGACACTGCCAATCGAACAAATGCTAGAGCACAGATCTGCAATGTAGAAAGAACAGACATGGTGGAAGGGAGAAGCAAGGACTGAGACCAAACAACACAGGCTTGAAACCACAGATATTACAGGGTTTTTGCATCCCAATTTCTTTCAATTTGTTATCTGATGAGCTGTTACCTTCCATTCCAATCATCACCTTACACATAATTTGTGGAATACTTGAGAGTTCTTTAGACCAATGATGGTAAATCATTGATATTATTGCAGGAAATCAGCAATGTGAGAGATTTCAGCTAACTGGATTCCTTCCAGTTAACTCATCATCCAATTAACTCTATACTAGGCACTAATTTAAAGCTTAAAGTATGCACCTACTGTTGTTCTGAGCAGAACAATGTCCGCTTCTTCCAAGCTGCAGCAGATGCAGTTTGCCCACACATCCCACTCAGGCTTCCAGTAGAAGAGCAGCAGCAGAGCCCCACAGGACAAGATGTAGCCAACAATGCACAAGGCCCTCCGCCAGCCTTGGGTTTTGTAGCCAAAAATCTCCTGTACAGCAAGACAATGAAAAAATTATTACTATTTCTCTTAAAGGAACATCTGGAATACTCACTTTCTCATCATCCACTGCTTTCCCATAGGTACTCTTTGGTATGGTACTGTGAAAAAAACAAGTCATAGAACTTGTATTTGACTTCTTTATGTGTCCTAAACATGACTAGAAGAAAATTTTGCATGTTCCACAGAAGTTTTCATCCACCTTCATGAAATCTGGACTCCTGTAGTCTCAACAAACCTCTAAAATAGTGTAATGTAGTCATGAAACTCAGCATGAGACACTGTTATGTGTCCACATTAGTTGAAATGACATCAAAATATAGACACTCGGGCCTTAAGTCAGGAACACAGATTTGCCTGGTCGGCTTTTTTGAGGTCTCTGGGTGAACAGCTGAAGAACTTGAGTACATCTGCACTAGGGGATGGACAGTGGTACAAACCCACTGCAGCAGCTGAGACAGTGCTTGCTACAGAATCAGCAGCACTACTGCTGTCCTGCCATAGCAGTGAGTCTGCATTAATGCACGTACACTTCAGAGACTCAGCTGGTGTCTCTGCATGGGGCTGAATGTGGTCATACGGGACCACATCAGCTGGAGCTGCTTTCACAACTGGGCACAGACACAGGGCTGTGACCATCTTCCATGATAGATCCAGCATGGGTATTTTGGATCTTGCTGATGTGACATTGTCCTAGCATCCCAAAATACTATTACTACTAATAATAATCATAATAATAGTAATAATAATAATAATAACAACAACAACTGTTAGTAAGAACAATTAATGAAGACTTGCAGAATGCTTTACATGTTCAGAGGGCCAAAGGAAGCTACTCACTCTGGCTGTATGAGTAGGTAGTATTATTCCATTTTCCAAGCTGGGGAAATTGTTATAGTGATGTAAGGTGACTTGCTCAAAACTTCAAAGGGATGACTGTCACCATTATATTTTAAGAGCTGTCTGGTCTTGGTACCATGGCCAAATTCCCTCTCAGTATTGCTAGCAGGGACTTGGTAAAGATTAAATTAAATGTATGCAGTGAATTTATAGAGGTGACCAAGCCCTGATCTAAGATGGGAGATTGCATAACTGCAGTTACATTGGGTGACCAGGAGAATTTCCTAACATAAGGGTTAAGATTCCTGAATCTCCTTCTCCCTAGTATATTTGCAGCAATTGTGCAATCTCCTTCTGAAGATCAGATATCTGCAGCCATAGATATTGCAAGATCCATTCGTAAGGTGAGAAGAAAAGGCAATGTAATTGGAAGGATGAGTAATGCATAATTCCTGGTTCTGTGTTGGTGTCTTTGCTTGTTATGCGAAATGTGAGCCCTACCCAGTGGTTCCACACACTGCCTTGGCCTACCTGCTACCTCCAGAAGACTCTGCCTTCCTAGGTAATATCCGTGGGGTTTCTAAAGGGAAGAAATTAGCAGGTGTGGGGAAAAACTATGGTAAACTACACAGAGGAGTGGCTTGCATTGCACTGGACCTGGTTATACCACTTTGAGATACACACACTCAGCATTTTCAAAGGCTTCTATAATCTCTGAGCAGCCCAAGAGAATAAGGCAACTCTGCAGCTGACAGAAGCAAACTCATGGAGGACAGCAGATAGGAAAGGGTTCTAGAAGGTAGTTGGTGTTGCACTCATGCTATTAATATTCGCATGCTCCTCTGAACAGGTAAAGGGCTATCCATTCACTTCTGTCTAGTCCTACCCTTAATAAATTGGTTACAAAATTGGTGTCAGCACCAGCAGACAGAACAGCACATGGAACGATGTGAACTTACAGTTCACGGCTTAATAGCTTGGATCCAGACTCCACAGCTTGTCAGCAAGGCAAAGGAACTCCCAAGGAGACAGAGACACCTAAGGGAAGAACTGTTAAAAGAACAAGCCTTCAGACTTCCTCCAGCAAATGGCTGGACCTGGAATAACTGGAATAATATTTTCAAATTGGGACGGGCATGAATATCAAGGTGGGGAAGAATGAGATTGCTGCCATGTGCACCTTGCTTCTGCCAGTGAATCACTCCTTTCATTTCCAGCTTTTCTGCCTTACACCCAAAGTCTGAGAATCAATAAGGTTCTAGTTAATGCAATTAAGAAGGGATAAGGTGGGCACTTGCCATGTGATTAGCAGTCATTTGGGATCATCTTCTGTTAGCAGTGTTCTTCTCCACTGAAAACTGAATGATTCCCCAAGCCTGATATGACAACATAACCATAGGGTAGGGTAGACACTGTCTTTCTCTAAGAAACCAAGCACCTATGTATCAAAATACGTATCTGAGTCCCTCTACTCAGTGTGTCCAGGCTTTTGTTTTCCAGAGCAGTTTAGTCTCAAAAAATTGCTTGATTCCTTAGATCTCAAGATCCCAAAACCAAGCATGCATCAATATTCTTCATCTCAAACTAGGAGAGAGGAAGACAAGGAAAACAGCTCAGCTGGGGTAAAAAGGCCATGCTCTTAAGACATGCACAGCGCTGTCTCTTGGGTCTTGCTCACCCTTGACCTGTATCTATCAGGTTCATTGTTTTGTGTCTTGATAAATGCAACATTTCTGAATGCAGGTGTTCAGGAGCTCTACAAGGAGTAAGCTGGGAAAGAATAAAGACTGTATATAAAAACTGCTGTTTCGTATCTGGATGTCTATGCAGGAATATCAAGCCAAAAGAAAGCATTTCCTATGGCTTTGGAAATGTCTGGAACAGGTTACCTGGGCCACATCATTTAGAAGTAAAGCTGGGCAGGAAAATAGACTGACCTCCAAACTTGTGCCAAAGTTCCCTGGGCTGGAACCTTTCAATATTTAACTTCAGAATAAAATGTTCTGTTAGGTTGAAGTGTTTTTCCTGACCCTGTGCCTTCAGCTGGAAGGACTATAGCAATGAACGCTGTGTTCATAAAACAACATTTAGTAGGTAAATAACTCCTTGTTCAAACTGAAGCAGTATTAGTACAAACACTTCTCACTTGTCAAATACATCAACAGTGGAATTCTTTAGAAGAACTCTCAAAATCATTATCTTGTCAAAAATAAAAGGAGAATATTAGACTGACAACAGATGTATCCACAATGTACATGAAGAATTGGAAAACAGGAACACACATGATGCAGGTTTCTCAGCAGGTTTATCTAGCCACATGAATGCCTTACAGTAATTGAGGTTAGGAAATTCTTCATGCTTATTCAGCATTCATTAGGCCTATACTACAAAGATCTCCAAGCAAATGCATGTCCACTATGGCAAACAATACTTCCAGGGCTGGCAGAAATCCTGGTGCTGATGTCACCAGTAATAACATGTCTGTCAGGTTGGTATTATGTTGTTAAGGAAGAGAGAATAACGTTTGCTGGGTTGTATTTCATTGCACAAAGAGGTTGTGCTGATGCAGACATGCTTTTTTTGAAGATGGGTCTGGAAGATGGCTCTGACAAATACAGATTTGCACCCTGATAACTCTTATACTGTGTGAGCAGGTTTTAAGGGTTTAATGTGTGCATTTGGCATATATATTACATTACATAAAGCCAAATAACCTGGGTTCTTGAGGGCACCAGAGTAAGAGGTGGTGGGAAACAAAGCTAAGATTCGAGTCTGTAAGACTCCAAAGGGTTAGTCATTATCTCACAGGAAGTAGCACTGCCTACAAAAAAGGCTGGTATGCAGGCCTCATCTCATCTCTGTAGAATAATTTTTAATAAATTGTGGTGTATTATAAAACTTTGTTTCCTCACCAGTTAATATTCCCTTTCTCTTGAGACTCCCAACAGTCAGAAGGGTGACTAAACCAAAATGGTTTAATTTGTGAATAAAGGGTCTGGGGATGGGACATGGATTATCGGACAGAAAAAGCTGCCAGACTTGCTCAGTTGGCAGAAAATGTGCTTATTCCAAGAAAAGTTCTTAGCTGCTTTTGCAATCATACAAATCCAGCACTCAAGGCCTTATCCCTTTAGTGTCCAGCAAGTCTTTGTTACTTATGCTTAAAAGAAAAATTGCCTGTAACTGCCAGGTCATCTGCACAGCAGAATTTAAATGCAAAAGCCAAACAAGTTCAGGCACCATTTTCTTTGGTGAAAACAAGGGCTGTAGCTACCAGCAAGGAGCTTGAACAGTGGCTGTGAACTATCGTATTTCTGGCAACCCAATCACCAGGTATCCTATTACGAACAACCTGTTGCTATAACAACAGATAATAGGATTAGACTTGAAAGACTGGTTAAGATTCACAAGGAATTTAATAACTGAATCTCATTCTTACCAACCAGAGCCTGTTTCATCAAAGGTTTTTTTTTTGTTCCCTCTGAAGCTAGTAGCAACATTCACTATCATTCCATCAGGAACAAAGTTGTGCTTTTCAGATTCTGTCTTAATTTCAGGAGTTAAATTTTTCAGACTCAAGCTATATAAAATTCCTGGATCAGATTCCCTTGAATTTTGGCATCCCAAAAGGAGACAGACAGCCAATATGCAGTGGCAAACTGGGGTTCACCAGCTGACTAACTGCAGTTGTCCCTTTCCTTCAGACATAAGTAACTGGGGAACAAGTGCTTAAGACAAGCTTCTGGCAAATCCTTCCCGAAGCAGCAGCACTGCAAGACTTAAGCTTTGCACTTTAGGGTTTGTGCAAAGGGAATGATTTGTCCCAAGCTATCCAGAGAGGAGCATCAAATCAGCAAAGGGCATAATGCTGTGTTTTCCCTCTTGCTTCCTATTCCACCAAGAATTACTTCTTTTCAAAAACACCTTCAAGCAGATTTTTCTGAAGGGGGGGGGGGAAGCTAATTCCTAAAATAAATCCCTTCCTATTACTATACCTATTGGCCCTCTCTGAAGCAAGCTGTTGTGTCCAGAGTGCTCTCACACCACTGAAGTATTTCCCGTACTACAAATGCTTATGAAGAGGGAGAGATGTTATCTCATACTCCAAATATACATTGATAAGTTTTATCTGGGTACCAGGAGAGTGAACTCTCATGCAAGCAAATGTGCTCCAGCCATGTAGAGTAATCTCAAAGATGTACACAAGGATATATAGGGTAGATTTCCTAAGTCAGAGCAATAATTCTTAAATACAGGACTATCTAGCATCTCAGATGTATCATGAAATGGAAACATTAAAGAAAACTTACAAGTATTTCTTCTCATTAGAACTCCCCAACTTTCCTCAGCTAGTTCAACACAGAAAAGCATGGCATGTCCAGAGTCCAAATGAACTACTTGCATGCTTTCAAAATTAGTTGAATTATTTCACTCTGGAAGAACTGGCACCTGCACAATTTCAGCTGTTACATTATTACACCAAGTGATATGATCTTGTTTGAGGAGTCAAGAACTGCTTGAGAATAATTTGGTTCAGGTAGATTAAACTCACTGTTAAAAATAATGTCAGAAAATAATTTTCATGGCTTAGAATTTTAAAAAAAAGGTTGCAGGGTCACTGAGACTTTATGTGCCAGTGCCACTTGCTGTGATTGCCAATAATTTGAAATAGCCGATTTTAACAAAGAAAGAATGTCTGCACATAATTCTCTTTTACCCCATGTACTCTCCTTCTCTCCTCTGCTTAAACACAGCCGCCTTTGTCTCTTTCTTCATAACTTCTCTCGCCTATATTTTATGTTCTTTCTTTTTCACACAAGTATGCACATTAGTTGTCTCTTTTTCTATACATTCGGGTTTTTTCCTCATGCTCTTACAGTACCTCAGAAACCCTCACAGGTATCTTCCTCTATCTCATAACTTTTTTTTCTCTCTGTCTTACACATATGTAACAAAGACACATGCATACCTGCTAATCTAGCACAATTTGGCTATGATTTTAATTGCATCTACTATTCAAGTGTTTCATTAATTTTTTTTTTTTCTGTGATTTTAATTTGGGAACCACAGGTGAATGAGCACTGCTCGTGCTCATTGGAGGCATAGAGAGCATGGCAACTACCAGGCACCCTGGATTCACAGTGCAGATTGACTCAACACTCTGCACACACATCAGCTGTGCATGGAAAACCTCAGATTCACATGTACTCAGTATGACACTGGTGAGAAGCAAGAACATTACTGGAAAGGTAATGTGGGATAGTTGGCTCCATGCAAGCACAATTTGGGAGTCCCAGAAGTACACAGCTGGAACTGGAAATGCAGGCTGCAACAGTGTGGCTGCTCTATAGATGTGCACTAAGATGGCACACTTAAAGCTAATTATCTCAGGCTCAGTTCTGGCATTGCTGGTGACGGTGCCAGCAGTGGGCAGAGAATTACAGGGCGTTCATGGTCCTAGAAGGACAGGGCAGGGTGGAGCAGGGACAGGGAGCAGCAGCGGTTTGGACTGGGGACGGTGACACATCAGCACCAGGGCTAGAGGCCGCCGCGGGCGCTGCCGGCCGGGCCAGTGGCTGGTCGGGGCCAGTGGCTGGTCGTGGCCAGCTGGCCTCTGCACCACACTCACTCAGCTAATTAGTCCCCACCCTCGGAGCCAGGGCCCCGCGCTTCCTGCATCGCACAGTGCATGCTGCCAGGTGACCGCACTGCGTTCCCCAGCACATCCCAGGTCACCCAGGTTTGCGTGACGCCAAACAGGGCATCTCCCCTTCCCTGGATGGCAGAGCGCTGCTGACATCAACGCTGAGAATCTGCCTCTCTATTTGAGGATAACAAATATCCACGTTTTTCCATGACATGGTCTCTTTTTCATGAAGATAGAATTCTGAGTGAATGGTTTTTGAAGATTTTGACAGGATTTCTGGAAGTGATCTAAATGACTATGTTTCACTAGCTTTGCTGGGACTGCTGTACACCCAGAAATCCTACACACACTCGAAGCAGAGCTACAGCAGCTCTGCAGCAGGGGAATTTTAAGAAGCACTGCATTTACCAGACATGCATGAGAACTGTTACTGTACAGCTGCATCAGGGGTCTGACATTTCCAGCAGAATCTCTTAGATGCACAGAATGCATATGTGACAAATAGCTGATTCCTAACACGCAGTACTGCCAAAGCAGCCAAGAAGCACTGAATCCATGCAGTAGATCAGATACTTTGTGTAAACATGGGACTTATTTCCACATGTTACGGAATGCAAGTAAACATACTCCTTCCTGGGAAATTCTGGAAAGAAATATGGTAGTTCTGTATATAGAAATCCAGCTATATACAGGCACTCAGGCTGGAATAGTGTTGCCAGTTTAACAGACTGCATTTGCTAATAATTTATGCAAATATAGCACATGTGTTTTTATGTTCCAGAGAAAGCAAATGTTCCCAGTCCTCATCTAATTGGAGATGACCCTAGAGATTCAGCTGTGAAATGGTTAGGAACACCGCTCCAGCCCATCCCTCAAGCTCGTATAAGATCACCTCCACTTAAACTTATAATGCCACATCAAAAATCTGTTGAGCCATCCCCTGTTGGAGAGGATAACCAATTAAATCCAGTGGACACACAGAAATTTACTTTCTTTCTGTTAAAAAATCATACCCCTTTCTAACCACATGTTTCTGCTATAGGAACACCCCCACCATCAAAACTAAATTACAGACTGTAGCATTTTATTGCAGAACATGTGCCACCTGCTGCTTCAAGTTGAGAAAGACCTAGACAGAGAATACAACTCACCATCTCATTCTCTTCTCCCTGGTTAAGCTGTGCATAGTGGTTCTTGGCAGGATTTTCCCCCATGAAATGACTCCCTGGAGATTTTCAAGAGCACTTTCAGGACAGGTCTCCAGCGCCGCGTGCTTGAACTTCCACATTGAGGAAGTGTTCTGAGTACACACCTTCCTTATAACTCTGCTGATGTTTGAAGAACGAGCTCCTCCCTCTCTGTGGAGTTAACAGGTAACATTCATTCCTCCTCCTTTCATTGTCGCTGGAGTTTTGCAACTGCGAGGGTACGTGAAAAATTCACTCAAAGACACTGCCAGAAAGAAGTTAGATATAACAAGTGTTTGCCACATTCTGACTCTGGGCCATAACTCTGATAGGTGCAAGCAAGTGCTGTTGGCATGCAGCTTTCAGGGGAGGGCAAGAGGGGAATATTTTTCTTCAAGAGATTATGGAATCACTGGAGACCAGGAGCGTGTCCAAATGAGAAGGGAAATAGGCATTGCTGTTGTTAACACTTAGCAACCAGCCTGAACTAAGTGCCTGGCTGTGATCCCCACATATGCCTTGAATTAAAATTCAAGCTCTGGCATTGTAAACAGGGGCCTCAGTTTTCACAGGTGGATTTATGCATTCAGTGTATAAGGAGCTCTGGGATCTGTAACCAGTATTTTTATTCATTATTAAGAATATCATCACAGAAAGTCTTTTGATCTCACCATATAGCTTTGGGAAACATCAGGTTATTTACTCACTCCTGCAGGAAGGTAGAATTCCCCCAGATGTCAGTGAAGTGGATACAAATGTTTGACCTCCAAATCAAGGCCAAAGGGAGGGTTTTGTCACCTCCTGTTTTTGTTAATGTCAAGCTGTATTTGTTGATTAGTCTTGTGATTCATTCTTATTTCCTTGTCCTTTGCTACTTTTGAAGAAGTTACACACCAAATATTTTAGGAATCATGCCAGGAGAAGCAAAACCTGTTCTTCCAGCAAATATGTTAAGGAAACTAAAATATTATTTCTAGAGTGTCTGAAACAGATCAAGAGGTATCAAGTTAGTTCCTATTCATCAGTGTTTTACTTCCATGTGGCAGGGACTTGTACAAGCCTCAAGTACCAGGAAAGGCCACTGCCTATCCTGCAGTGGGCAGGCTCAGAGAAACTGAAATGGGAGAAATGCAGTGAACAGAGAAGAGAAAATGAGGGAGCGAGGTCAATCAACACAAGTAAAGCTGCCCATTGCTAATAATGTGAGCCAGGCACAGACCTGCAAACCAGATGTGCATGTATGCACAGCATGGGGTTGTTTGGTTGGCTTCTTTATTTATATTTGTAAAATGCTGGTGACAAGCAGTTTGTATTGGACACCTAGCACACTTTCAAAAGGAATCAAAGGCTGGACAGGAATGTACTAAGCTGTGTTAAGGGTGATCTGTTGTGACAAGATCAAGGGGGAACAAGGTGCTCTCCATATCCCAGCTTCAGTATTACCCCTTCCTTCCCTCTACTGCAACTCTGACCCCCTTCATTTTATTCTTCTGAGACCCAGCAACAGGAACTCTCCAGTTATTACATGAGAATCAAAATTGTCAATTAAAAATTAAAAAGGAAGAATGCAATAAAGTCATAAACCTGATTATACAAGAAAACTGAGCAGTGCTATCTAGAAGCTATAAAAGACAGGAAATAACTGCAGAGGTACCTTTTCCAAGGCAAGCTGATGATTTTGGGAAATGACTCATTATTTTGGGAGGTGCTAGGGCTGGAAAACAGGAGTGTCACACACACACGCTTCTTCTGCCTGGTCAGCTTTTGCTCTTTCCCCAAATGTCAGCCTTGCTCTTTCTAGTGTCTGTAGAAGACTAGGGTGTGGTAGGGGTCCTTGCTGCCCTTTCACAGAGAAGAGAGATGAGCTGCATGCAGAGTATGCCACCAAATCTGGTAGCATAGGGCATAATCAAGGGTCATCCAATGTATTCACTATTCACAGTTTTATTCCAGATCCTGTTGACAATTCTGCACCTACAGAACACTCTTATTAGGGAGATTTATATCTTCACATCTGAAAATAAAGAAAAAACAGAGTACATGTGTAAAACATTCATCAACCTGTCATAATATTCCATCAAAATTTGTTATTCCAGAACTAATGATGATGGTGGAATTTGTTAATTTTCTTAAGCAGGTTCACTTTCTCATGAAGAAAACGCCTTCAAAGCACCCAGTATTAGAACCTTTAGTTATATAATGCCCTCTACTGTTCAAAGTAAGAATTACATATTACTTTATAAATAAAAAGTTAGTTCGATCATGTCCTCTGGAGTATCTTCATTCTTATTTTTAAATTGAAATTTGCCTTAAAACCCATACATAAATCACAAAAATAACCAGTCAAATTAAAATACAAAAACAAAAGTAAGATTTAAAACTAAAATAGTCCTTTAAATTTATAAATAAACATATAAATCTAAAAGCAAGCAAGCAAGAGACAAAAACATGTACTTCACCTCATCCCTAAAACTTCTGTCCCAGCCCTGAAAAAACATGTATGTATTATGTCATTCTTGTGCAACTTATTTTGCTCTGAGACCTCTCACTGTATAAATCGAAGCCTGGCCTACAACACACTCCAAATCTCTTTTTCTGTTTAGCTCAGCACGCGAGACCCAGTTCTGGGCATATTACAGAAAGGAAGCTGTGAACCAACTGATGAGAGTCCATAGGGCAGCACAGAGAAGAACGAGAAAGAAATCAGAAAAGATGGAAAAAGGATTTAGGGTTGTTCAAACTAAAGAAAAGGAGGCTAAGAAGAGACATGACAACAATTTTCAAACACGCAAATTAAGAAAATGATACTGTGCTCACTATGGATAGATTAACTTGCTGCAAGAATGATTCAAATTAAGCAAGAGGGAAAACTTTTTCTTAATGTTAGCCAGCACTGGCACTGCCAGGTGAACACTCCAACGCCTGTGGTCTTGACAGAGAGGTGAGGGATACACCTCTCAGAAATGACATGACTAGAGGTGACTCTGTCAGAGTGCAGACTGACAGATCTCAACATTCCTGGTTCCTCCTCTGCCTCCCGCTTCCATGTGGTCCTGGCAGCAACCCCCTCCCAAACAATTCACAGAAGCCCATTTGGACATGCTGTGTGTTTTCCAGCTTTTAAGCCGATGCTGCCATCCGTTTTGGACACATCTTCAGCGCAACGACAGCTGGGAACTCATATCAGAATGGTGTTTAAGCAGCTCGGAAGACACTGGTGCAACCAGAGGCCTCCACCCCAGGCTAGGCCTCACTGCCCTCTCCAGCCCAGGGGTGAGGCACTGAGGTCTGGCCCTGCCGTCGCTGGGGTATGAGGGGAAACACAAGACCCGGTGTTGAGGAGCCATAACACTCCCCTCCATCCGCTTCTCCAAGCCGGGCACCCCCCTTCCCCCTCCAAGACGGTGCACCCTCAAAACCCACCGCCGCCCTAGGAACCTTCGTGCAGGAAGGCGCAGTTTCCGCCCGAGCCAGCCGTAACGGACCGCGGCGCACGGAAGCGGCGGCAGCCCTGGCGGCTCCACCTGCCCTTGCCCGCCCAGCCTGGGGCGTCAGGCGCGGCAGCTGAGCCCTGGCCGGCGGTCCCGGTTGCGGGCGGCTTCTCCGGGCCCCTCCTAGCCGTTAGGATGTGGCGGACGCGGGCAGCGGCGGCTTGGTGAGCGGGGTGGGCCGTGGCAGGGGTCAGGACGGGCGCTGCTGGGCCGCCGGCGGGCCTGGACCGGGGGCGCGGCGGCTGTGCGATGCAAGCGGCCGCCCGAGCCGTAACCCTCCTTCTCCCTCCTCTTCGCGTTTCAGGGGAGCGATGTCGGTTGTAACGCTCGCCCCGGCTGAGCGGGCCCTGGGTGCCGGGGGAAGGGGGCTGCCGGCGGGGGAGACCGGAGCCGCGCAGCGGGTCGGGATGGGCGGTGAGGGACATAATGCGTATGTGAATGGCGCAGGGGCGACCCCGGGGCCAGCTGGGGTGGAGCTGCTGCTCCTGGGCAGGGAAATTCCCTGTCCTTCAGCTCCCCCGGGACCTGAGATGCGACGTGGAAGGGAGCTGTGGCTCCCGCGTTCCTGCCCAGGGAGTTTGGGCCTCCTTTGTGTCCGGACCATGACTGTCCCAGCCAAACCCTACGTTCCTCTTGGTTTTCACCCTTCCTTCAGACAGGAGCAGTGTAACTAAATGATTTGTAATCTCTCTATGTTCCTTGGCAGACTTGGGAGCATCATTAGGAAAATAAGTGTTGTCTAGTGCCAAATGAAAAAGAACATACCATAGTGCTTTTTGTTGGGTTATGTTTGAAAGGCTGCTTCACAGTCACAGTTACTAAAAGTCTATATAAACTGTTTATAGAGGACTGGTGAGGTGAGGATTTTTTGAACTCTTAAACTGGAGCAACATGTGTAAAATGTTAGGTGTTACCTCCAGGTGGAATGCTTGGCTACCAACAGGAACAGGCCGCTTTTTTGTGTTTTATAAGGTATCTGTAATGTCAGTGCAATACAGGAGTAGTCAGGTTGCAGGCCTGTAATCTGGCAGAACTACTCATGTCTGGAAGGCTTTCCTGAGGCTTTAAATTGGAACTCATTAAATACTTAAAGTAATAACATTGTTTTGGCACCTTTATCAGTCTTAACTGCACTTTTCATTGAAGATCTTAAGGTGATTTTTTTTGTCTCTATTCAGCAGCAGGAGGAGAGAAGAAATGAGAAAATGGAAGTTTGGGTATAATGATGGAGTAGCAGGGTGGTTTTTTTTAATGTGTTATAAGAAAGTCTTATAACACATGCAATTTATGCAGGTAGGGTTTGAAACGTGAGAGCACTCAAAAGGCAATTGTTGTTGATGAAGTTCTTGCTGTAACAATTTGTGATGAAACTTACTTTTTCCTTCAGTTTCAGCATACAGAACAAATGCTGTAAAACACAGTGTATTTTAAAAAAAAATCACAAAGAAATTGACATGCTATTACAAGATGCCTTTAACCTAGGTGAAGAGTATGAATGAGAACTGACTGCCATAGTATATACTACCACTTGGTGTCTGCTGAAAACACTAAATATTTGTGTAAAGGCAGTGACTGCAGAACAAAACAAATAAAGGCCCAGTCATCAGCTTGATTCCTATAGGCTTACTGCACCCTGATTTAAAATACTATCTTAAAAGTGTGAAATAAAATGTCTGTGGTGCAGAGGCACATTCACTTCTTATTGTTATAGAGACACTTTTGTATTGTTTCTATCTGTGATTAATTTCTGAGCCCATTGTAATTCTATGTCAAAGAGGAGACACTTGTTGCTACTTTATGGATTATTCTACTCCTGCTTATTATCCTCTTTCTGGATACTAAGTTTGTTATTGCAAAGGCACAGCTTTTCAGATAGTGCAGTGTAGAAGGAGAGTATCCTTTAAAATCTTAGTGACTCTTAGCCATGAGGACTTTCATAAGAGTCAGTGGAGTTCCCTTTTTTTCAAGACTTTCTATTACGCTAAAGGAAACTTCTAAACAGAGATCATTGGGAGAATTGGCCTTTTAAGAGAGGAAAATGTCTTGATTCACGTAATTCTGATTTTTAACTTATCTTCCAAAAGCTCAATTTCTGGGTCAAAAGTGCTTTTATAACAAAGACTTTCACTTCTTTGGGCATTAAGAATATGCCACTAATAAATAATGTCATCTCTAGTACATGGAAAATCTCAAGGCAAAGAATTACATAGATTATAGAGCTTGTTATTAGAAAATGCTGTAATACTTTCTGTGTTGTATAATTCACTTATTTTCTCTAAGATCTGCTAATTTTAAATTATTTAGGATTAAGACATAAATAATTTGCCTTCTCAATGGTAAAAAGCACTTTCTTCTGTTGTATTTGTCCCCTTTGTAAGTAAAGGCATTTGATAATACTGAAAACTCTGAAAGAAACCTCAAGGGACAAGCGTTAATTTCAAGGACTGTAACTTCACTCATACTTTTATCCAGTAAATGATTTCATATTCACCATTCTGATATGATGGTGAGACTAAAAAGTTACAGAAGAGATTGTTTTTTTCCAGAGCTGTTCTCTCTCCCCGAAACCAGCAAAGCCACCTCAAAATGTTGAAGCATGCAGGTAGTGTAGTAGAAAGCACACAAGGCACTTTATTCCATCCTGTGTGTTTGACCTAACTGACATAGGCAGGATTGATAAGGTCCCTGTGTTTTAACATGTGCTTTTCATGGCTGGGCTCTGTTTTCAGAGTGAAATCTTTCAGACTGAAATTTTCCCTCTTGCATAAACCTGAATTACTTTATTGAAATCTTCAACAAACATGGTATAGCCATCTCCAGAAGTAATCTTGTCCATGCATGACCTAAGACAATACAATAAAGCTGTAATTCTGGAACTAGAGACCATTAGAATGAAAGATGCTGGACGATGTCAATAAGTATGTGTTTCAACTGCAAAGGAGAATCTGCTTTGCCAAAACAGGATGCATGTATTTTGCAAAGGAATTTTGTCTGTGTATTGTTTTTTTGAAGTTTGAAAATCCTCTACTGACTTAATGTTATCTAAAAGTTCATTTTGAATAGCAAGATAGGCCAAACTGTCAAGTTTTCTTTTATGTCATAAATTGATCATAGTCTTCTGTGGACTCTTAGCTCCTGTTTGTTTGCCCAAACTGTGTTTTGCCACAAACATTTTACTTGCCTTAATCCAGTGTGGAAGTTAAATTTAGTTCAGAATAGACTTCATAAATGGTATTTAAGGTTTTATTTCTGTAATTAATAGATATGCAATATCTATTAATGGTGTTTACAGCTTTTTATTGTCCTGGTACTGTACTAATGATAGCTGGAAACTGTACATTCAGAATGATGCTCTAATTTATCTGTACCCAGCTAAAATGCAACGTGAGGTTATTGAGTTAATGGTGTGTTGAGGAAATCTGTTACTTAGAGTTTTTATTTCTTTCTTTTAGTGTCATCTGCCGGAGTCTAGCAAATAGCAGCTATGGAATAAAAAGAAAATCACCACTTCAAAACTTGCATCTTGTTTCACGAAGCATACATCATCCCCACTATCCAAGCTCAAAATTTCAAAGACCTCCACTAAGGATATCTGCTCAGCTGTTCTCTTCTCTTAATCGTCTTCCCCCACGCAAAACAAAACTTTTAAATGTCAAATACGGATACCACTTCCACAGGAACTTTTGGCTAGCTAGACTAGCATCGAGGCTTCTCAAACTTCGCTACCTTGTATTAGGGTCTGCTGTAGGTGGTGGTTATACAGTAAAGAAGGTATTTATCTTTTGAAGCTCTTTTATGCATTTTGTCTTTGTTATTACGTACTTCAGAACAACAGTTTTTGGTTCCACAAAAATATGAGATATCATTGTTTGGCTAGCTAATGATAATAAAGATGAAGGAATATGGAAAATAGATTGTTTAGAGAACTAGTATAGATTTTAAAAGTTCCAAGTAGTAGTATTCATTTCTAAAAGATGGTGGGTTAGTATGTTTTGTATGCCAGTATTGCTTTTCAATAGATTGCTCATGTGCTTCTCTACATACATTTCTTTTATTTCTACTAATGGTTTTTTCCTTTTTGTATTAGACATATGATCAGTGGAAGGACATGATGCCAGACCTCGATGAATATAAGTGGATTGTTCCTGATTTCATTTGGGATCTTGATGAACATATTGACTTTGGTATCATAAAAGCTAAAATGTTACTCTATCTAAAGACTTGCACATGTAAATTTAAACATAAGGGCACGAGTCCTTGATGCCTCTCTCCAGTAGTCATTATAGATGTAATTTGAGTGAAATTGTATTTTTAGTTTGGCTTGTGTCTTACCAAGGTACTTGTGTGTTTGTAGGAAGGAATTAAGCATTGTTTAGCACTGATGTTCCATAATCCATCCTTTCATTTAAGAATGTTCTTGGTCCTTTCATATGGCCATGCAATCCCATTGTTAAAAGGAGATTTGCAATATCATTAAGGGGACTTGCACGGGTTTTGGTAGAGTTACGTGCAAAGGTCTGTCTTTCTGTACGAATGACACTTATGTGTCATTACACGTAAAGTTGTAGATATAAATAGATAAGTAAAAGACATGTATGAGTAAAAGACCAATTGAAAATGCAGAATAGTGAACTTACCTATATACAAAATTACCTTAAAGATACAGAAGAAAATAAAATGAAAAATATAGACTCTGTATTCCTGAACCTTCTGGTTACAGTATGTTTTGTGCATATTTCAGTTGAAAGATAGAAATCTAAGAAACAGACCCTGCGTTACTTCATATATATGCAGGGCAGTAAAGTGGTGTTCTTTTTCTAAAAAAAAAAGTTCATGAAGATCTTACTACATGTACAAGCATTTCTTAGATAAATGCAGAGCCTGAATAACTGAGGCAGATGTTTTCTTGGTTTTATTGCTCATAGGCGCTACTTTTGTGTAGTGCTCTAAAGCCAACAAGTTTAGGTTTTTAAAGGATTACAGAATTGGCTTATTTATGAAACTGAAAAATAAGGTTTTCTTAAAATGTACGAGAGGTGAACATAGTTATAGTGTCATGTAATTTTAAAACATCCTCTACAAGGTACGCGAGAGCATAATGTGGTGAAACATTTTAAAGTTCCTGAGGCAACCAGGTTATCAGGAAGTTCAAAGTCTAAAAAAGCAATTGATTTTTCAGATCTGATAATCTTTCACAACACAAATTGGGGGAGGTGTATGTGGAAAGAAACTTTTGAGTTCTTAATTTAAGGAAAAAAAAAAAGCCATATCCTGAAACAGTTGCTAAGTTTTACAGCCTAAGCATGTGTGTTTGTTTTGTGGGTTTTTTTCACAAAAGTAATAGGAAAAAACCCTACTTATTAGCTGTTTTACTGTCTTCCTAGAAAAACTTATCAAAGCCTTTCCTGATGCAGATGACCTTGCCAAACTCCTGCCTGACTTTGACAAGATTGGAGAGAGCTTCACTTCACTGAAAGGACTTTTTTCTCCTGGTGAGAGCAATTTTTCAGCTTAGTTTTAATTTTGAAAAATTAAGCTATTAGATGAGGTTACAGATATGTTGTTAGATACTAAAAGAAAGCGGATCCTGAAAATGCATGCCTTTTCATTGACTATCTCATCTGAAAGTGTTATGGACACAGGTAAGTGTAATGTATTTTTAAAAGCAAAAATTCTAGTAGCAAGTACAGAGAACCAAAATGTGAAATTGAGTAGAAAACTAGAATTCTTATACAAACAGAACTGTTTGTATACAAAAAGAATTCTACACAAACAGATTGAAGATTGAAAGCTACGTTGCTGCAGTGAGTCACAGAAGCTGGATGTGTCCAGCTGGAATTTGGAGGTGAGAGTGGTACTGGATGGTAACAGTACCACAGCTGTTAAAGGAGAAAAGAATTAGATTATTAAGAGTGGTAGATCTTCATGTTTCTGGCATATCAAAGAAGAGATTTATAATGAAGGTGTTCTTTTGGGTTGAAAGATATTTTCCACCTGGATACAGCTCCAGAAGGACTTTCTTGAAGATTTAGCTTAGGTAGGGGCTGCGTTTCGAAGGAGTAGATAGGAGGTGTAGGCCTTTCACAAAAGAAAAGAGGGTGGTTTGTCTATTCAGTTTGTCCAGGCAGTAATTTTCAGGTCTTGGGAGACTTAAATAAGACATTTCTGATCAGTGGGCTTTTTAAACTGAAAATTATTGCTCTGATCATCTTATCTGACTTGCTAATGAGCACAGCTTAAAACTTAACACAGTTATTATTCTTGTAATAAAGTGCAAGATTATTCCTATTATATACCTTAATAATTATCAAATCATATAAATTTGCATTCATAAAAGATTGTATCTATGAGGTGTTAACAGTCATTACTCTGTGTCTGACAATATTTCTATATCAGTGCACATAAGAAGGGTATTTTTACTTTCTTAAAATACTGTCAATAGCAGAACTAGTTTATTAATCTAACAAATTCAGCAAGCACTAAATAGGGATCGATTTCAACAGAGTGACAAGTAGATTACAATCTCCTATGTATTTTGGCTATTTGAAATTGTGGTGGTGTTGACTGGTATTGTGAGATGTCACCTATTTGTTACCCTACTCACATGGGCATAATTGCCATTTATGATTGTGTGGTCCTCCAAATGAGACAAAGATCCCTCCTCTTTGTTTTGAATTTTGTTTTGTATTTATAATTTTTATTTCCCCTCTTCTGCTGATTTTTCACAGGTTACAATTTGGTTAGTGAAGTCTTAGGAGCTTCTGATCTACTTCTGTTGTTAGGTGTGTAAAAGCCCTTTTTACTGCCCTTAATCTGCCTCTTTAAAACAAACTCTTCGAACATTATTGTACTAAGAGGAGTGAATATCAGTGTAAACACTATTTACAGCATTTAATATTGAATTACAAATACTTTCCATCTATTCTAAGAATGTTTAGATCCTTCCCTGTGAGAATGAATAGATGAACAGATGAACAATTGTTATTTCTCTGTCGCAGTCCTTGGTGGATGTTTTTTATTTCAGACATTTTCCAGAAGCTAGTTTTGAAAACCTATATCACTACAATAGGAAAGAAATTTTTTTCTCATTACAGCAATAGCAATGGAGTTTGTATTATCCTTTCGTGTTTTCAGAACTTGAATAGTCTAACTGAAGTTGCCTTCTCCATTGTCATATAGCTAATCTGAGTTACAAATTAGATATCAAATTTTCAGATGTGTTTTAAACTGAATTTCTTTTTTCAGTTTCTTAAGGTGATTTTTTTTCTTGTTAGAAACTTCACAGAGTATTGAATTAATAATTCCTAGGGATTAAAATTTTTAATTTTATAGTAGGTGTATTTTGAGAAATTTTAAGTGCCTTTTCCATGTGATAATGTGTTTCTGTAATTATGTTCTAGGTTCTCCAGGAGAAACAGCATTCAGAGCTACTGACCAAGGCTACGACAATGACAAACAGTTCAAGAAGGTAATTACTCTCTTGCAAAACTAAAAATGTCTTGACACCAGGTAATTTTTTAAAACATGCTTCAATAGCTAGCTGCACATGTTTATAAGAAGCAGCTTGAATAGAATTTATCATTGAAAATTACTTGAATATGCATTGTTGTTTTTGATACTTAAAAGGTACAGTGATAGTAAACATTGTGGTGTAAGACAGTCATAACCATCTTTAGGAGTTGCATTCTGAAGAAAATTGGCTTGTAAGAATGATAATGTAGGTGTTTCGTGTGCATTTGCAGTTGTTCAGGGCATGTTCTCAGTGGTACTTGAGCTTACAGGTTATTACTGAAGGTGATTTAGGCGTTTATAGTTATTTTCAAGGAGTTTTGCTCCTTGTTTGTTTCTGTTGACATGTTCACAGCTGTGATTCTTACTTAAAGATCTTAACAAAGAATTTCTGCCTTAGTAAAGAATTTCTGTTCCTTAAAGCAGTCTGTCTTTTTACTTTCCTTACAAAGAAAAAGCATACATCACGTTTTCTTTACCGTCTTCTGGAAAAAAAAAAGTCACTGTATTTTGGCAATAGAAAGTTTTAGTATGTTTTCCTTGAAGTGATGAAGGTGAAGTTTAATATATTTTTGCTTTTATGAATCTTATTTATGTTAAAACCCTAAATTGTAATGTTACTCATTCTTTAAAGGCTTTTCCTTTTTCCTGTGTATATTTTTAAAAATTATTTTTAAAAGTGAAAAGGAAATAATATATATTGGGGAATTTGTAATTTTTTATATATTTTTTTCAACTGAAAGTGTCTGAACTATAACTGGGGCTTTTATGTAAAAGGCATTTCTGTATATGCAGGCATGTATACATTTGTTCTACATTAATTCTGCATGGCAATATATAGTGAAACCTGTACAAAGCTCACTTTTTATAACTAGTTTTTTTTCCCGTTAGAACAGTGATGGATTTCTACATGAGAATTAAGTTTGCATTTTGTTTCCCCTTTGTCAATAAACTGTCTATATATGTTTTTCTTTATGTTTTATTTTCTCTTGAGGGATTGCTTAGCACAGGTTTCACTATTTAAAACATATAAAATTACTGTTGATTTGTGAAGAAGTGGCCGTCTTATTTTATTGTCTTTGAGAACTAAATTAACTGAGATTTTTTCTGAATACCAGTAATATCACTAATACTTATGCTGGGGTTTGGATACAGTGACAACTGCATTGTAGTGCTGCCAACAAAACTTTGGCTGTGGTATGGAAATTAACAGCCCATATTAAATCAATATGATTTAGAAAATTTAGTCTGGTGTACTAATTTTTGTTATTCCAATTAGATCTGATATGTTACGCTTAGAAACTGTTGGTTTGCTAATTAATATAATCAATTTTGATTGTTATCTTTCAAACAAGACACATGAATACCTAACAAAGCATAATAATTTAGTTTATTGGCAAGCAAATTATAATTTTCAAGACAATGGGTTAGATGGCCTTTTTTCATTCAATGCTTTCCACTGCCAACTAAGTACTAGTTTATGACTATGTGATGGTATGAATGCAAAAAGTGCTGGAGCATGATATAAATGTGTCTGATGAGCTGCTTTTCTTTGTTTCATTGTGGAAAAGATGAGTAACTGGCAAAGGAATCTTGGAATTCCTCATTTGGAGGAGAGTTCTGTAGAACTGTTATTGGTCATGCTCCTCAGATGGGTCTCCAAAAACTTCCTGTAGAACGAGTGAGAAACCAGTTAGTTGCAAGACAACTTTGAGATAGTGAACGTTGTCCCAAACACCAAATCAGACTGTAGTGTTTCTTGTCAGCTAATGTGCTTATCTCATAATTATTTAAAAGAGAATCAAATGAAAATTACTGGAGTGTTCAGATAAGTAATCTAAATAAATGGAGTTTAAATCTGTGTCTGCTTGTATTAAATAAGAAATGTTGTTCTTAGAGAAAGAGGAGAGAAGATAACTCTTATAACTATAGTGTTGTATGTACCTTGTATTGTATGTGTGAGACTAGTTCAGGCTTGTACTTGAGCCTTCTTCGAAAATTATCTTGTACTATTGTTTGTCACTATTCCTAAAGAGTTTCAGCTTCATCTTCAAGCAAAGTTCCAAAGCTCAGCCCAAATTTTTAAAGAAAGTTTATAGTGGCTATAGCTGTGATGAAGTGGGTATGAAAAATGTAACTTGAGTATTGATTTGGAGTTTAGAAGCCAGATAAATAAACAATTCAAAACGAACCACAGGATCCTTTCTCCGTCTTTGGTAATCTGATAAAATCTCATGCCTTGAAGAACCTGATGCACCATTAAGGATTTGGCAGTGCGTACACCACGTCACGCAGCCAGCACAGGGTCACCTTCAGTCCCTGGAAGAAGTGGCACGGTAATTCCATAGCTCTTCACGACAGCTACTGCAGGAGAGGGAAAAGAAGCTGTATTATGGAATATCGCTTGACTTGGACCTTTTATTTTTAAACATTCTGATTTGTTTCATTCTTTCTTGAAAGTTAGGCAGTAAAGTTTCTGTTATTTTCTCTTGTCTGTTGCTAGCAGCATTATATTCTGAACTTAATTCCCAGTTTCATGTTATAGGGACTCTGAATTAAATTATGGAATTTATTCAAGTTCTTAGAAATTGGTCTCTGCATTCCTCACCATTTTCACTCCTTTACATTGCTCAGCATTTAATTATTTTTCCTGTAAAGACTTATTGTGACTCAGCTTTTCTCATGAACAGCCACACTGAAGTCAGTGGGAAATAGTGGAAAAGGTCAAGACTCCCAAATAAACAGGGCTCTAGTTGCTCATGAAAATGGGACACAAATACTTTTGTTTTGAGAAACTTCTGAATTGAAGAGGCAGCCATACCCAACTGAAGTACAGCATATTGAGTTTTAATGTAAAGAATATGCAGTAACAAAGTCAGCACTCGTTTTGCCTTTTTTTTTTTAACTTACTGTACACCCAGATTCTCATGATGACTTCTCAGGGTTTGTACCATTGTGTTTGTCAGCCAGTGTTACTCCCCTTTACATTGTTTCTTTGATGTGAAAATAATAATATAACAATTTTAAGCGACTTGGGTTTTTTACATCCCATCAATTGATCAATGTTGATTTTTTTTTTTTTTCCCTAGATGAATTTCTTTAAAATATATAGTTTTATGCTGGAATGACTTTTTTTTTTTTTGGTAGGGGTGTGGAAGCAGTGATAGTGTCCAATGATAGAGAGATGTAAACATTTTTGTTTGTGTCCTGATTCATACCAGCCTGAGCATTTTGTGTGTAGTTCTGTGCTACTAAAGGAAATAATCTTATTGACTGACATACACAAAAAAGAACATCTTCTTTAGAGGCCTTATAAGTCGCTGTAATTTTTACTTGAATATTTTATTCAATGGGGTAACTGTAGTTGAATTGGGCTTTTCGTACTTTACTATGGAATAAAAGTCACAGGGACCAGATGTCTTCGAAAGTAATTACAAATTAAATAGTTATGTTTGGTGACTTGGAACATTTGTTACAGTTCCTGTTTCGATGCTAAAAGGCCTTGATGGCAGGCTTTATTCAGTGTCGTTTCTTGTATTTGCTTGACCCATAATGTTTAAAGGAACTGTGTCAGGGCCTATTGCAAGTTTGCTTGTTTGAGAAACAGCAAAATATTACAATTCCTCTTAACACCAGGTGTAGCTGTGAGGCCATCTCTCCTTGCTGCTTGCTGCAAGGAACTTGCTGCTCCTTGTTGTATAAATAAGAAATCTTTTTATTTTGGCTGAGTTCTTGGCACAGCTCTAAGGAATTTGCTGGTCTGGCAATATAGAAATTTCTTAAATCTTAAAGTTGTTCAGTAAAAAGAAATGTGAGGATTTTTCTGTTCTTGAAATGTTATACAAGTCACTATTTAACAAATGCTTACAATTGGTCATTTGATTGTATCTCTTTTATCCATTCTATCCTGTGTTGTTTATCCTTATGTGTACATGCCTGTGTGTGTATTTCATGCAACAAATGTATAATTGATGGTTGGTGCCTTGAATTCTTACACCAAAGCTCTATTTCAGAGTTTGTTTTCATTCTTGAAAGTACATTTTTAAACCTTTCATTTCATTAAATGTTTTCTTAGAAAGAGATGTAATATTTTATAAAGAGCTTTATTTAAACAATTCATCAATATTTTTGTCTACATTCTCTGAAATAAATTGTGCATAAAGGTCCAGTAGATGCTGTCATAGTATCTCTAAACCAATTTTGAAAGCTTAACATTACAAGAATATTTGGTGTGGAGGGAGGAGAGAAGAAACAGCTTCATGGAAATGCTGAATAGGTAAAAGAACAAGCATGGAATTGCAGGGATTTTGAAGTGATTAGGAAGGATTATGGCAGCATGGATTTAAGCTGCAGTGTTACAGAAGTGGAAAGGGGGCTTTTTCTTTCTTTACGCTCTAGAAACTATTCTGCTTCTCCTAGTTAGGAGAAAGTGAAGTAGCAGGCAAAATCATCTTCCTATGAACTGCCTGTGGTGCTGGGAATAAGAATAAAATGAGAACTTTTGCATTACTGACGAAGTTGAGCCTGTTCGCTCTCATGTGCAACTTTGTGTAGAATGTCCAAAGCACTCTCTTTAAATACACACATGATTAAGTTCTGAAAAGTTGCTGATACTTAAACTTCTGGTATGGATAATTGAAATGAAATCCTGAAATCTTTGAGAATATTTTAAAGCCAGAATAGTAGAATTTTGTTAAAGGTTTAGATGCTTAGTTAAAGTTGAGTATAATTATGAAATGTAGCTAAATGTTTATTGTTTTGTTCTACCTGGATTTGCAAAATGCACGGTTTGCTGGCTATATCCACTCCCAGCTAGTTAGCAAGAGATCTTGCTAATGAAGTTTCACTTTTGTTTGAACTGACCCATTCATACCTGTTTTTCATCTGTCTTTGTCGTGCCCTTTGGTTTAACCTTGTTCTCCTTACACCCCGAATTTTTTCCTCTCCTTTCTATTATAAACTCGTGGCAGGGCCTGCTTGGTGAACTCATTCTGTTACAACAACAAATCCAGCAGCACGAAGAGGAAGCGCGCAGAGCCGCTGGCCAATATAACATGGGCTCTTCCCAGCAGAAGCGAAAGGTGATGGCTTAAGGGCACACTAATCAAATACTTCAGCCTCCTTCATTTGAGCTGGAAAAATCTAACTAATTAAATCATGAGTCTAAATAATTATTACAGCCAGCTTCCCTACAGATGTGCAGTCCTGTTTCAGTTTAACTAAGTTGTATTTAAAGCACGGTGTTAAAAGCAGAACTGGTACTTTGTGTCACGTGGAAATTGTATCTTCTCTGCCTCTAAAAACTGGTATTTAAAGTTCATACATTAAAAATGCATTTAAGAAAAGTATGTGCATAAATGTCAAGTCTCTTTGCTGTTGCTTGCTTGCAGTAGCTCTATCCTGTAAGAGTACAGACATTTACAGGAAATATATCTGTGGGAACATTTTTTCCTGCTTTATATTGTACCAATCTGAAAATGAGAGCAGATCCTTAGAAACAATTTTGCACAGACAATTAATTACTGCTGTTAATAACAGTCTCTTCTGTATATTTATCAAAGCTATTCCTTCGTCTCTTTCCCCTCTTAAAGCACAGTTTATACTGATTCATTGCAGTTAAAATTTTTAGCAATATTATGAACTACACGTCCAAAACGCTGTATGTACTAATGTTCAAAGCACTCCTGAACCAAATACTGAAGCATCAGTACATATACATCATTCTACAGCGCTTTGGTATTTTTTACATAACTTACCTAATTTTCCTTGTTGGAATTAATAATCTCATGCTAGATAATTCTTTGCTTCAGATCTTGCAATGTGTGGCTGTTAGCAATATTTTTGCTTAGGGTGTCTAACACAAGTGCACTGTGCAGAAAAGACAGTGCTCAGTGGTTGGAGTCTGTCTCCGAGTGTGTCCTTCAGCAATGCATCAGGGCCCCAGAAGTACTTTCAGGAGCACCTGAGGAGCAGAGAGTGGGCAAACGTTAACTGCTTTGAAAACATACTGCTCACAGAAAAACACTCTGTTTTCCTTTTATTTTTCTTGCTGATTCTGACTCTGCACCATTCCCTTTGCCTGTCAATTTTTATTTTCACCTTATGTCTCTGAGGTGTTTAAAGTGTGTGTATATGTAAAAGTTTATTTACATATACCACTTTGTGGCTGCACGCAAAACTAACTCTGTTTTTTATGCGCTGTTGCTATCACTGAACTAATTAACAGAAATAAAAAGGAAGACAATGTACAGCACTTCCTATTTGCTATTTATGAATAAAAACATAATTGGATATGGATGGAAGTGTCAGCTTGGATTGCTTTCTATAAAGTGCAGGCACAATCCTGTATATTACAGGTTTAATAATAACATGAATGATATATCATCAATCACTATGAATAATTGATTCTTTTTTCTTTTTTAATCTGTAACAACGGGTGTGAAATTATAGTAGCTAAATTGATTTGTGTCTAAATGACAGGTGTCTGCGTGTTAGCTAATATGCTCTTTCGATATGAAGCTGACTGGAGATGTAAATGTTATGTGAGCTTTATTTAAATATTGAAGCTTTTACCTATATCATTCTTTCAGTAACTGTTTCGATTATAATTTTTTCTAAATTTATCAGTCAGCCATTAGATTTTGTGTTTTGTAAATATTTACATTATATGAATTTGTATCACACCATTTATGCTTTCGTGTTTTTGTTGTTAAAAAGTGGTGGTTTTGAACTACTGTTTATTATCTCAATGAACCTATTTTAAGAAAGTTTGACTGAATGGCTTTAATTGCCTGATCTTATTACATTTTATGCCTTTAACTTCAAAATGTTTTGTATTATACTCTCCTAATTTTTCCAGATTTTTATGTAATTTAAGTAATTTTAAAATAACCCTTTAAGACTGTCATATAACTACAGTGTATGAAGTTGTGCAAACCATAACGAAAAGAAAAAACCCTTGAAGGGGTGAAACGAAAATCCCCTTGAAGATTTAGAAATAGTAAGTACTCACCTGAAAGTACTTTCTGTAGCAAGCAGGTGTTTTAGTGATTGTATCCTAATAGATCCTGATAATTCAGGAAAGGTAAATATAAGATCCTAAAAGTTTGACTACTAAAATTATATTTAGGAGAGTCACCAGAAAAGTCTGACCATATTGAGTTTGCTTTTCCCTAAACTCACTTTCATAGTATTAAGTCTTGAAGGGTTGACTTTTTGCATTTGCATGTACTGGAAATCAGACTTTTTTTGATGTGAACCTCCTGTTGCAGATGGAACTTCCCATCAGTGTTAAATCTCAAATGCTAACTGAAGAATTTTTACTTGCTTTAAAATGCATGTGAAGTCAATTTTCTTCTGTGGAATGAAGGTTTTGGATTTGGTTATTTGCAGTGGATAAACTAAACAATGGGTTAGTAGCTGTGGTTCTTTTTCTTTGTAGGTTTCTGACAAAGAGAAGATTGATCAACTTCAAGAAGAACTTTTACGCACTCAGGTAACTTTGAGTTACTGACATCTTAAGTAGAGATTTTTGTACAGAAGATTTACTAAACAAAAGCACACTAAATACATTATTTGCTAAAAATGCAGTGCTTTGTTCAATCTTTTGAGTTTATCAATAAAGAGTTGACTGTGTTGGCACAGACCAAAGGTCAGTCGTCTTCTGACAGTGACTGACAGAATGCAAGAGGGGAGTGTAAGAATAGGGCAAATGTGTGATTATTCTTTCCCAAAATACCTTCCTTGCCTTCAATGCTACATATTCCTGAAATGTAAAGCTAGCCGAGAAGGGTTAGGCAAATACAATGGTGATGTTCCACTTTTTAACCTGTTACGCATGCTAACTTACTCCTAACATTATACAGTTCTCTTTTATAACTTTAATGGTGCTATATACATCTGTGATATCTTGTATGTTCAAATGGCACATTTGTTGCAGAAAGGAAATGAGTTTACTTATTAAGGAGTTGCAGTTACAATGCTAGAGTTGTATACAAGCCATGCAGTGTTAATCAAAATTTTTGTCTTTTTGTGAAGCAGTAAGTGGTTCTTTCAATTAAAGCTGTTTCTATGATTGGGCTATTTGGTATGAAAATTGCTGTAGGCAGATTAAAAACTTTTTGTCTGCCCTCTCTTTGGGATTTAAGAGACCATTTAATCCTTTTAAGAAGATGAAGAGGATGATACTGTTCAAGAGGGGTGTCCTTTAAAAAAGTCAAAAAGTGAAAATTTGAACAATAATGACAGCTATTGGCAGGGTTTTTTTAATATACATTTCTAAAAAACATGGCTTCATAAAACCCAAGCCACTTTCAATTTCTGAATGCCTTCCATCTAGTTCAACTGTTGTAATTTAATATAGTCTGAGAGAAGATACCTGGCATCTCCACTTGGTTTAGCAAGTTGGACTAAATGATCTCTCTAGAAGGTCCCTTGCAACTCCAAAAATTCCATGATTCTGTGAAGATGTGCTTTTGCAAATGAATTCCTGGTTTCGGTATTCTTTCTTGTTACTTCTGTTAAAGAGAAGCCAGCTTCATTGGCTGCCAGAAGAGGAAAAGATCAGCAGAGATCAGCTTTAGGATCACTGCTTTTCAAACTGGCCTTTTTAAAAATGCATAGCGAAGTTTCAGAGAACCTAGGACTACAATAATAAACATTTATAAAGTCCATTTTTTAATATGATCTTCTGGATGTAGTGAATACATACATGTTACTTTGTTCTCCTTGCATAAAACTTGTACTGCAACCTGACAAGGTTAAAATAGTAATAAATATATCAAAGATGTAAGTATATATGAGCTTATGTTTTTTAAGAAGAAAGTCACAGAAATGAAATCTTTTTAATGTTTTCTGAAGTTTGGTCATGCATTCAGTAGCTAATCGAAGAATTCCCTGCATCAGTTCGACTGAAGAGCATTTCCAGCCCTCCTGGGGGGTAGTTTTCATAAATGCGATGGGCAGCAGCAGATCTGGTTTTGTGATCTGACTTAAGAAGTATTTCATCCCATAGGCAGTCCTTGCAGAGCAGGAACCACAATTCCTCAGCTATATCTTGTTTAGACAGCAATGATTTTTCTTCCTAAGTGTGTTGCCTTACAACAAACTTCATACAGTTTTCATATAATATCTTAAATGGCCTTTTCAGTGAAAAAGAAGTACAGGTTGGGACTCCTTCCTGTCTCATATATTGGCTTGAACTTCACCAAATCTCAAACCAACCAAATTTTAGCAAGGCAGAACTAGTTATTTTTAAGCTAGACTTCTTTCAGCATTGATGCATATTAGTCATATCAGTCATTACTTTGGTTTGCTTGGTTACTTAAGTTAATGTACAATTAATCCTTTCTTGTATCAGTAGGCTTCTAAACTAATTGGCTGTTTGGCCTCAGCCACGTTGTTTTGATATAAGGTTTGGTAATCACTTTATTTGCTAGTTTTGAAAGCATTTCTTACCTTTTTTTATAACAGCTTGACATTTGATGTGTTCTTAAAATACACTCACACCAAATACGTTTCTACATCATAGAAAACAGTTTTCAGAGTAGGTTTGAAAACTCTATTAATCTCTTGTCTTCAGGGGGCTATTGTAATCTCCTTCTAAACAGGACTGAGCTGGTACGGGTTTTTTTTGAACTGAGGTTTTGTACTGAAGAGAGGGCCTAAACTAGGCTTGCAAATTCACATTTAAGCCCCATGATCTTTTTCATTGAACAGCCATTTCCCACTAACACTAATTTCTGTCTGGCTGTGTATGTATAGTTCCTTTGAAAATGATGCTTTAAGATGCTTGAAGATTGATTTATGTGCCTCCAAACTTGAACATTGTGGTCTTACTAAAACTTTTGAGCAAAAGTGTTGCTGAAAAAGAATCCTAACAGTCTTCTCTTGATGGTCTTATATTTTTAATAAACTGTAGCAATCACAAAAGTTTCTATATTTTTGAAAGACTTGCCTGAAGGATAATATATTTTTCATAGGTGAAACTTTGTTCCTGTAAGTGTACTATTTCCATAATAATGAGTATGTTTGCACCACTGTTTTGTAGCTCAAATACCAAAGAATGCTTGAGCGATTAGAGAAGGAGAACAAAGAATTAAGAAAATTGGTACTGCAAAGAGATGACAAGGGAATTCATCAGAGGAAATTAAAGGTACTTATGTGTTACAATCAGCCTAGAAATATAACTATGCCATATTTTCCATGTAAATTGTATTTGTTAATTCATATACGAACTTTTAACATTTGCTGTAAGATATCTATGCTAACTTTTTGAAATGTTAAAGCTTATACGTCCTCTTTATTTGAACTATAAAACTTTTTGAAATGGCTTCAGTTGAAGAGTACAAAGGCACTACCAGATCTAACAAAGTAACTTGCCTAAGTGGGAAATGTGGATTGGGTTTTTGATGTAGCTTCACCGTATTTGTAATAAATATGCTTCCAACTATTATTGCACATACTGTCTGACACCTTTCTGTTTTATTATGGGTCTCACTGAGTTTGGCAGGAATATAGTTACAGGGTCAGGTCTTTTCACAGTCCTGATTAAATTCATGGAGACTGAACTAAGCACGCTTTTGCTTTTGTCTGTCAACGTCCTGAGTGTTCTAAAAACAGATGTTTTCTGCCCTTCTCTGTGTCACTTGCTGACCAATATGGATATTCCCCTTTCCTCTGGTAACTGGAGGACAAGGAATTCTTACTTGTACAGAATGAGGTTGATAGCTCTATGCTCGTGTTAATGCTTACTGTTCATCAAGCTGAAAATGTAAGTCTAGATGTTTAATGGAGGAAACTCAATTCAGCTTCTTAACTTGGAAACTGTGAAGTCTGAGTGCTGTTCTTTTACACTACATAAAAGCTCCCATTTTGCTCTTTCAGCAAGATGCATCTGCAGCTGTCATATTTTCATCCACAGAAAGCAAGTGATGACTTTACTTGGTATTGTATCTCATAAAACAGGTCTGTGTGCAGTATAGACAGTTTAGGTTTCAAACCATGAGTAGAGAATAAAAATGTTTTTACAGATGAGTTTGCAGAATATGAAGATGGAGTAATCTGAATTCCAATCTTTGTTCTGTTAATTGACAGCATTTTTTATCTGTACTTTCTTTTCTTGTAGAAATCCTTGATTGACATGTATTCTGAAGTACTCGACATCCTGTCTGATTATGATGCTAGTTATAACACTCAAGATCACCTACCTCGAGTAAGTAGATGAAAAATTGAAAGCTTATTACTGAAACGCCAGTCTTTATAATTGAATGGAATACTAGCTAGTGCTAGGTTATTTTCTTGTGACTTCAGGGTTTTTGCTTAAGACACGTTCTCCATTTTAAATACAACAAGAGGATTTTGAGAATAATCAATGTAACTATGTGAAGTCTGTCTCGGCTCGGATAAACCCTACTAAATCCAGATACTACTGCTGTGCTCAGCCTTCTGTATTCAGTGATTTCAGTGGGGCAGCCCAGCCTTCTTGGGGTTGTAAAATGGCTGTTGTTTCCTGGCCTCTACAGGTGAAGCAGAGAAGGAGACGTGCCCGGGCCAAATCCCTGTGGAAGGGCAGTCTGCAAAAGGCTTTAGTTGTCCCAACTGCTGCTGGAGGGGGAGCTGGGAACGCTTCCTGCTTGCACAACCCCCTGTAGCACTCATGGCTTCTGTAGGAAGCCGCTGAGATGGGGAAGCAACAGCAGCTACATGAGAATTCATCCTTCTCTGGGCAGAAGCAGCAACTACCAGGAGAGTAGTCTTCGGTGTTTCACCTACTGAAAGGATTTTGTTCCAGGAGAGAACTGCCTGCCAGGAGGACACCAAGCTCTCTCTCTTCCTTAGGTGGCCTGGCAGGTTGGGCCCATAGGGTGCTTTGCACCCTGCGCTGTCTTAAGCACAAGTCAGGTTTTTTGCAGGACTAAAAGTTAGCATTTATTCAAGGATTATATATTTAAACCAATGCATTTATTGTCAATAATAATACAGTAATACAGCCCATGTGGATACCGATTTGACATCTTTTAAATCAGTTTTTGTCTAAGCTTCTGAAATGTCCAGCTGAAAGCCAATGGCTGTTTAAACTTTCCCTTAAGGTGGTGGTGGTTGGAGATCAAAGTGCAGGAAAAACCAGTGTGTTGGAAATGATTGCCCAAGCCCGCATATTCCCTCGAGGGTCTGGGGAGATGATGACACGCTCCCCTGTTAAGGTAAGAAACATCATAATCTCTGAATTAGCATTTGCTGTATTGCTCTCCATCTGATTATGCCATCAACTGAAGTATATTTTAACGTTTGTTTATAAAATAGCCTCCAAACAAGCAAGTTGTTGCAGTCAATGACAAAACTTATGCAGACCTATATATGATCCATATATACTGTCAGAGTTGTAGTAGTTCCTGCTATAAGTAGTCCTGTGGTAAATAAGCATTACATATATGTCTGCAGTGGGAAGTATGTATGTGTTACGTACTTCTCACGATTCTCTTTATTAGACTTACCATATTTTTCTCATATAAGGCTTTTACCATTTAGGTAACCCTTAGTGAAGGTCCCCACCATGTGGCTTTATTCAAAGACAGCTCTCGGGAGTTTGATCTGACCAAGGAAGAGGATGTAAGTATAAAGAAGTGACTGGACGTTGATGTGACTTTTATTAATTCTCTGAAAAATTTTGTGTGTTTGGGACCTGTTGGCCCCTGTTTAATTGGAGTGAAATATGTTTACTGGGGCAAGACATTATATTACATATTAAATTATCTCTTAGTGTGGTTTTGGGCTGGCACTGAAGTAGATAAAATGTCAAGATGCCAAGGCATCTTTTGGAGTATGCAGGGGTGTGCAGGTAATATGCCGTTTAGCACCCCATGTACCCTATAGAGTTATTCAACATGCATTTGAGATAGTGTTTATAAACAGAAATCTTAATCCCAAAGTAAGCTTTTTTTTACTCATATTGGTGACTTTTCTATCACAACTATAAGGAGTTTTATATTTTGCTTTTTCCAAAACAGCTTGCAGCTTTGAGAAATGAAATAGAAATCAGAATGAGAAATAGCGTGAAGGAAGGGTGCACAGTTAGCACTGAGGTAAGATTTGTCAAATGTTTAGTGGCAAACGTCTGTACATGTATATCTTTTGGGATGTATTTTTCAAACAGGAGACTGGTGAATCCAGTTTGTGTATACTTAATACCTTGCACTATACAAAGTGTATTTGGACTGTTAAAATAATTTTTTATACCACAAATACATGCATATAAAATTTGACTTCCTATTTAAAATTACAGTCTGTTGCTGTTTTAAAGCACCTGTATGTAAACAGGCATTTATATAATTTTATGTGTGTGTTTGTGTATGTAATTACATACAAAGTAGGTGTGTGTATAAATCTTTAATTTCAATTTTACTTCAGACCATCTCCTTAAGTGTGAAAGGTCCTGGATTGCAGAGGATGGTATTGGTTGATTTACCTGGAGTCATTAGTGTAAGTATGCAATAAATAAATAAATATATCTTTAAGGTCTGTTAAGTGAGGTAGTGTTATGGTTGAGAACATTAACTATTGTTTTTCTTTTTTTACATCTTTCTGTTTTCTTTTTTTCCTTTAAATGTATATCTCCATAAACATATTAAAGACTGTGACATCAGGTATGGCTCCAGATACGAAGGAAACTATCTTTAGCATCAGCAAGGCCTACATGCAGAATCCTAATGCCATCATCCTTTGTATTCAAGGTAATTCAAGATGGTTATCTAACTGTCAGGATATTTTTATTCTTTGTGATTCTTACGTTGCTCTGAGAACTCCCCTGATTGTATTTTTTTTTTTTCATTTGTGGTAATTTGTATAGTGTACAAAACAGCATGCTGTGGAAGATCTATTTAAAAATTAAGGTATCTTTTGGTATCTGTGGGGAAAAAAAATTTATAAGAGTATTTATCATAAATAAAATGGTGGCAATAAAATTCAAGATTTCTTCAAAAGTGTTTGTGGAGGCAAAAGCTGGTGCTTGTTCAAAACTTCTACAACTAAAACAAATTAATTTTTTTATGATACTGGGAACAAATCAAATTTTCACTTTGTGAACTTAATTGAATTTAACTGTAGCTTTACTGGGCTTAAGTTGTAACATGAAACTTATTTGATGCCTGCTGGATCTTCAGTACTGCATGTTAGATTCCGTAGTCCCTAAAGTGTAACTTTGTTTTTGTTTATTTTAGATGGATCAGTGGATGCAGAACGCAGTATTGTCACAGACTTAGTCAGCCAAATGGATCCCCAAGGAAAAAGGACAATTTTTGTGTTGACTAAAGTTGATCTTGCTGAGAAAAACGTGGCAAGCCCAAGCAGGGTGAGTTGAAACTATTTATCTTATTTTGTGATGGCTAAAGTCAATTGTGGAAAAATACTTGGGATGCTGTCAGAAATACTGAACCTGTTCTAGATAGTTTTGGGTGTGTATTTCTGTATTCAGTATGTTTTGGTGGTTTTTTTTTTTTTAGTGACAGTTGTTTTAATCTCTCTCAGGATTTGTTTTTAGTGATGAGTTACATGACTTCAGTCACAGCTTGGCTACAGCCTGCTGTAATACTGGTTCCTTTCATGCAGGTGACCAGAGCAAGTCCCACTTCCTGAAAAGGCTTTAGGATATTATAGGATAGACATTTTCATTTTATTTTTTTGTTTTGCTATGTTATGTCTTATTTGGTTTATGCTGCCTTTTTTTTTTCTTTTAAATATCAGTAGAACTCATAGTCCCATGACAAAGTGCTTCTTACAATAGTCTACACATAGAGCTACATCTGGCTTTAAAACTGCACTGAAGGAAACAATGTCTCTGTGCAAAGTTAACCACGTTTTTTTTTAATCCTTTATTTTCATAGATCCAGCAAATAATTGAAGGCAAACTCTTTCCAATGAAAGCTTTGGGTTATTTTGCAGTTGTTACTGGAAAAGGTAAAGAGAGCTCTAGCTTTGCTTATTTTCTCCTTGATAGCAGAGAAAACTGTCTGAATGGAACTGTTGCAGCACTCTTTTCTTTCTCCAGGAAACAGCAGTGAAAGCATTGAATCTATTAAAGAATATGAAGAGGAATTTTTTCAAAATTCAAAGCTGTTGAAGTATGTTGCTATTTATTCCTTTTACTAAAACGAACCTGTATTGGTAAATACTAGCAATGGTTTTTCTTGTTGAATTTTAAAAGGGTTGCAGTGTGGAAACATTATTTGGTATTTAATCTGTTTAAATTAACTTGTTGAGGTGACCAGTTAGCCTCTTTATGCTTGCTCTAAATCAGTGGAGAGACGGGCATCCTCAGGCAGGAATTGATTCTGCTGCAGAGAACCTCCCTCCAAAGGTTTCTGTGTGTCTCCATTGGCTTTAGAAGAACTAAACGCCCCACCTGTATCTGGGCACTTAAAGTGGAAGGAGTGAATCCAGCCCAAATAGGAGTTTAATGCCTCTAAATATCAATCATCTTGGTGTGACAAAAATGTCGTATTCAAAAGGTTAGCTTAGGTGTTCTGCTGGCAGTTGATTGAGCAGAGTTTTGATTTCACAGACCTGTGGGGAAGGATTTCTCAGGGAAGTAAGTTACAGGGTCTTTGGGACTGTGGTACCCACACTGCAGCCTCTAGAATAAAAAGTTGTGTGGTGATCTTTTTGGGAGCTGGAGTGCTCTGCACCCAATCTGCATTGAATATTTTGGAGGAATAGATTAGAGTTTGGGATAGGTGCACATTGACGTGGTATTCTCTGCTATAAAAAGCAAAGTTTTATACACATAGAAAATCTTCCTCTGGCTGTCTTTCTGTACAGGACGTGTATGCTGAAGGCACACCAGGTAACAACAAAGAACTTAAGTCTTGCTGTGTCAGATTGCTTTTGGAAGATGGTGCGAGAGTCCGTGGAGCAGCAAGCAGATGCTTTTAAAGGTAAAAAGTGAAATAGTGACTTCCTATTAAACAGTTAGTTCTTCCACATACGTGAAATACTGTTTTCCTGACATACTTGAGCAGTTGTGTTTTATATGATCACCATTTCTTATTTATTGGTAACTGCCCTACTTAGTCTTTACAAAAACACATAAAAAAATAATTCATTGTATAAAGGACCCGCTAACTCTAAATAAATATGGAGGAAAAAAGCCAAGCTTTTTAAAGGCAAAACACAATTCTTCTGTCTTCAGATATTGTTTAAAACAGCTTCCTGTATAAAGATACCATCTGACCATCTGGGGTGGACTGACTTGTGCAGAGCTGAAAGATGAATGGCTCTATTTCCACTATATTTTTTCAATTCATAAATCCTGCAATTTGCAGATATAATAGCTAAGCATAGATAGCAAAAAACCTTTCCTCATTTGCAGAAGCCTTGAAATTCTTGGAGGGTTTGTCATAAGCAAGATTTGTGGCAATTTTAGGTGTTTCTAAACTTTCAAGATAGTAGTGAAGTGCATATAAACAATTTAAAAATATATAATTATGGCCTTGTTTCTGATTTTTGCAGCCACACGTTTCAATCTTGAGACTGAATGGAAAAACAATTATCCCCGGCTGCGAGAGCTTGACAGGGTAAATTTATGCTACAGTTTGTGTGCTACAGTGTGTTGAAGATTATGGATTAAAATCTGTGCCATTTAATCTCAATTATGAAGCTTTCTTAAAGTTAACATAAAGCACTGACACTTTAAAATGTGAAGACAGTGTAAATTATTCTAGGGGAAGGAAATACTGAACTCTCTGCTTTACGGAGCAGCATACGTCATAACGCTGAAGCGTACTTCAACGCCTACTGAGTCCTTCACTCCTGTAGTATGCAGTTAACTGACCTCACGTGCTCACAGGAATAGATCAGTGTTTCTTTGTGATCATGACAGAACAGAACTGATAAAGCAAAGTTACGTTCCCTGGTCTTTGAGAGACAGTAAAAAATCAGTTATGATCCCATTCTTTTATAGAGATCCTGAATATTCAAATACCATGCCTGGCCAGAGGCATGCAGAAGACGGGTGGGAAGATGTATGGTAAACCAGGGTAGCTTATGACAAACACATACCTTGTCCAGATCAAGATCAGAAGGTATCATTTTAGGCTTAAAGGCTGTAAGAAAAGAAATTTTGGGTTTTTTTGCTCTTGTTACGGAAACTTGATCAAACTGTATTTAAAAATCTTAGTATTTTGTTTTTTTCCTTTTGCATAGAATGAACTGTTTGAAAAAGCAAAGAATGAGATTCTTGATGAAGTCATAAGTTTGACTCAGGTCACACCAAAGCACTGGTATGATAACTTTTTTTTTTTCCTTTTTTTTTTTTAATTGACTACCAGAATATAAATATTAAAATATAAAGAATTTTAATGAAATTCTCAAATATGAATAAGAAACTGTTTTTCTTATGACAACGTATTATGTCCTTAGTCCCTGTGGAAGTAGTCTGTTTGTTTATTCTTTTGAATCGGCAGATACTTTTATAATCCCTTGACAAAAATTAGTGATGTCAGTTTGTGTTTTGTTCTGTTTCTATATAATATAATGAACAATAGATATTCTTCAAAAATGAAAAGGAGCAGTCATAATAAAGATGTTTTTAGATGTTCATTTGAAGTATGAATCAGTAATTCCTTTTAACTTGATATTTGGGGATTATCATTGTGTATATATAATCTTTGAAAAATGTATCATTAAAGTGGAGATTTGGAAATTTATAACTAGGAATCACATAATCTTTAAAAAGCTGATCTGGATGTTTGAGAATTTCATCCTACATGTGGATCTTCTTGGTAGTTTCAACTGAGTAGTACCATGTTACAGTGCCCTACTTCTTTATAAGGCAGATACAGATGTGAGAGAGAGCGCTGAGCCTAAGTATTTTAAGAGTGGAGCATCACTGCATAGTAAAGCCACTGTAGATGCAGGCTGGGAGGAGAATAGCCAGTGTAAAGGATTACTTGGGCAGCCTGTACCAAAACTGAGAATCATGAAAAAAAGATTGATCAGGGAACCACAGAATCATCTAGGTTGGAAGGGACCATTCAAGATCATCTAGTCCAACCAATGGAAAAAAAACCAACACACCCAAAACAACACCAACCCAACACTAATCCACATCCCCGTGCACCATGTCAACTTGTCTCTTGAGTACCTCCAAGGATGGTGCCTCAACCACCTCCCTGGGTAGCCCATTCCAATGCCTGACAACCCTTTCAGTAAAGAAATATTTCCTAATATCCTCCCGACACAACTTGAAGCCATTACCCCTTGTCCTGTCATCTGTGACCTGGGAGAAGAGACCGGCCCCCGCCTTTCTACAGCCTCCTTTCAGGGAGCTATAGATGGAATTGCCATTGCTGGAGGTATTTAGAAGACAAGTAGATGTAGAGCTTAGTGATAAGGTTTAGTGATGCTTTTGCCAGTGTTAGGTTGATGGTTGGGCTTGATAATTTGAAAGGTCCCTTCCAACCTAGTCAATTGTATGATTCCATGAGAAAGTTTTCTCTAATGTTTTTGCCTTCAGTGACCTGAATTTAACTGTAACTTGGTTATGGATTAAAAACCAAGATAAAATTTGTGACTCTTAATGACATTAGAATTATTCTGGGCATGTGGATGTGTTCAGAGAAAATGTTGTGGGCAGTGTTTTAGTCTGAAGTTCTGTTCTAGTCCAGATGTATTATTGCAGGTTTGCCATGTTGTTTGCTCCTGTTAGCTGTGTAATAGATGCTGCCGTGCCCTGGTCCGTGTCTAGTCTGATGCTGTTTATGTTGTGGATTGGGTGGGTGTGTAACATGAATATTTCTATGTGGGTTTTTTTGTGAGTTAAAATGTAGTGTTGAGTCTAGTTTTATAGCACTTAATGAGCTATAAAGTAGAGCTGGAAAGCTAAGTCATGAAAAAATGCTTCTGTTCTAGTCATTATATGCAGCCTGACAACAGCAGTGCATTTGATGAATGTGAGTGTTTCTATCCTGTGCAAATTTCCATTACTTCCAATTAAGTTTGATTGGATTAGCAAAAGAAAAGTGTATTTTTACTGACATGTCAGTAAAGAAGGAAGGAGACTGCATTTGTTCTTAATCGGAGAGCTGCCCTTCTCCTACAGTGCATTTTTAAGTGGTAAAATCCGTAACAGATGGATTTACCAGCACAACGTGTAAGTGAAATTTATTTGCTGCATCCCCAGTTCTTCTAGTGGTAATCAAGAATGTTCAAAATAGGATGATTTGGTTAGCATTCAAAGACCAATTTTTGATCAAAGTTTTTCAAGGAAAACTTTTTTTTTACTGATGGCAGTATTAACTTTTATTTATATAATTCTTTCAATGTTTTTTAAATGCTTGAGTTCCTTTTAATTTGTATTAATACTTCTACTACCCTAAATATGCTAAAGATCTGTTCCAAAAGTAGAAAAAACAGTGTGTTTGATCTCTACTTTTACTGGAATGTCAGAAGCTTAAAATTTTTTTTTAATCTTAAACAAGGATGCTTTAAACACAACAGACAAAATTTTAATTATGTCATTGTTGTAATGGGAGGAGAAGTGATATCTATGAGTTTTTCAGTCTTTGTCCTTGGATGCCCTAATTATCAGGGCATTATCAGGGGTGAGGTTTGTGTCCTGAACTTCAGCCCATTTGGAAGAAAGGGGCTTCAGTGAGTCTTGTACTACCAAAAAAAAAAAAAAGGCAGTTTTACCACTCTACCAAATGTGGTATTCATAGGAGCTATTGGTAAGGGGATTTAGCATGCTGAGATAGCTTGAAATTAACCTGCAAGAAACCCCCAACCCATACTGGAGAGCGTGGCAGGAGCAGGAGGAGCCTGGTGGCTTCTGTGGGTACACTGTCTCAGCTGAGTTGTTTCACTGCAGCTACAAAGTTTCCTGAGTAAGTTTAAGGGTTAAAGTTAGATTGTTTCCATTGTTACTTTTTCAAATACGTCATAAATAAGAAAGTGGTGCTTATAGTGACATATTTATAAATGAATGTCAATACACATTTTGCTACAAGGTTGGACTTCTCAACCTGCTTCGTTGTTTATTGAATCTGGGAACTATCAATGAAAATCCCAGATGGAGAACTACAGCATGTTCCAACAAATCAATACTACAGAAACAAAACCCATGTGCTTTCTTTGGAGTGTAGACTTTTAGTCAAATAATTTCAGTGCTTTACAGTCTCCACCATGTCATTCCCCCACCTGCCATGCATATGATGACGTGGCTCTGCATGGTTAGATTGGTATAATTAAAGGCTGCAAAGAGCTGTTGTACAAGGCAGTGGCAGCTGTAAGAGTCAGAGGCCAACATCTGTATCTGTCTTTGCTGCTGAAAATATTGTGCATTTGTGTTCTTAGTTACAAGTGGATTTTGGTTGAAGTTGCATCCTGATGTTTAGAAATATTTCCTGTGTTCTGTAGAGTCTTTAACAAATTGAATGCACACCTGTTAGATGCTTTTGTATTGGAAGCCATCATATGTGTTACAACTTTGTGTTATAGGGAGGAGATTCTTCAGAAAACTTTATGGGAGAGGGTATCTACTCATGTGATTGAGAATATCTACCTTCCAGCAGCACAGACTATGAACTCAGGGACATTTAACACCACTGTGGACATCAAACTGAAGCAGTGGACTGACAAGCAACTGCCTAATAAAGCAGTAGAGGTGAGAATTTAGTTATTTACAAAAAATTTGGTCCAAAGCCTGTTGAAAGGAAAGTGTGGCTCCAGGGAAGTAATGCATTGGTTTGAAGGCTTGACTGTAGTTCTTTTAAGCAGCTTACATGTCAGAAAAGGCTAGCAAGTCCTTGATATCAGAAGCATATAGAGCAGGAACGTTGCATTTTGCTCTTCAGGTGAATTTTCCCTATTGAAGACCAAAAAAATCCCTCCTTTTAAAAAGTTAAAACCTTCAAGATAGGCATGCTAATATTTAATAGACGTGTGCAAGTTTAACAGAATTCTACTTGCTAGAACAAAGCAAAACAAGGTTTAGTTTGACTTTATTAGTAATGGGTAAGGTAGTAAAGGAAAGGACAGTTGCATATTCTTATGCTTATATGTTGTTTTCAGAACGTACACAAATTTTCATACTTGCAAGAATTGTCATAAATGTTCCTTTACCAGCTGGGTGCGTGGTGTAACGCTCCATGTGAGTAGACATTTTTTGCTGACTTTCTAGGTGGCATGGGAGACTTTGCAAGAAGAATTTGCTCGCTTCATGACAGAACATAAAGGAAAAGAGCATGATGATATCTTTGATAAACTGAAACAAGCCGTCAAAGAAGAAAGTATTAAACGACACAAATGGAATGAGCGAGCGGAGGATAGCCTGGTACAATGTAGTGGGTTTTTTTGCATCGTTGATTAAGTTGTTGAAATCTTTTTACTAAAGTTGGATATTCAGTATTTTTGTATTCTTTTCACATAAACATAAAATGATAAGGAGATGTCTCCATCTCTCCTTTTCTACATAATGTTTTAATCCAATGTTTCTTAAGTAATTTTATTATTACCTTTTGTTAGTTATTGCCCTAAATAACATCTAATAAAGTTATATAACATCTAACAAAATCAATTGTTTTGATTGGTTCAGGAAGAAGTTCTCCATAATTGGCTGGCTGCCCAAGGACAGCCTTGTGAGAATTGTTTAGCTCGGTTGTTCTGTTAAGTATAGCAACATAAAATAACAATATAATTACCATCTTTGTAGATTCTGTAATCCAGAGTGATTTCATGTTGCTTACTGTATTTATTATTTTTTTTTACATTGTTTATGCTCTGCTATAGGAAAGAGTCAAATTAAAGGCACTGAAAATATTTTTGGCAGTGCTTTGAAAAGGTGCCTCTTGAATAAATCCTGTCTGCCTGACGCATGCTGTTTTGTAGGCATCAAAAAAAGATGATGCCAGAAATCTTTTTTTTACTAAATCATTAATTTATTGTGTGCTAAAATGTTATTCTATATTGCAGCGAGTGATCCAACACAATGCCTTAGAAGACCGGTCAATATCTGATAAACAGCAGTGGGATGCAGCTATTCATTTTATGGAAGAGACTCTCCAAAGTCGTCTCAAAGACAGTGAGTTGTGAGATGTTTTCCGATCTTGGGCTTTTTAATCTGGGCCAATTTCCAGATCTAGTTCACTTTGTTGCAGTGCAAGCTTTTTGTATCAGCACAACTGTGATGGTGGTGACATTTTAAAATGGGACAGATACTGATAGAAACTTTTAGCAAAATACAGCCTCAAAAGCCGGTGCTTTTGCTGTGAGGCAACTGAAAAATGAGTAACAGAGGTCTTGTAGAGTCAAAAAATGGTATAAACCCATATATAGAAGAATAGGACAAACTCAGGGAAAGCAATTGGTCTGTTTATGGTTATCAAACATAATTAATTTTGGTGCAAGTTGCAACAAGGTAAGATTATTTTTTTTAAATGCCTGATTTGGAAACTGGAGGGCTGAACTAGTGCAGGGATGTTATTTTATTTTTTTTTAATATATATATACTTCCTTGAAGTATCTACTGGTTGGCAGTTATTGTCTAGTGAAAGACATCGACTGTTGCTTTAAGTAAAAAACAGTATGGCATATCTTATGTTCTTAGGTAAAAAATGTCCATTCTTGATCTTGTACCTAATTTTAGAACTATAAATTTGGCTGCTTACGTATACTTTGATACTTAATACCATGATTCTGTTTTTAGCTGAATCTGTTATTGAAGATATGGTGGGTCCAGACTGGAAAAAAAGATGGTTATACTGGATAGGCCGCACCAAAGAACAGGTAAAGGGGGGGGAAAAAAAAAACCAACCACAAAACAAACATAAAAAAGTTGTAGTTCACTACGTTTAGAAAACTTGGATTATTACTTATAAATTTTCATAAATACCAACCTTCTTCACCCTATTCAGATGATTTTAAAAAATTACTTTTAAATACATTACAATTACTTTTACTATTCATTGTTTTAAATATTGCACCACAGGGAATTCCATATACTTTTTTCGTATTGCAGACGCATAGTGATTTGTAAACTGTTTTCCATTTTTCCTCTGAATTACATCTTTACTACTATGGTATTGGCATGAACATTCAAGTTCTTCCAGTCAAAAGAAATTGATGAAAACAGGGTGGAAACTAGGCTATTCTCTTCTCTGCTTTCTAAGCAAGCTTTTTAAGCAAAAGTCACGTGCTGTTTCCTTTTATGCTTCATTTGGGTTTAATTAGTACGTTATCGCTAGCATTCTAGTCACAGTTGTATTTTCTGATTGACCGTTTTCATCATAACCTCTCTTCTTGTTTGCTCACAGTTTTTTGAAATTTCTTTTGAATTTAAATAGCACCTTCCATTCAATGCCCAGAGGTGATGGGCTTTTTATGTTACTTTTTCTAGATATTTCTCAAACTGAATCATTCTTTAAAGGAGTAAGTAGAGTTTAAACGAATACAGTAGAAAGTAATTGTTTCAGAGGAAGGAGCTTTACAGTCAACTGTCTGCAGCAAGGTATGGCAAAAAGGCAGTGACTTCAACCTATCTTACTTGAACTTAGTGAACAGCAACTTTAAAGGTATGGATCCATAGAGAGTTCTTGCTAGTTGTTAGGCAACAATTACAATTCTCATTAGTGTCACAGGTAATATGTGAATGTGAACCCTGGTACTGGATGTTCATGGAGGGGAAAAGAGGTTAACATCTATTGATTTTTTTTTTTTTTACTATTTTTTGTCTATCCTTCTCTTCCTCTTCTGCATTTCTGTGCGTAATGGAAAGAGAAAAACATGAAAAACTGACAGTGAATTATCCATCTAAAAATACTATATTTGAGATGTCTTTGCACAAATACCCATTTGAGTCATTAAAATATAATAGCTAATAATGTCAAAGGTATTTTTTGTTGTGGCTTATTAAGCAGATAAACTGTTTATTGAAGTGGTGCTAATGATTTCTGAGTCTATAACAATTAAGTCGAATCATTCTTATCCTAGAATATTCGTAATGAAACAAAAAATGAACTTGAGAAATTAATCAAATGCAATGAAGAACATGCAGCTTATCTGGCAAATGATGAAGTGACGACTGTCAGAAAGAATCTTGAAGCAAGAGGAATAACAGTGGACCCATGTCTGGTAAGATGCAGAATTGTAACAAAACATATGGAAGCCCCCTGTGAACATTTGCATGTTCTTTTTCGATAGCGTACGAAGGAATCCCATCTAAATACTGACTTTGTAATCCAGATGTTTCCAAATGAATTACTGAAAGGCTGCTCGCACGCAATTCACACGCTTCTGTTGGCTGTCAGGCAGATGCAGGACAAGGCTTTGGCATCCAGCAGTTGAGACTGAAATCAGAATCTGCTGAGCAGATTTTCTTGCCCCTGTTTTCACAAGCCTTGCTTAAAGCTCCTGTTCAGGTGTTATGTAGTGGAATCAGGGCCTTTAGAGCAAGATACAATAGAAACTTACTGTGCGTTCCTATGCTTTTGGTTGGGTTGTATGTACAGTTTGAAGTTCATAGGTACACTGAAGAGAGGGAAATTTTGTAAAAATACTTGGGAAAAGGCAGGGTTGTGTTTTGTTTGGTTTTTTCTATTTTTTAGGATGCCCTGAGGGAATACATTGTACGTTCAAAATATTCTGGAAAATTATTTGCCTCACTGCAGTTTTAAGGCTTTTAACCATAACTAGACCTTTTATGTAATTAAATGTAAGATTTTAAATAAATGAGAATTCAGCATTAGTAACTCATAGATGTCCATTTTCTTTAATAGTGATTCATTTTCTGCAGTGACTTTAGCTACCTTTTCAACATTAATACATGTACTTGTTCAAGGCAGAAGAGTTATTTGAGAACCTGCTGCTTCTTTCCTATATAGCACTTAACATACCTTTTTGTAAAGGTCAGAGTAGTAGTGATCCCTGTCCTCAACATGAGGAGACTGAGTGCAAAGTGAGTTTGCTTTCTAGCTAAGCAATTGATTTCTTTATTTTATGGTTTTGTCGACAAGCCATATCTATATACATATTTCATTTTGAAGAACTGGAATATAAGCAAGCCTAATCAAAAAAGTTACAAATGTTTGTTTACATAAGACCTATTAAATATTTCTCTATGCTTTAATCTGGTTTAATTGATGAATTAATGGATACCACTCAAAAAAGTATTCTCAGTGTTAATGTGAAGATTGCATCACGCTACGAGCAGAATTTTTTGTAGTATATAATGCTAATGGTATTTTGGCTGAAGACAATATTCTTAAGCTTTCAGTTATGTTACAAACGTGGAAGAGTAGATTTTTTTAAATTGACAATCCTCTGTATTGTTTGCCAAACGTAACTAACACATTAATCATATCCCAGTTGCAGACAAATTGTTGAGAAATATTTAAACATCTATTACATGACAGCAATAGTGGAATTTGGAGTTATATTTTTTAAATTAAACATGGTCATTAAACTATGCACAGTACTGAGTGTATGTATTGATCTAGTCAAATTTAAGTAATGTTTTCCTTAGATTAAAGACACATGGCACCAAATTTATAGAAGATATTTCCTGAAGACTGCTTTGAACCACTGCAATCTATGTCGAAGAGGCTTCTATTATTACCAGAGGCATTTCGTGGACTCGGAGGTAAATTGAAGAATGCTGGTGTTCTACCTCAATATTTCCATTTCAATTGGAAAAAAACTTCTACAAATAGCCTAACCTTTCTTTTATATCTTTTATCTTGAGATAGCTGGTAATCTTAGATATGTTTTTAGATAAGCTTGTAATGATTAAAATGCCATCCTGGTGGCAATTATAAAATGACCACTAGATATTAGCTGTGACCTAAACATCTGTTACTTATCAATGTATGTCAAAAATACACTGAAAAGCAGTGTTGTATAGCTTTTGTTGTACAATCTTGTTGGTATTCATATCTCCCACTTTCCCATTGATATTTATCTTGTAACAAAAACTTCAGCAAACATTAAGCAAGGATTTTTTAATGGGATGGGTATAATAAGTATAATACTTGGAACCACGCGATCAACAGGAAAAACAAAAAAAAATTATGGAACTCGCAAACAGATCTTTTAAATGACAGTTTTCTTGCCTTTATATTTTAAATCAAAAAGAAATTACTGGGAAGGTAGAACTTCTCACTTTCTGTGGAGTTCTGTTTTTCTTGGAAGATAATGATCCCCGTGGAGCCAGAAATCTTCTTTACTGTAGAATTACCTTTGCCTGTAAGAGATGAGAGAGACTGTGATCACAGAGTGGAGAGCTGCCTCTCCGTGGCGCTTATCCTTCTGGTCCTGTTTTTGTGGTTTTTAAGATGAAGTTAGTGCTCCCTCCTGCTGTCCTTGCAGATTTAGAAACTGTCTCTTCTGTTAACAAATGCAGGCTTTGGCCCATCACTGTCTTCAAAAGCATTTGTGAGATGGGGAGTTACAACATGGAGTTCAGCCTTTTTCTTGCACTGTGTTTGCTATGAACACAGTGGTTTTTCAGTGAGTGTTAGGTTTTACTTGCCAGCCTGCATATAGTGTGTGCAAATTGTTTTTCCATGATATCCCTTGATTTGTCTCTTTCTGATGAAAATAGTAAGTGTAAAGATGATGGAGTATATTAAATAAGGCCATCATGGTTCTTGGGAAGTATTTTTGGTGTTTCCTTATTACTTAGAGCAGTTATTCCATGGGATTTATCCAAGGTCAGGATATGTATACATGAGTTTACAGTTACCACTAGAAGTGTCAAGAGATTCTTTTGTAGTAGGACAAACACACACACAAAGTAGTACACAAAGAAGTGTAGGATGTTTGCTGGCCATCAGAGGTCTAACACTCCAACTTCCTCCTTTCAGCTCGAATGTAATGATATTGTCCTCTTCTGGCGGATACAGCGAATGCTGGCAATTACAGCAAATACACTGAGGCAGCAGCTCACTAATACTGAAGGTAAGGCTCAGCGTGAATTGAGGTGTTTGAAACAAAACCTCATTTAGAACTTCTCTAGTCTTCCTGCTCTGTGTCCCTTTCATGCTTAGCATCGCTGGCTGATCTTTGTGTCCTGGTTAGGTAATTAAAAGGTGCAGCATAAAAAATAGAATTTGACACTGTATTTACATGAAGGATTCAGTGTAAATAGAATGTCAAATAATTAAGGTACTCTCCAGTTTAGAAGATTTTCAGCTTAGCTGATGTTAATTGTCAATATCTCTTTCAAAGCAAAAAGACTTTTCAATAGTGACTATATTCTTTTTTTTCTCAGGTCAGTCTTACTGTAGATCTTAATTTAAAAATGTTTGATATAAAAAAATCAATTCTAATGGGATTTTTTTTAAAGCCATGCATATCTAGACAAGCTTATACAGCAGCAGCTTCCTTGTAAAACATTATTTATGTAGCAATCAGCTAGTGCCATGGTACAACTACTAATAACAACCTGTGGTGCATAAAATAGTTTCAGCCTGCTTCTTGAAGGTCTCAGTAAAAGGTTTGAACCTTGTCACGTGATGCAAGTTATCCTCCTTAGAGAAGAAAATGACCCTAAACGTAGAAAGCTATTCCTGTTTCTTCAAACCACTGACCTCATTGGTAATTTCTCGGCTGAAAATTAAGAAGTTTCATTAGAAGTTATTTCCTCTAAGTATGAAGGGCAAGGTTATGAGTGTTCAGATGGACATAGTACTGCTTTAAATTGCTTTTGATTCCTCATAGCCTTGTATATACAGCAGCACCCCTCCCTTTGTGTGTTACCAGTCCTTCAATACCTCACTCTGCTGTCATCATTAAGTTTTTTTTCCATCTTTCACCTTTAAGTGACTTACTTGGCCTTGATTCATTGGAGGCTGATGTTGATACCAGAAGTGTAACTGTGAAGGAGGTGGCAGTGAGAATGATTAGAATGCAAGATTTGTTGGACATTGAGTCTCAAAGAAGAAACTGCTGAATTTAATAGACAGCAAATATTTTTATCTCCTAAAAATAGTCATACAATAATGATTTAATTACAAGATAAAGTATCCTTTGACATTTAAACAACTTTCTCAAAGAGTTCCTGTCCTAATGGCCAAAATAGGAGGCTTTTGTGTTCAGAAGCTTGCTTTCTCTCAAACAAATTAGTCTAGTAACGGATAGTACATCTCCTACAGACATCCTAAAATTACAAGTGCAAAAGTGTTGCCACTCACTTTTTTTTTTTTGGTTGCTTTTTTGTTTTGGGCTTTGTACAGTAAGGCGCTTGGAGAAGAATGTAAAAGAAGTGCTTGAAGATTTTGCTGAGGACAATGACAAAAAGGTGAAGCTCCTAACTGGCAAGAGGGTCCAGTTGGCAGAGGATCTCAGTAAGTACCTACTCCATAGTGTTTTGGAACTAGCTTCAGATTCTAACCTCTGTCCTTGGGAACATTTAATGTGATATGGGTTGTTCATGTGCTATATTTAATTAATATCACAAATGGAATTTTTCTTAAATACAATCAGGTCCTGGTGATTCAAAGGTGACCATGAGTACTATGGTGTTATAAACCACCATAACTTGGTGTAAATTCACTGATATAAATACATTGCATCAGTATATTTAATATATACAGAAACAAAACCTGTCAGACATGAAGATCTGATATATTGTGCTTATTAAGCTCAGATGACAGTTTTGACATTTAACAAGGAAGAAAATGTAGCAGATTTAACCTTCCAGAAGGATTGCAGTACTTCAGTGCTTTGAGTCACTTAGAAAGCGTTAAGGGGTTTTGTGGTTAATATTGTAAGATTTTAAACAGTGAAAGTTTTTAAGGGGACAATCCAGGCTGAGGTGATACTCCTGTTGTCTATCTGAATATCCAATAAGGTTTAGACTGACTTTTAGCCGATAGAGTTTGGTCTTGTACATTGTAATAGAATTCTGCTATTGTTCCCTCTGCTAAACCCCAGCTGTACTCCTGGACTGGTAGGGGAAAAAAACAGTGCTGGGCAAAAGAGAAAACAAAAAAGCTTGTAATAAGTAAAGTTCATGTGGATATATAAATACCTGCATGTTGACATCACCGGTGACTTTTCTTCTTTGATCTTTATTTTGTGTTTGATGTGGAAACTAATTTTGTCTTAAAATACTACTTTGGGTATTTAATTCAGAATAAACTAGTGCTGCAGTCAGTGTTTCTTCGTTTAGCAATGTTCTGATATCCAGGGTTCAGTGGGACAGACAAGCTTTTAATTGCTCTTAATTTCCAAAGTATGAATTATGTCTTCCATTTTCTACATGCAAAATGTCATATAAAACAAATGTTTTGTGTACAATAAACTCAAAATCCAAGGATTTATTTTTGATAGTGCCGAATTGGTTACATTGGAAGTATTATTATTGGAAGTATTGTTATTAAAATGCCAATCAGTTATGATATTTGCTGTCCTTTAGAAAGTGTTGCTATGATATTTTGGAATTTTAAGTAGGAGTTTTAGTGAATCTAGGTTAATTGTCTGGGGTTTTTTTTGACTGGTCTCTGAAACAGCTGGTGTGATGATAGATTCATAAGTCCCTCCAAACATCCTGTGTTGCTTTTGAAACCCTGTATCGGCCTTCATGGAGCCATTCTTTTAGAGTAGGTGGAATGTGTTTTACAAAATAAGGCCTTCTCCTTTCTCTGTATTGTGGTAGAAGTAATATTAACTTCCTCATTAAGTATCTGTGTCTCACTAAGCAGGCTATCTCCTTTTGTTAGTGAGCAGTGCTGCTGGCTTTCTTGCTTTGCTGCTGAAAGTTACTATTTTTTCCCTAAGTAAATACTGGTATATATCAACTGAAACTTGATGCTTTCGATTTATCCTTAATATTCTGTGTTTCAAAACAAAGTAAAGGAGCACAAGCAAATATATGAAGTTTTTGTCCTTATTTTGCATTGAAGTCTACTTGAAATTTCTCTGTTGTCAATTTTACTTCTCACCAGCATCAGGAATAACATATGATTTCAAAGCACTAACAGCTAGGGTCATTATTTTATAAAGACTAGACATCTAAGAGTAGCCTGGCTGAGTGTTTGTAATCCTGGGTGTCTCTCTATTAGTATATATGCTTCAAGTGTGTAGTACACATTTAATAATTTACTATGTAGCAAAAACACCATCCCTGCACTATATTTCTTTAGACTCGGGAGGTCGCAGATCCCACATGCGTTATTCTAAGGAAATGATGGTTATTCAGTACAAAACGATGTATGATGGCATGTTCTGTTTTATTGTACCTATGGGAAGATTTTAAAACTATCACTGCTTAGCTCTGTAGTCAAATCAGCAATGTTCTCTTTACTTTCTGCATGCTTTTATTGCTAAGAGGTTATTATTTTTTATGAGCAAGTGACAGGAAGAAGGGATTTCTTTGCCTGTCCCTTGTGAATAGAGCCCTTTTCTGTGGTGCAAGGTTTTTTATATTCCTGAGACAGACTTTGATAGCATGGAGCATTGAACTCTCAGATGGCTATACAAGTGATTTCCTTCTTTCCGTATTTAGTGATGAAAAGGGGAAAAAAAAATCATGACTCCCACAACACACATTCATAAAGTATTTGTATTTTAATTAGGAATGGAATGGAGGTGATCTCTTGAATCATGAAGTCCAGTCTCTCTGTGTTCCAGGCAGCTGTGTTTATATAACCCAGCTCATTCACCTATCTTGAGCTCCATCTTTAAATCCATTAACTTTTTGGGTCTCATTATTCATACTGAACACATGTTCCAGGTTGCCATTCCTCTGATGGTTACAAACAGTCTTTTAATTTCCAGTCTAAATCTGTAAATATGAGGCTGGGATTCACTTCTTGATTGGAAAATGTACTTGCAAATCTGAATTATTTATATACGTGAGGTTGGGACGGTTCATCTTGGTGCTGATGATACAGTGAGAGTCTCACTTCTGTTACATCTGTCTTTTAGTGCCGAAACGCTGCAAGTGTTTTATTGTTTGTTCAGGATACTGGTTGATGTCAAACTATTTCTAACATGGGTGACCCTGCCTTGTAATTAAAGCTCATGTAAGACTCAAAATTTATCTGAGCGGTTTTTGTTATTTGTGTTTTACAGCCATGAATGAATGGTATTTTAACCTTACTATGAATGTACCTTGATGACCTTTAGGCCTCGAGTCTTGCTGCATCTCAGTGTTTACTTCTCTAGTTTTATTCTAGATATTTTATAAAGAGTGTAAACAGGTGTGTTGAAGGGTTTCTAACAAATTACATATTTTATAATGTACTGAAGGTTACTTTTTCTTTAAAAAAAGGCTTTAAATGTAATGTAAATGTACTCCTTATCATAAGTATCATCATGATACTTGTACCAGTGATCAATTACTAAGTTTATGGAAATAAAGAAGCCCTAGGACTAGAGACCATCTGGAAGGAAAGGATAATAAAATACAAAAAGGGGTGGACCTGAGGATGAATAGCTGAATTGGAAAAAGTTAATTTAAAAAATGTCCTAAAATGCAATCAATCCATAAGAATACCTCTACTGAAAGAGGGCTGTGGTTGGTGTATCCCAGCACCCTGACCCTGGCAGTGGGCAGGCATGGGGACTTAGAGAACAACCTAAGGCAGGTTAATCATACAGTAGTACTCGCCCTCTACACGCTCTTGTCTAGCAATCTGTGCTTCCAAGACTTCCTAATCCTGAGGTAATACCTTTGTGATTAATAGCCATTCATGGATTTTTTTTTTTCCTCCTGTGAATTTCTCTAATTGCTTTTTGAACTCATGTACACTTTGGCATCTGCAACATCCTGTGGCAATTAGTTCCAGAGTTTAAGTACACATTGTGTGAAAAAGTACTTCCTTTTGTTTGTTTTTGAGCCACCTGCCAGTTTCATTTGGTTCTCCTTAGTTCTTGCTCTGGGAAAAACACTCGGTAATCTTTCTCTATTCTTTTTTTTTTTTTTTTTTTGCCTCTCATGACTTCATAGATGTTTATGCTCCCTGCACTTGTTCTTCTTTTTCCTGACTTGAAAAGTTCTCATCTGTGTATTTGCTCCTTGCAAAGACACTGTTTCACAACTTCAGTTAGCCTTGACACTCTTTTTTAGTGTTTTTTAGTTCTACTAAACCCTTTTTGAAATGGAAGAGCAGAACTGCACGCAATATTCAAAATGTATCTGCATTATGAATTTATACAGTTGCATTATGACACTTTGTGGTTTTTAATCTGTTTTTTTTAACAGTAATTCCTTGTAGTCCTTTTCCTTTTTTGCCTGCGGCTGAGCAATGAGGTGACAGCTGCACTGGACTTTCTGCTGAGACTCCACATTTTTTTCTATGAGAAGTAACAGTCAGTTCAGAGTCTATCAGCCTAGTCATTTTCAATGCCATGTTTTTAAACTGTAGGCACAGTTGAGATACTTATTATTTTGAGATATTTAAGATTATTTTGAGATATTTTGAGATATTTTGAGATTTGACTTACTTGAGATATTTATTTTGCTGAGGATACAGGAAGAAGAGGAAATTGCTGCCTGTCTCTTATGTATCTAACTGGGTACTTCAGGCACAACCAGCAATGGGTAGGAACCTGTTATAATCAGTCATTTACAAACTCCCTCGCAACTCTGCTGCATTATTTATGGCAAAGTTGTTCTTCAACTAGTAGACAATTTTGAATTTATAGAGGTCCTTCACCCTGCCTTGGATATCCTCATCAGTAACAGGAACAACTATGTTTACTTTACAGTTGGCACATGCATCTTGATGGTGCTCATTGATGAAGGACAAAATATTTTGTTTTGAAATTTACGTTCTTACAATACAACTTAATATTTTACTATATGCCTAGTGAAGTCATTACCTTAAATATAATATGTTCTAGGTTATGTAAAAAGTAAAATGATGTAGAGGGAGCTAAGAGCACAGTGGTAAAATTTAGTATTTTAAGAAGAGAATTTCCACTCGTAAAACCACCTCTTGTCAGGACTATGCAGTTTGTATTTCAGGCTTTAAGGTGCTGCTTGTGACTGGAGCAAAAAATCTGGTATCTAATGATCAGTCCCTTCAAATGCCTATAGCTGTGTTATGCACGAATGTACACAAAGCTTTTCCACTTTCTCTTTTTTTAAAATATTAATTATCCTTCATTGCTAGAGTACTTTAGAAGAGGGATCAGTCAGTATATATCCTTTAATTCTATCAGTAATCTTTTGTAGAATTTAGTCGTTCATACTGTTTTCTCCTGTATTCATGTTTAACTTTTCCAAAGTGACTGTCACCGAGTTCAGGCAACCTCTGAACTTACCGAAAGTTTTTACATTTTAAATGTATTTTAAAATGGGGGGAGGTGGGGTGTGGGTTTTGGTTTGGTTTTTTTTTTTTTTAATGTTGAGCTCACACTTCCCAGAAATAACAGCTTGTTTCAAGAATTCCACCCTGCTGGACTTGCCCTTTTTATATATAGGGCCAAAGCAAAGTTCTGCAGTAGTGTGAACTCTGTACAGTAATTAAGTTGCCGTACAACTTTCCAACACAAGATGGCAATGAACGAATGGCCTTTACAGGAGGAGCAGGGAGGATGAGCCAGCAGCGGGGCTGGTGTCCAGTGGTTACTTTTTCATGGATTTTGGTGCATGAGCATGGCTTAGGCAGCGGGCACTGGTTTCATGCTTGTTTTTTTCCTCCGGTAGGAAGATGCACTTGTCTAGCCTTGTCCTGCTTAGTTTTCATTCTGGTTTTTGTGTGTTTGTATGACACATAATTTGTGAAGATTGTAAAGCATGATCATTTTTTCTGAGTTACACATTTCTCATTCACATCGGCACGGAAAGTATTAGTTTAGTAACCTTTGTTACTAAAAAAAATTGTTCTGAACTGAATGCTTTAATCATTTTAGAAATAAAATTAGATCTTCTAGTGTCTTACCCGAATTCCAAGCTACTTATGTTCATATTGGAGTAGCGTTTATAACACACTAGGTGGTGCACATGCACATTGGATACTTAAGGTGAATCCTAGCTTCAGGAAATCAGCAGGAGCTTTGCCATTGACTTCACTAGAGATGAAATTTCACAGAGCTCAAAGAAATACACATTCTCTGTCTTCAATTATTTCTTCTCCTTGATTCCTTTTAAACAGCTAAACTATTAATGTTGCAAAGGCATCTTTTAGATGCACAGGTTAAACACATAAAAAGATGCAAAGCATCTTTCCTCTGTCAGCATACTATTCATCCAATATCCTGTTTCCTCCCAAGTTAAAGAAAGCCTTCACTAAGGGCTTAAAGTTAAAGAAAACTTCACTAAATTAAGTAAAACCATGTGCATTTATACAGGGAAAGTCACTGGCAGTAGGTGGGAAGGGACCTGCAGGAATGCCTGTGGAAACTTGATTCTGGAATTGCTAGGTATGAATGTGAAGGGGTGAGCCTCTGAGTTCGTTTGTCAGTAACGCTGACACCTGTACAGGTGGCACGGGTTCACTGAGACTTCCTACTCCACAAAAGCTTTTTTGAAACTCTTGAGGAGTGAGCCCTCACATGAAGAAAAGATTGCTTAGGGCCATTTGTTAAAATTCTGTCTTCCGTTTGTAAGGTATGAAATACAACAGTTTGCAGAACTTAATTATTTTCTTGTAAAGACTAAAACATATAAAAACTAAATAAACCCATGTTACAGTAAAATATTTTCAAGTTTTATATCTAAAGACATGGCTTTAAAGTCACTACATTAAATTCCAAAATTTTTCTCTCGTGTTGAATCCATTAGCGTTGAATATAAAACCTTTGCAGACTTTGAGCATTAATCATGTAATATCATTTGTGCATATAATAAAGTCTCTGTTTCAACGGAGCTAATGTTAGCTAAGGTAGGTACTTCCATAAGCAAGTTGCTGACTCAGGATCTGGAATTCCTGTGATGTATTTAGCAAAGCTGAGTGGGCTCTGTTGTGACTGTTGTATATAACAAACTGATTTAAATCCAAGCAAGTCTCCTTTTTTGTTATGCATTTTATGCAAAGTTGGGGATAAAGTCTGTGAGCAGTACTTTGCAGATAATAACTTGCTCTGTCATTACTTTCTTTTTCCTTTCATTGCTGTTAGCTGCAGAATAAAAATGTGCAAAACTAATCCTATATTGTGGTCATTACTGTAGCCTAATTCAATTTCTGTCCTTTGAGATAACTATGAACACTATTTGGATTTGACCTCTGTCCTACATGTTGGTTACATGTCCTCCTTAAAGTCATGCTTTGACTTGGCTTTCTGAAGCCCTTGCTTCTATTTTCTCTTCTATTGTGAGCTTCAACTTTTTTATAAGGTCAAAACAGCATTTCATAGGGGCAAAGCTCAGCTGCAGGGGGAGAGATCTTCTCTCAAATAAGCAAATTCTTTGGTAATTTTCCCCTAGAAACCAGAGGCAGACAAAATGGCTCCAAGGCAGTGGTTAGTAGTCCTTAAATCGATCCTTAAGGTGGTTGTTCATAACTAAAGTGGGGTTTGGTGTTTACAGGATATATGGGAAAAAAGGCACAATTCTGAAGATTTTTTGAATGTAGAACCCAGATGTCACCTCCACTGCTCAAAGACAGTCATGGGAAAGAGGAAAGCATCCTAGGAAATTTGAAATAGAGCAGTAATTTTATTAGAATCTGCAGAATTAGTTATTTTGTGCTCTTGTGCCTAAATATTGGAGTTTTAGAAGTTACATAAGTAAAAATGTGGTTGCTTCATAGTTGAGAGACAACTGACAGATGTGGCAGCTGTCTTGCTTTGCTCCTTTCATCTGGTTGTAGCAGTGAGGAGCACTGTCAGATCCTAGTTGGTAGAACGTTACACCAGGAGATGTTTTGGAGCTGTTTCCATCTGGGGATCACCAAGCATATCTCCACCTTCTGATGAGTGTGTGCAGGGTCTGCTGTCTTCATTGTCCCCTGCCAGCAGCTTATCTCAGGGTGTTAATATGGCCTGCATCTTATCAGGGACTGGTTGTCAAGAGATTTGGTTGCCCAGATCTCAATCAGTCAAAGTGCTTGTGTGGGCTCATCTGTGTCTAACGAGTTCAGGCCTGTGCTGGTGTCTCCAGTGTGCTGGTGGCAGTCTGATTCCTGTGCTCCCTTGGAGCTCTGTAGAGGTCCTGGTGCTCTGTGGTGCAGAACAGGTGATTGGAATCAATCTGTGAGGCTGTGTCTTCAATTTTTCCTGCCTTTTTGAACATGAGCAAGTCAACCACAGCGTGTGCCACTATTTTTAGTAGGTTTGCTAACTTTCTGTTAGAATGCAAAATAATTGCTTTTTCATGGTTATCATGTTTTTAATTTCATGTAGATAATTTATGAAATTTCTCAAGCAAGTGTGCTTTGACATGAATGACACTGGTTGAATGTTTAAGGGGTATCTTTTTTTCTTCCTCTCTTGAGTTTTGGGGCAGCTGCATGAAACTAATGAATTAAAACCAAAAGAATGTGTAGGACAGTGTGTGTCAAAGTGCAGATAAGGTAGTTCCTGCTTTGTGTCATGGCAGAAAGTGCTTTAAAAAGCTGCATCTTCTCAGAGAGGGAAGTGATCCTCGAGGGAGAACATACATCACTTGTAAACCTCCTATGATGGAGTGATGGTTTACTTAACTTAAGAATCCCAGATGACCAAAGTCTGTCTGCTGTGATTTCTTGAAGTTATTGATGAAGAGTTAGGCACTGATGTCCAGGTTCTAAAATGGATCCTTACAGAGTTCAGCACATTTGTCACTGACTAAGCGAAGCCTATCACTTAACGTTGACATGAAAAAATAATGACAAACTGCTACATGAGTAATGACATATTAAATGCTTGTTAATCTTACCTTAGACCTATGTCCCTTTTATTTGAGGGTCATTCTGATGTTGTCTGCAAAATTTAATTTTTTTCCTGAAATTTCCTTAATGACGCAAGAATCACAACATCTAATTGGATGCTATTTTCTTTTTAAGCTTGGTTGCTTACAAGGGCACCTATTAATCAAAATTTAAATAAGTACTTATCATGGAGAGATTACTATTTCTATAAATGCAAACTTTTAAACTAACCGATGTGTGTGTTGAACTAGTATGGAGCTGTGGAGTGCAATTTTCATGTTTCCAAAAGCTGGAGAAGTCAGTGTTGTGTACGTTGCACATTGTTCACATTATAGTGGACTCCACTCTTCTTCCAGTTTGGAAGTCTATCTAAAAACAAGAGAAGGAAATAGTTTCATCTGGGAATGGTAAGAAACTAAGAATAAATAAATACCTTTTTTTTTTTTTCTTCAGGGCATGATGACTTAATTTTCTGACTATCAAAAATAACCTTTTAAATTTTTAGATCATAATAATAATAATAATCTCATCACTGTTTCATTTTCTGACATTGTATTTTAGGGAGACTTTCAGATAAATAGTGCTGATAGCATATTATGTTATTATCTATCTGACTACTTAGTATGCTTCATTTTGGGGTGGAGAAACAATTTGTATCAGTTATTTTTTATAGTTTTATAGTCTTAAAGTTCCAGTAGCCTTTAAGTAATTTACCTTTATAGCTATCTGTATCCTTTCTGCATAAGAAAAAGTTTGTGGTTTTTGTACATCACTAGATGAGTTATTGGGTAACAGGTCTAGTTTTCCTTTATTCTTTTCACTAATTCTGACAAAAATAGGGAGCATCATGATGTTCTGATCCATTCTAGCTTAACTGTTTTGTTTTTTGAAATCGAATCTCTCTGCGTCTCTAAGTCTGATTCAGGATGTGAGTCTGTTTTACGAGGTTGCTTTGTCATTCTGCTACTAAGCCCCTTCTAGCTGTTCAGTGAGCAGCACAGTTAAATTCTGTTGAAACATTGAGTTATTAGAATACTTTTAGTTAAAAATTAAGGTAGAGAGGGAGGGCTGAAAGGTGACCAAGTCCTGTCTTGCTATTGCAGACATCGTGACTCTCATAAACTTGCAGTTTAATATAGATTAATAAACATTTGTACCTTAAGCTAAACTTAATGGCAGTATAGAAATGTATATTAGTTTGTATCATGACTTGACAATATTTACTTTTCTGTAGACAAGGAGGACAGACGTGTTACATCCCACAGAAATGTATAAAGTCATCAGTAGTCTGTATAGTTGTCGGTTTTGCTCCAGCCCCATACCTCACTTCTCGTGTGCTGTGTCAGAGACAGACAGACAGACGTGGTGCCTGCCAGCCTGAGAGCCCGGGGACCGCCCTGAGAAATACAGACAGCTTCTGTTCTCTTCCACTGAGGAGGGGGAAACGTGTGGCCAAAGCCATTTCATTAAGCTGCAGAGGTCTCGCTTGTGAATCTGGGGCAGCTATAGGTCAAGACATTGATTGATTAGTAATCTACAGTTTCATGAACACAATGCACAATTCCTGCTTCTGGTGCTAAAAAGTGTTATTAATAATGCTAAAATGACGTTCCAATGGTCAATATCTTGTAAAAATAGCTGAAGTGTTTTCAGAAAGCTCTCTTCCACTGCTTCCTGATTATCTTTAGTCTGAAATAAAGGTGATACTGGTTTGTATCACCTTTATAGGTATATTTGTATCACCTATGTAGGCAGCTGATAGCTTTGCTAGATATGATGTGCAGAGATTTAATAATATGATATTAATACTTGTAACAAAAGTTACTTCAGTAATGGCAGCTGTGATTTTAATTTTTTTTTCTGTCTTAAGACTAAGATTTTATTGTGTTTCCGCAGCAGGCTAAATATGCAATCTGGAGGTGATCTTTTCCATTATCCGAGGTGAATTCTCCTACAACAGGGGAAAGAAAAAACATACACTTTATGAATATCTTTGTAGAAAATGGGCTCCTTGATGTTTTTTCCTGTTTGCAAAAGGAGACTTTCAATCAGGTCACCAGCAGGCAGTTGTTGATTAACTCATATCCATGAAATTGATATGTTGACTGACTCTTGGAGATTTTAATAGTGATACTAAAACAATATGTTTAGCACCTTGTCTTGTTCTAGGGTTTAAAATACTTTTTAATGAGAGGACGCTGAAATCCTGTCATCATCTATTTAATAGTGAAAACATCTCACCACTGCACTTTGATAGTTAAGAGCACGTCCCTGTCCTTCTCTTTGTCTTTCTGAAACTGGTAACTGAAGCTCAGGTATATTCTAGATGTTGCTGAGATTAAAATCCCTTTTCTCTGAGGATGGCAAAGGGATTTAAGGCAAGCAAAAGTTGTCAGTAAGTCTGGTGAATATAATGGTGGGTGTCTAGCTTTATATGTCTGAGAGGGGAAGCCTGATTTATTTACAACACCTTGTATGATAATTATGCCATTCCAGAGAGTGTACTTTGAAGTTGGAATTTATAGAAAGATCTCAGTTGAATTGGCTGCAAATTCAAGTCTCATTATAGATTGAAATAGATATAAGAAATATTTTGTAACAATAAAGGGAAGCTACTATCATACAGCATCAGTTGGCATCTTCATTCAGTCTAACTACCAGTAGCTAAAGAGTATGCTAGCTATTTTCTGCAAGCTTGCATTTTAAAAAGGCTGTCTATTTTTAATGATTCATGGATTTATTATATGAACTATTATAAATTCCATTTAAACTTTTCAGATCTCTGCAGTGCTTTTATTACACTAATGAGTTAATTGTTTAAGAATCATTCACATGATTCATCCTCCTGTTCAGCCCTTTTTAAAAAAAAGAACTTTTAGCTGCTGAAACTCTCTTGACAAACCAATATTTATAGCAGTTTGACAGCAGGATGAGGAACAGCGTTTATCTTTGTAACAGCTTAAAGAAAAGGCCTTTCCAGCACCCAGCCATGCAGTTACAATCTTGACCTCTTTCTGATGCTGGGAACATACATACAGCAGACAAGCAGCACCTCCCATGTGTTTTCTTGACCCTTTGACTGTCCATTCACTTCCCATCTGTTTTGCAGCCTTAAAGGAACAGAGGGGGCCCTCTACTTATAAATCTGTCTTTGCAGCTGATAATTGATGTCCTGTCTCTTTAAGGGCAGCTTGGGTGGTTTTGCCTTTTTTTTTTTTTTGTGTGTCTTATAACTTTAGCTTGCCTCCTAGCCTCATCTGGAGGAGAATATGGTATGTGAACAAGAGGAAACTGGCAAAAAATGTGACAGGTAGTTTCAAAGGATTTTCTAAAATTCAGCAGGGCGTGACCCTGCAATGATCAGTAAATTACAGTAGCTGTTAGGCTGTGGTTGTGTGTGACAGGAGAAAGCATGTTGATGCAGGTCTTGTACTGTGGGTGTAAAGTCTGCTTTTGGGAGCATTATTTGGAGTGGTCATGCATGTGCTGCTTCATACTATTTCAACAATAAGTAAAGCTTTTGTATGGCCCTTGGAAAATACAGAATATGGTACAAAAGGCTGAACTTTGAAGAGGTGATTTTCTTTTCCCACGCACATGTGCTTTTCCACCTGACTGTTTGTAGGGGGTTGTATACAACTATGGTGTTTATGTTTTAGCTAGCCCTAAGCTAAAATTTGACTTTCAATAGGAAACTGTGGATCGACATTTCCAGTTTTTAATGGTGTGCTTCTGGGCATCCTGCTGAAATCTGACTACAGACTGGGCTTTCCTTTTTACTAGAGGAAAGATGATGCATTCACAGCAGTAAATTCAGCATTTCTGCCTCCATGGTTAATTAACCATAACATAGAAGTAGCACAGCAAGCAGCGAGAATGTTTATAGGCAAGGAAGGGATTAAGAAAGGAAGGAAGATTTAAAAAAAAAAATAAATGGGGGGACTAAAGTCTTAGCACAATTCAGAGCAAAAAGAGGAACAACCATGAGCTTTCAAATATCAAAGCCATGTAAACATCAGTTGGAGGTAGAAATCACTTTAATGTAGAACAGGAGGATTTATCATCAGGTATTAACACATTTTTATTGTTGTTTTTGCATGCTGTAAGTTTCATCAAAGTACAAAATAAAGATGTATCTGTGTCCAGAAAGACTTTTACAATTTTTCTTCATGCTGCAACTGAAAATTGATGTCATATGGGCAATGTTGTAAACAGGGGACAGGAAAGCTTTTTGATTTGCCTACAGTGCTTCTGCAATTTTCTCCCTGTTGTGGCACAGACAGACATAAACACTTTTAAAATTCCATGCTAAAACCATTGGGGTTTTACAGATAAGTAGATATGATTTGAATGTCTCAAAATCAATTTATCTTCAGAAGCATAAACAAGATGGGGCTTGCAAGCAGAGGCCATATCTTTTATTAAACCAATTAATGCAGTTAGAAAATATATGAAAAACTTTTTCTTGCTACTTAGAGCACGGTTGAAATAAATCAGTAACATACTTTTCTTTTCTAATTTATGTTTAATATTAATTTGAGATTATTTAGCCTTACCTCAGGAGATTCATTTGATAACTTACTTTAGCTGTTTCATTTTATCAGTGATGCCCCAGCTGCTGTCCTGTTAATTAGATAAACTCAACTATCTAAGGCAGCAATCAGCAAGCAAACATTCCTTTTAAGACTCAGTATTTCAGGGGTTTCCTTTCTGACCAGTTTAGATACTAGGAAAAGCAAACTTTCTGTGCTTGCATCTTTCTGTGTTCACAGTGTATCCAAATCCTAATTACAGATCAATTAGTTGGTTTTAAGCCTTTTAGATTTAGGATCACAGGATTAATGAAAAGAAAATGAGTGGGTAGCACTATCATTTCATATGGAGATAAGGAGAGACTGAGCATGAATGGGGATCTCAAGACCTCTGAATAAAGAATTTCCTCATTCTGTCAGTGAAGTTTTATGGGATATGAAGGGAGGATTATGGGAATATTCACTACCAGATCAAGAGGCATAATGAGTTGATGTATGAACTAGCTTATCTTTTAGGTAAACACGGGGTAACCAGGAAGTAGAATAGCCATTCATTGCCCCTAGGCCTCTGAATTTTACTGTTCTAAAGATGGAAACAAGGGTTTAGTTACAGTTATTCACTGATTTAATTTGATTTTTTGATCACCGTTTACCAGGTGCTGGAAGGATTATGTATTTTTAACTTCAAGTCTGCCTTAAAACTACCAAAGAAGACATCATCTTTCTAGAATCCAACAATAGTATATATTTAAACTTCTGCAGTACTGCCTAATAAGAGCGTAGCACTATTACAGCCTTCTGTCATACTGGAACGTTGTGTAACTGTGCAGCCGTGGTTCAACCTGTAACAAATATAATTTCCTAGTAAACAGGGTTATTCTGATCTGGGACTTGCTTGTACATGGAAACCAGAGTATCGCAAAGTCTAGAAAGAGCAACAAGGCACCTTTGTCTGTCCCTCAATTTACTTGTATACTAAGCACTCTTATCTGGAACCCAAATTATGTTCTGGATTTGGTATGCTTATAAACCTTCCTGAAAACAAAATATACTGTAATTTACAGGTGTACCTCACTCATATTTTGATTTAAGCATCAGTCAAAACTCTGCAAATGTGGGTATGCAGCTTGTGTGTTTCACAGAGAAAACTTCCCCAAAGAAAGATCGGTAAAGTCTGACTTGAATTGTAGCAATTAATTGCTGTGTCAAATGCGGTGTCACCTGGTGCTGATGAAGCTATGGGCACGTACCCCACAATTGCAGACCCTGCACTTGCACTCGTTGGAAGGGTTCTGCCCGAGCATTTACATTTACTGGTTTATTAAGATTAGTCTTGTGTAAATGCTTAACTGCCATTAGCCTATTTAAAAAGTAAACCCATTTAGGAGACTGGTGCTCTCTGCTATGGAAGGGACTTGGGTGGGAAATGGTTCGGGTTGGCTGGGGTCTGCTGCTGCAAAAGGCTTTACTACTGCAAAGAATATAAGGCAGAGAATGAATAATTGCAGCTATTTGGCAGTCATTGTAACTGTTCATTTTTAAGAATAGCCAGCATGTTTTTTCAAAGTATTAAATTACCTCAAGACCTCATAATTATTATAGTTAAGCAATCATTTCAATTCAGTCCAAGTATAAAAACTAATAAAGTGCACATAATATGGAGGCAATTTTAGTATGTCTGTTCTCTGAGCAAACACAGCTGATTCAGTATATTCTGGTGGAATACATATTTGCTCTCCTGTTATTTTAATATGCCCTAATCAGAAAATTAAAATAGATTCTTTTGGCACAAACCTTTTTTTAAGGGTGAAATAATAGTTATAGATTTTTGCTGATGCTATTAATTTTCAAGACTGGAATATTTCATTAGAAAGAGGTTGAGAAGGGAAAATATTTGCATTTAATACTGCTAAATCTGGCTGCTTTCACTGAGTCTAATGGCTTGATCAATATAAAGAACATACTTGGTGAGAGCATATATCAATTAAAAAAGAAAATTCCACATCAAAAATAAAGCTATTGAAAGAGAGTATCTAGTCTCCAGTTACCATTGGGAACTGGTGCTCATTTTGGAGAGTCAGGTCAAGGACTGATAATTTCCAAAAATATGTCAACTCTGTCCAAGATAATAGGACATTATTTCAAAGGTTAATTTTGTAAACATACACAGAGCATCGGTATTGAAATCCAAGCTAAGTAGTTGCCTAAAAAAATGCCATAGAATTAATGTTTTCATTAAACAAGAGGTTTATATACTGAGAAGTAAAACAATACTTCTATTTTTTTAAAAAATAATGAAGATACTTTGCTTAGTAAGGAGGAGTGATCATAAGACTTTTTTTTTTCATTGGTGGCTTTCAAAGATTCTCTCTGCTGAAGATTTCTTTTATTTTATTGTTTATTTTCCTGGTAAAAATCAGCTACTGCTGTTTCTTAACTGTCAAGATACAGTCAGTGTAAGGAAAAAAAGCTGTAAGTTTCATTTAATATCAAAGAACAGCAAGAAAACAAAATCAGCTGAAACTCAAGACAGTTGGTTGGTGTTTGGTTGAGGCCCCCGAGTGCGATTCAGGCTCACTCTACATCTGTGTTTGTAGATAAGCACCACTGGGGAAGAGAGCACTGAAGTGTTGAAAATATAAGTGGCCTCCCCTTCCTCACCTAGAACTGTATGATAAAGATACGAGTTTGAGATTTCTTCATCCTCATGCAGGCTGCTTTCCATATTTTATTTCAAATGCTAACTAAAATTCTGTACTTCTGTTACAACAGGACTACAGACTTTTGAGTTTTTCTTATTATTGCTCTAAAATGAATTTCATAACTGAGGATTGTCACCTTGTTACTACATTAAACTTTTAGCTCTCTTAGCCACCTTCTTAGAGCATTCTCTTTGGAAGATTTTGGGTTTTCTCCCCTTATGCTTATGTATCCCCTTTAATGCTGATTGTTTTATTTTTCTTTTTTGTTGTTATTTCAGCTCAACAAAGCAAGTTTATAACATCTGGTGTTGCTACAGAGGAGAAAACTTTTTTTTTTAAAACAAAAAGCTCAAACCTTTATCTCATACAAGGGAACATAGGCTTTAATCCAATAGTATTTTTAGCATGGAAAAAAAATTTGTGTTTATGCCCATCTAACTTACTTTTTTCTGTCCTACTGCTCTCCCCCGGTTCCTTTGTATTTCTGAAGTGTTTTTCATGGCTATAATCACACACAGAAAGATCTTCAAATGAGGATGTGGTGAGAGAGAAGCAGGAAATCTCACAAGCTTTGTATTCCAGTTATGTTCTAAATCTTGCGTCATAAGCAATTTAATAAATCAAATAGGTTACATGATGACAAGTGTTGTATGGAGTTGAGAAAAGAGTGGAAAAATGCTTTAACCTCTGAATTTTTCCCAATGTTGCCTCTTCATTCTTAGTAACTATTTGTAGTTGTGTAATAGTTTTGTTTTTGTAGAGAAAGAAAGCCCCAGCTTCAGTATTTTTATAAAATAAGATTCTGCCCACATCCATCTGGTACCTACTGAAACACAAAGAATTCAAGTGCAAGTTTTAAACATTCTTAACATTGTGCCTGCCCTTTTAAGTGTCTTGAATATTGACGTTTGGTTCCCTGAAATTCCCACTGCTGAAAGGGCAGTAGCTTTCAACTCTTTTTAGAATGATTAGTGGTGTTTGTGACACTTCCTGTGGAGTATAAAGATATTTGTTATAATAAAGATATAAATGTTATACGTAACAGGTGTGCACCATCTAATGGAAACTTCAGGTTTTTGAAATGCAACACTTTCAGTAATTCAGAAATTTACCAAAGCAATCCAATACTAGATCAGCATGATAATCATAAAATATGTTTGTAGAAGTTCTTCTCATGTAGAAAAATGTTTGAAAACTTAATAATTAAGAAACTAAGTACATCGGGTAATATTGCTGACAGCATTAAGTTTTGTTCATGATTGGAGTTTTGGGTTGTTTTATTTTTTTCTTTCTGGGCATATCTTCAATTTCATAGCAGGTATTTGAACAATGATCTTTAATTCTTCCAGAAAAAGTTCGGGAAATCCAGGAAAAACTTGAAGCCTTCATAGACGCCCTCCATCAAGAAAAGTAGATTGTTCAAGCAGGTAATCACGTTTAGATTGTAAAAAGGCTCCTACAATTTTCTCTTATCCAGTAAAAAATGATTATCCATTGCTTTTAGATGTGTGTGTTTAGATCACATACAAACTTTGTGAAAATTCCTTTTTGTTTTATTGCAGTGTCTGGCTGCTGCTGCTTCTTGCTTCTAAGCAGAACTATGCTTTAGCTTTTATGCTACAAGCAGATATGAAATGTAGTAGAAATACAATTACTGGCTAGTTATTCAGATATTGTGAAACACTGTAGGCTATTTGGTTACTCTCTGTTCATTATTTTTAATAAATAGTGTGTTACAAACCTGTGTGTTAAGAGAAAGCAAGTCCAAGAGCTGGACTCAAAACTAAGGGATCACTTTATTTGTCTATAAAATAATTTTGATTATTTTTTTTTTTTCCTTGAAGGCACCATGTATTGTTAGCAAATATTTGTATGTGGGTACTTTCCAAATTTCTTAATTCTGAAAAACGTAAGCCTAAGTGGTCATATATTTGCACACATCTTAAAACAATCTCCTTTCTCTTTCAACAGCAACTTTACACAAGAATGCAGCCTTTTCCAGGATACCTTGCACAAAGAAGACTGAATAGAAATGGCTTTTTTGTCCCATTCTCTTTGCTATCTTTTGGGGAGCATCCTAAAATGATGGAGGGGAAAGAAAATAATGTCTCATGGGATTGAAGAGTTCAGTTAAAATCCACCTGCTCTTTTAATTTTTGAAGCTACATGCACATGACAGAAGAATCTGACTTGTGTGTCAGTGAGATAGCTTGGGAGTTTGCTGGAGTTGTACATTTAAGTTTGGGATTTTTTTCCTGAAAGGAAAAAAAAAGAAGCTTTTATTTTTGGCATCTGTCTTGTATGGTAGAGCTGGATCAGATTCATAAAATGATTTTATCTGGTGTCATTTTCTTGCCTGCAGGTGATCCTGGGAGTTTGACATAAAGTTTTAGTATTTGTATGTACATTAAAATGCCCTTCTAAGTAATGCAATTTGTATTTGTTATGCTCTGTGTTGGAAACATTCTCTGATCACTCGGGTACAGATTTAAAAGCATGGTATTGAGATCTTGAGAGGAAGTTGTGGATTTTGTAACTACTAAACTCTTGAGAGACATCCTCCAAGCTATTCTTGTAGTGCTTTCAAGTGAAAATGCAGACTGGTATTCACTGACATCTTAAAAGGTTTGGCTCAGGAAATAATGTCAATAACTGCTCCTTTTACATGTTCTTTCTTAATATATGTTGTTACCCTTGAATCATAGCCGATTACATTTCATTTCTGGGATTGCACAGGCTCTGATTTCCTTGTTAAGTCCTCCCTTCACCATAGGTACAAAGTAACTTGATCAAGTGCATGTGAAATGTAGAAAGATACTCCATACAATTCCAGCTTGTCCAACCTCCTTAACTAAAAAAGGAAAAATACAATTAATCTCATTTTTTCTAATATCTACTCCTAAGACCAAAATTGCTTTTATAATAATGTTATGCACAAGGTCCCACTTGATTTCTATCATTCAGTATAGTAAAAATAGTATGTAGTCATTCTTTTACTGCCTTTCAGTTTTGCCATAGAAATGTCACTTCTGACAAATTTAAGCATGATTTAGGCTCTGCATCATAGGTACCTGGTGATTAATCACCACCATATTTTTCTGCCCACACTTTGCCAGAAATGATCTGGATACACTTCTGAACACTATGTGGCAGAAGAAACAGTGTGTTTTGCAGTTGTCTGTGTATGTTTTAAAATTTACTTTGGTTTATTTGCCCCCTTTTAAAAAGGCTATTGATTTTGATGTGTGGCAATTAAAAGAGAGGAATCTGAATGTTTTCCAACAGATACTGTTTCTGTTTGCTTTCAGATGAAACAATACACACTTTGGTAAGATGTTCCCCAAATGTTCAGACATCAAATATTCAGTCAAGTGGACAAAAAGTTAACGTAGAGCTATTCAGAAAATGGCGTTGAAAGACTAAATATTTCGAGGTGATCTAACTGAATGTTTTGGGATTTTCTGTTTAAAAAATGAAACTTTTTACTTCCTGAAAATGAGTGTTTGAGAACGGAAAAATGAAAACATGACTTATGTCATCATTCTCTGAAGATAACTTCGGAAATGTAAGTTTGCACAATTTTGAAGGCAGAGCCCTAAAGTTGTATAGCAAGTGAAGTAAGTCTGTACTTGTGTTAAATCCTTCTTTGTTAAAAAAAAAAAGCCAACAAAAAAAACCCCAAAAAAACAAACAACAAAAATACCGCACAACTTTTGCATTTACCTAGAGATCACTGTTTGAAACTTCTGTGTAATGTAAATGTTGCAAAATGTCGCATCCAGTGTTTCAGTGTTCACCTCTCTTAGCGTGATGTTCCTAGAGTTTTAGTTTCAACTTCTCTGTGCTGCTCATCTAAGACTTAGCATGATGTACTCCATGAAAACTAGGTATTTATTGAATAAAAATGTAATTGAAGGAATAATAAAATGTGGGTTTTGAACACAGTGCTATTGCACCTAATTCAGGAGTCACTTTGGCCTTCTCATTTGTTAAATTGTGAAAAAGTAACCTGTTAATGATGTTAAAATATCTGACTCAGGAGTGCTCTGTCAGCACCAAGATAGTGGTAGCTGTACTGTTATCTTCTACTACATAAATTAATTATTACCTTACCATTAATTTAATACATTTAGGCAAAGGTGTCATGAAAAATCATTATGTTGAAAGCTTCTATCTCTGGAGATTTAAATAATCAACTGATATTCAAAGTATAAAGGAAGGCTGGTTATGGAGCATTAGTTTCAGGTGCATTTAAAATAAACACGTGTACTGGAACAATGGGTTTGAGAAATACAGAGTAGTTGCCTTAAAAAACCATGAATTCAAGAATATATCTTTTTCTTTTTTCATTCTTTTTCTTTTAGACGACGAAAAATTTTACAAAATCAATTGGAAAAAAAACAAAACTATGGTATCAAAGGTGCTGCGTGTTTACTCCACAAAGCTTAAATTGGCATGTTAGGATCAGTGAAGGATTATAACTCTACATTAACTTCATTTAGTGATTAAACTAAGCAAAAATGGTCTTGACAAATAAGCAACAGGTAATTTTATGGTTTTTTATAGGATTTTATGTTAAGATTAGAGGAAAGAAGAGTTATGGCAAGTTGTGCTTATCTCACTAGTAGTAATGTGATACTCAAAAATATGTTATTCCAAACTGTTTTGCACAAGCTCAGGATATTTCTCTGTGTTACATGTACTACTCTCAGATTCTGCATAAAGCAATTTATTGTAAGGAGGAAAGACTAATCTGTAATTTTGGTGGGGTTTTGAGATTAGAGGGGGGATCAGCAAATACAAATATAATTATTACATAAATGGATATTGCATTTCCAAAGAATGTTCTTTTAAGATATTTCTGTTTCTCATTAAATGCGACATTTAAGAGACAAGGTTTAAATATTAATGGCAGTGGATTTTTCTGGTGCTACTTCATGAAAAAGGTACAAATGGTGCTTTCTTCAAATTCAGGAATTATTCCTTCTGTGTGGTTACTAGTAACTTCATCCAAAGTTATGAGACCATGAGAGAGATTAAAATCTTGGAAATTACTCACATATTGGGCAACCTCATAAGAACTTAACATGTATGGCTATTTGAAAAAACAGCAGCTTATAAGCTAGCTTCCCGTATTTTCCTTTTACTTTGATTACCTCAGGAAGCATCTGACTAGAGAACTCCATTGACAGAAGTAGAAACCTGCCCGTTTCCAAAGCCTGGAGACAAATTAGAGGTTTGACAACAGCTCTTGTTACAAACTACTGTGCCAGCCCGAGCTACTGTATTTCCAGTTGCTGCTACCTTGTGTAATTGGCTTAAAGAGGGAATAAAAAAAAATTACTCAAACAAATAACTACTTTCATCTTGATGTGAAGATTTCAAGCAAGCTTGCATCTGCCATCACCTCAGTGCTGTAGCATCAGAAGATGAAAAGGTAAAATTATCCAAGCTGTTGTTACCTAAGAAATACTAAAACCAGACATGGTTTTAGTTTTGACTGTAGAAGTGATTCAGGAAACAGTTCTGAAAGCACTTCTTGAATGGCTTGTGAAACAACTCTAGAGTGAACCTCAGAAACTGTTCCAGAAACATTTCTGATATTGACTGTCAATAAGTTTCTTGGGTTGATGCCATCAGTCAGTGGGGAAATGTTTCCAGAAGTGGCTCCAGAAGTGATCGTGGCAGTCGGGCTGAGAGTTGAATCTAGTAGCCATCATAGCATTTCTCAAATTAACTTTTAATGGGTTTCTAGGTATGGCTCCAGAGATGAATCCAGAAAAGTACCTGCTGTATCAGGCTGTGAGACTGATTCTGGAATTGTCTCTAGGTGCTGCTCTAGAGCAATTCCAGAAGTATTATCCATTTCTGATGAAAAGCTGTTTACTGTGTGTAGCTACAAATAATTGTGTGTTTGTGTTGTAGAACACTGATAGAAGGCTATTTGCTGCTGTTGGAAGTCTGTAGGGTCTAAGAGGGCTTCCAGAGCAGTGTGTCCTAATCTGTGTTGTGATTTCACATTCTGACTTTAAAATGGGTTTCTGGCCCATCCTTGGTGGTGACAACCAACGCAATGAGCTTTGTTCCGGTTTTTCATCCAAAAGACAACAACAGTAAACTTCTTGAAGGTTAGTCAGAGCAGTGCATTTATTAGCACCTTGAATTTTACCATTCCTAATATAGGGTAAGATGTGAAGCTTTAACGAAAAGGGAATTCTATAATAATTTTTATAACAGAAATGGCTTAAACATTGTGTTCTCTTTAACATTTTAGGGAATTTTTTTCAGGAAAATAGTTGGGCATCAGCTGCCCCATCCTTAGAACTGCAAAGGACAAGGATGCTCTGTTTGTGCTCTATTACTACCATAAACTCTGCTCTTGACTGAATCTGCACATTCATAAAGAGTGTCTCTTCCAAACTGCTGGAATACAGTAGAGTGCACAACAAAAGCCTCTATAAATCTAGAAATTATTTCACTACAGAAATCATAACCAAAGATCATTTTCATTTCTATTTCAAGCAGCTGTTCTCTCTTTGCTGGCCTCATGAAATAAGAATTCAGATAACAGTACACCCCCTATATGTAAGAACATTTGAAGCAGTATTTTGCCTCATGTCCACAAGCCAATTGCCTATGGCTTTTGATGTTTAGAGATGGAACATTCATTGCAACCTTCCTTACAATGAGTCTGTTCTGGTTCATGTGAAAATCAACATCCTTTTTTGTGTTGCTGCCTGACAGGATGCTACAATACTATTAGCATTTGCAAAGGGTTTGCTCCGTCTAATAGTGCAACCCCCAGATCACAGGCTGCTCAGTTTGCGATTCTCTATTATGTGAAAGACACAAAGAAGCTGAAGGCTGGCAAAGGCCTGTCAAATCTTGTAATGTAGCGAGCGACCCCAGAGCTTCATTCTGCTTTGTATCATCTCTTGTTCCCCATCCCACCCCTTTCCTTGAATGGGCTCTGAGGTAGGTAAATGAATTCAGGGGTATGGTAGGCGGACGATTCCTTTCTGACCTCATTCCTGTACCATTTGTTTTCAGGCTTGTTGGAGGGAAAGGGACATATCTGAACCTTTTGTTTCAAATAATTTTCTTGCAGGTTGGGGAGTTAATGCAGACCTTGTCTGAACTCACCCGAGCGGAAAGTGTTCGGGGTACAAGTCATGACATGCTTGGTCCCTTGGAATTGCCAGATTAAGGGAGAAAGCAGTGAATTGGAATTCTTTCACATTTGTCATTGCTTAAACACCTGGACACTTTTTTTTTTCCATCCAGTGTGCATGTGTTTATATCCTCTCCCATGCCTTGAAACATCTGTCTTAAGAGCAGACAAGAAGCAAACAAAGAATGACCTTTGCACAGACCAGTATTGCATGTTCTAGTTGGGAAGGAGTTGATCTTGAGGCAAGAGCTGAGTACAGCATACACTAAGCAATGACTGACTGCAAAGGAGCGTTTCAGAGCTCTCTCTGAAACTGGCAGAGTACTTTTCAGGTTCAAAGGAAGACAGGTTGGTTTATTCAGAGATTGATCTTGGATCGTGTGCTTGATGCTAAGGAAAGCAATGGTTTCCCTCATACCAGGACTGAATCTTAGGACTGATGAGACCTTTCCTATCAGAGCTGCCAGAGCTGTGCACCTTTGAAGATACTTTTGTAGAAGGAAGACTGGAAGAACGTGACTGGTAGCAAGATGTGTGGCAGGAATATCACCACAGCTATCCTGCATAAGTTTGCCCTCTGCACTGCCAATGCCATGATGTTTGAGGGTCATTCATGTTTCCTGAGTAATGGATTCCTAAGGTATCACATATAACACCAAAATGCTACTTCTAAGTTTAACTGCAAACTTACTGCTATGTACAATTATCGGAAGTATAATTTCATAGGTAAACCACAACAGGAACGTTATTTTACTTTCAGTGTTCATGGAGGAGTTCTGAAGAGAAATGTTCTGGGTAACTTGAAATGCCACAGCAGCGTACATCTGTTGTGCATCTGCCATTTTCCTCCCAGTCTCCATCTACTTAGCCCAGCAGAAACCTAGTGAGAGGTCTGTTTAGCATTTGGGCTCGTGATTTTGTGTTGCATGTATGCTTTACAGAAGGCTTCCACAAGCCAAAGCAGACACAGGGACAAATCTGCAAAGTTATCAGGCCTCAGAGTTAGTATGAAAGACAAAAATATGATGAAAGACGATGGTCATACCCCAAGTAAGGGTGTTGCCTTAAAAAAATGTAGCTGTATTAATGATTTTATATTGGTGGACTGTAGCTTGAATGCACAAACTACATTCAGTATAAGGGATATTGTCTATCACATTGATGCCTATGCATATTAATATATTTTCTGCATGTGCTTATAAAACTACATGATAATGACATGGAATTAGTAGTATTAAGCTTGAAAAGCAAGCTTCCACATTGAGGAAGATGGAGAGCACAGACTGAGAGCATCCCCAAAACAAATTCTGCTCATGCTTCATTTGTGATGACTCAGTGGTGTGTGTATGCCTCAGGTGGAAGACAAGTTCATCTAGCAGTTGTGATCTCAAATTCACCTAACCTGAAAGCTGTTTTCATGTGCAAATTATTTTGTAGCTTAGGACTACTTACGGACTAAATATTTTATACAAATAGAATAGCTTCCCTGCCCCAACCCCCAGATTTCTTGCTAAAACACGTTATATTTTCACAGGGTTCCAGAACTGATAATGTATAGCTTTGTGTGAGACCATGCCTCCTTTCTCACAAGCAAGACCAGCATGAATATTAAGTGTATAAGGCTCTTTTTTTAAAAATTTACTTGTTTATATATATTTTTAAGCCTCCACCAATAACCAGGAAGGTTACTGTTGTTCTTATCATGTAGTACCTCTGCTCTAACCAGTGGACAAAAGATTATTTTTTCTCTTGGCTTTTATCTGGCAGCTCTAATCAATTAGATCTTTTTGCAAGGAAGGTTTTTATTAAGCTATTAAATGTTTGTTTTGGAGCCCAAGATTGGTTTCCACTGGATACTACTGCCATAAAAAAAAGAAGAACTTCCTGTTAAAAAAAGCCTTTTTCCCTCCTCTCAGTTTATGCATAGTCCATCCCTTCAGCTGGAGGAGATAACACTTCCCTTTTCAGTAAAAGAAAATACTTTTCTATTGCCTAGTGGCTGAAAATTAGAATTCAAGGAGGCTTAATGAAAGTACAGTTAGCCATAGGTTATCACAAGAAAGTTTATCTCTTTATATTGCTTTGTTAAATGCTTTTACACACCCTGTTTGCTTTTCCTGCCAGCACTTTGTCCTTCCCTGTCCTCCTCTGCCCTGTTGGCATGTAACTTACACCCACACCAGGTGACGTTCTCTGGCCTGTGATGTGCTGAAGGTCAGATTAGATGCTTACAATAGTTTACTATCTGGCTTGAAAAATGTATGATACAATTCTCACTATTCCTGCTCGCATTCCTTTTCAGTTTTGTTTCTGATGTCTTGATTTTAGCTACAAGTGTGTGGCACATTTTATAAATATACCTGTATCTCCACATATAAACTATATATGTGTATATATGCAATATATAAATATGAAATATGAAAAAACCCATGCTGACTACCTCAGAAATCATGACTTGTTGACTGGTCTCTGCATCGCCTGGAACAGAAGTTATTTAAGTATCTAATCTAGTCTGAAAGACGAGTGCTATTGGTAGATGAGTAACAGAAGAAACATTGGAGGGTGGTTTATGGGCCATTTTCATGTGAAAACAAGGGAATATTATACCCCTTGCTGAAATCAAGCTTTGTGGTGAAAAGGCTTGTTGCCTGTTGGGCCAAGAGATGGGGATTATAAGAATATTCATGACTCCAGAGAATCAGCAGGTGAGACCTAATGCCCGCATTTGCCCCTCACCCCTTTCCCCAGCTCATCCTTTTAGTAAACAGTACATAAAGGCTGGGTTCCCAGAGTGACTGAACTCAGTTTCTAATCTTTTTTTTTTCCCTCCTCTTTTTTTTCCCCCCCTCCATTCTTCATTAAAAAAGATTGCAGTGTTTTTGCCACTTGTCCCAAGCAGAAGCACGGACTCTCCTTTTCATTTCTAAAGAGCAACTGTGTGGCCAAACCAGAAGTCTTGTGACATTACTTCAGAAAGCAGAATGGTATCTTAGCATCCAAGGGCTCTTTTAAAGCATAAAGAAAAGCCTTTCTGAGAGCTTGGATAAGCTGGAGAGGAATCTCTGTGACATATGTGCATTCTTTGAGGAAAGCATGGGTTGAAGCCAACTGGTGGGCCCCCGCCTTTAATAAAGTAGGTACTCATCATGCCTGTTTTGGTGAGCCTTCTAGTTAGTAAACACCCAGGATGTAGAGCCCCTGCATTTAGAAGCAGTCGCAGTATGTGATTGATGCAGGACACAGTTACAGGAGAGCGAGCGGCAGGGGATGCTCTCTAAAAGGTAGATTCTTTGGGCAAGATGGGGAAAAATATTTTGCCAGCTTTTCCCATGTGAAACAAAAAGGCATGGTCTACAGCAGGTTTCACCAATCAAGCTTTTGCAAAATCGTTTTACTCTTTCAGTGTGGTGTGGGCAAAGAGGGGTTCTTATGAATGCTGATCCTGTCCTGATTCTGACAGGCTTCACCTGCAGGCGTGAAGTTGCATGTTTGGTGTGGTGGGGTAGGGATGATTGTCAGCTCTTTAGCTGAATCCTGAGCGTTGTCAGCCCTTTGAGGCCTGAAACAGTCCCTGCAGTAAACAGATAAGAACATGCTTGGTTTTTTTTGCTTTAACCTGCTGTTGCATGCTTCTTCTCTGCAGAAATGTCAGTGCCAGGACAGTTTGCTCTGTCCCGTGATCTAGCACAAACCCATTCTACTGGTTTGTCATTCTCCTGTGCACAGATAGCAGTGGCAGATCAGTAATAAAGTGATTTAGCAGTGGGAGGTGTCACACTGAATGTAAGGGAAGGACATCTAGGCTGCTGTCAAGCCTACGGTCTGTGCTGCTTACCCAGGACTGAGTACTGATCCTCCCTGCATCTGACCTGACAAGGGCAGACACTGTCCCAGGGCCACCAGCCTTCCCAGCAGGTATATCCAGCTGAAGCCTTTCTGGCTGCACTGAGACACAGGTGGCTGAACAAAAGCACAGTTTGGTACAAGTGTACCACTGTGCCAACGTTTGCTTTAGTCTAAAGCTTGCAGAACATTAGTTAAGCCACACCAATCATTCTGCATCAAGGTGAAAGTAACTTTTCTTTAAGGTTTTTAGCCTTTCCAGAAAGGATGTTTACAGCATCTTAAATCTCCTTTGGAACTTTAGTCTCTAAGAATTGTAGTGCCTGGCTCTGACACAGCTGTTGATACACTTGGTTTGAAAGTGCCTCAACACAAGGATGCTTGTTTGTGGTATTCTGGTGACAGTGTCCAAACAAGATCTCAACAGTTTTCTTGTTAATCTGAATGTAACTCTATAGCACTTAGTTCTGTGGCTAGAATTTGGTCCTCAACAATTTGAACTGAACTGCTGTCTGCTCAATATAGTTTTTCTAGTAACTGATGCATCTAGGTCAACAAACTGACAGACATTGCTCATTTTACTGCTTGGCAAATATTGAACTAAAGTCTTCGGCACTGTAACACTGTTGACAATTGCAGGATAATGGCATTGTCCTCTTTTGTTACTGTGAAGTGCGTCTTCACGTCTGATTCTGGCATAACACACTCTGTAAACAGCAAGGGATGTTGTGATCTGGAGTCCCGAGTGTTTGCTCTGACAATATAAACTTACTGCCTGCTCTCTGAAACCAAACATCCTGTCTCTGCCATGGTTACTTAAAACTGATATTGAAACAAGCCACTGAAAACACTGGAGGCATGGCTGCTGTAGAAGGAACCCTTTTCTCCTTTGGAAAGTTGTCTGTACTACCCTCCTTTATTATGCTGCAGGTCTATATAGAGGATTCCAGACTAGGCTTCAGAAGTCTTAAAGTGAAGAATAATACTTGGCAGGAAAAAATCACTGTGGATTAGTACAGTTAACGCTAGTCCCTCTGGAAATGAGATGCTATATTGCAGCCCGCTGTCAGTTTGTTCTTTTCCATGATAGCATGTTAGAAGAGGCAAAATGGTTATGAGCCAACTTCATCACATGCATCCTGTTACTTGAGCAGAGCACCGCTCCTTGCCTCTTCCTTGTCCTCTCCAAAATTAAACTTCCCCGTGACTTCTGTGAAGGTTCAGGGTCATTTGAATCCCAGCCTCTGTAGTTTCAATTCATGGTCTCTCCCTTCTGCTTTGCTAGCATCTCTGCTATTACCTATGAAGTGTTAATAACCTAAATGCTGTTGGGAGGTGAATCTGCAAGAAAGAGAGCCTTTGCAGACAGTTGGATCCTGTGTCTCTGGGCTGGTGCCCACCAGTTTGCAGGATTGGTCCCCTTCACAGATGTATTCAAAAAATAATCTGCAGCTTTTATACCCTCAGTGGACACACACACAGAGGTGTAGCATGTGCTGTTTATCACCTTTTTGAGTTGAACTAATGGTGCTTCCTTTTTCTTTGTGTCTCGGAAAAAAATAACAGCTTTGCCTTTGAGGGTAATGCAGTTACATGCTAAAAAGGAGTCTAGGGTCAAAGAAAAAGGAAGAGGATTTCACCACCAGGTGCAGAGATGGGACAAGTCCTATGATCGACTGTTTACATTTTGTTGTGTTGCAGACTTGTCTTGGGTAATTCAGAGCTGAAGGGAGCAAGAGATGGGATTGCAATTGTGTTCCCAACAAAAAGGAAGAGGCAAAGCTCCACACTTCAGGAAAATACCACAGTAATTCTTCCTATATTAGTTCAGAGGCGCTCGTTGATCATGAGGCTGGAAGCTTTTGTGGCTGATGTCAAGTGACTGCTTTTGGGGATGATTCACCTATTGTCTATAAAGTTTCTTTTACCAAAAAGCAGCTGCTGAAGCCTCTGTTTCCCCTAAACAAAACTGTCTTGAACTTCCAGGGGAGAACAAGGCCTTCACTGTGTTGGCCTTGACTGAAATCCCAGACAGGAGGGAGAAATCAGACCTGATTCTTGCTTTTGCAAAAGCAAACTTTTATTTTTTTCTTTACAGAAATAGCTGTGAAGTGGACAAAGAAAGTTAGCAGCCATCAGCCCTATGAAAGAGAAGAGCCTGTCCATCAAGTAAAGCTACAGTATTTTCATGTCCACCTCCAAATGTATATGGCAGAAATGGCTGCTTTTCTGGCCAAGCTACCCAAAGTTGTCTACAGCAGAAGCAGACTTCCCAGACATGACCCAGTTCAGCATCTCGGTTTTTCACATGTTAAAAGCTGATGCTATTCCTTTTTGTACAATAATCTCAGCTCATGTGTTTTGTGCCTTTAGAGGACATACATCGCTATGCATTCTACACCAGGAATGAGGCTTGCAAGTAATTTCCCTTCTGAAGCAAGCAGCTCCCAGAAAGGCTCAGCCAGAACTTTTGGCCTATTCCAGTGATGGACAGACAGCTGGGAGCTGTTAGAAAATGTTTTTCTCTTTGTATTATATTGCCATTTAAAATACTGGTCTATTTATTTAAAAGATTTGGTGTGTGACCTCTTCTGGCACTGCATATAAGTATATTACAAACTGGGATTACCTGTATTGACTAGCATCAGTTCATTATCTCTGGTCCTTCAGAAAGCGTTGGCTTCAAATGTATTCTTCAAAATAATCCATAACTCTATCTTAACTCCAAAACGGCCAATTTTTTGTTAAGTCTAGTCCTAATAAATTTGAAGTCCAGTTCCTAAGCAAAGAAGCTCTAGAGAATCTCAGCATTTGCACTCCATATTCAACAGCAACAATGAAATCATCTTGGATCAGCGAACTAGCATGAGAAGCTTTATTATGAACAGTTACGTGTTGTTAATGTTTTTTCAGTCAGTGATAATCAGGAGAAAAATCAAGCAATCTTTAAATAGTCTCCAGCAACTCCACCTCAGAGAAAGTAGAAATGTGTGTTAAGCTGTATTCAGGGTGTATTGTTGGCTGCACTGATTGTTACATGCACAGCTGATTTCAGGATGAGAAGTAGTTAGAAATCCCTGAATAAGACCTTTTCTCTGTCAAAAAAGTTCATTCATGGACCTCCAAAATGTACGGCAGGAGGGTTTTTCCAGAATTTGTCAGGTTTCTTGAGTCTGGTAATTTTACAGTAAATGCAAATATGAAAATTGCCTTCTGCTTTAAGGAAATATTAACTGAACAAAGGCTTCAGTGGGACCTGAACTAATTATTTCCTGGAGTTTACCAACACCTGATCCAAGATGTTATCAGAAACACCGCTCAAGCGCAGCAAAGGAAAACCACAACTCCTTTCCACCAGTCAGTGGTGGGAGAGACGGGTTTGCAGGGAGCAGAGGAGCTGCCCTGGGCAGACAGACCTGCAGAGAGAAGAGAATAAGCCGGGGATGCCACACTGCACACTCACATAGCGCTATTCCGGACCTCAACAAAGCCCTGGAAGAAACTATTGTGTTTTAATTGTGCAAACCCACGTGGCTGATGAGAAAGAAAGACAAGAGTGGCTTTTTCGCTTATTAGAATTCTAAAACCGGTGCTTTGGTATGGCCTTTTTCTCTGGAAATGCCTCACTGTTGAAGTATGCTATGTCTGAAATCCCCTTTCTCTGTGTCTTTCTGGAAATAGCTTTCCTGTATGTAAGGCTTAATTTAGAGACAAGACAAAAGGATCCCCTTGGAATTGCATCCTGTTAGATGAGAGAGGTCTGAGGATGTCTGCAAAGTCTAAGTCAAAAACCTTTTGGGGTAACTATGGCATAAATTCCTCAGTCTTTGTGGAATTGTTCTTTTCAGTAATTTTGCCAGTATTTCGGTTTTCTGATCCCCCAGAATATCATTCCTGTTAGTTGTGTTTTGCTGGTCAACACTGTGATTCCGCAGTGCCATGAAGTTTGCTTGCAATTACTCTGATGAAGAACAGGGGCAGAATTAACACAGAAAAGATTTTGCCAGTCAAACACCCACGTGCAAAACCAAGGGATTTAGGTGACAATAAAGAGAAAAGTGTTGCCAGCCAGCTGTATAACTTCTCAGGCAAACATTTTCAAGATAACATACATTGGTTTAGTTTATAATAAGCTGAAAACAGGCCTGCTATGTCTAAGATACACCTGAGGTGAGGTGTTTGGTCAACAGGAAAGAGAGAACCTGAAATATAATGCACGCTGATGATCATCTTGTTTTCTTCTGTCGGCGTTAATCTTGGATTTTCAATGTTGCTTGATATCACTTGAGTGGGGGTGCTCTGACTTAAGAGAAGTTTTTCCTGCTGCTTGTTTCTACTGACACTGGAAATCAAAGTTGTTCAATGATGCTTGACATGAAGTATTTGAGCCACTCCCTGATTTTGTACTTTTTCTTGTTTGATTGTTTTTATGAGGCCATTTTCCAGTGAAAGATATATACTTCATAAAGAAAAGTATTTTTACATCTTAAATTTCTTATTTTCTTATAACAGGTTGTCTTGGGCAATTTAAAGATGTCAGGGAACAAATAGAAACCCATTGCCTACTGGTAAACAGTTTGTTACAAGTGTTTCGATTCCTACTACCTGATATTTCTAGGTGGTAAGACCAGAATGGTGATCATCTGCACCAAACTTCAAACTTCTGGCTGGGCTAAAGACATCTGCAATAAAGAAACGTTGAGGGCTGATTGAGTAATATTCTGTGATGGATCTGGTCACCAGGTAAGTTTTCTAGGCTTATTGCAGTCATTGATAAAAATTACCACCCTACTTTGACTGAGTTTGTGCTGTAGCCTCCAGCACTGAGATCTCATTATGCATTTATCTGCTGAATTAGGACCTGTCTTGAATAGACATGTTTCCTCAGAGTGGTAATTACAACTGAACATTGAATTTAGAGGTTAGTAATTCTGTGCCCTCCTTGCCTAAGAAAAGGTATCGAAGCTGTGTTTCTAAGCAGACTCTCCCAGCTTCAGCCAGAATATTTTGTGCTGTTGCTTTTCAATGATCAGAGTGTTCTGTGCTCACAGAGATGGTACCCTGCTTTGCTGATGGAAGCCAAGAGTGGCTGAATGAGCAAACATGCAAATGCAGTTCAGCAATCCTGGCTGCTGCCCCTCCACTACCTGACTCCAGGTCCAAGTCTCTGGCCTGCAACAGGATCATGGTTTTACATCTGTTGTGGCCGTATCCAGCTGGTTTCCATCCCTTGTGGGACAGTCCTTGCAGTGGGCATTCCCAAAGGCTGATGAGGTGTTTGGTGCAGCCAAAAAATCCTTTCTTAGAGATAATGATTCCCCAGAGTTGTACCCTGGTCATCTGAAGGTGACTGGCAGGTGCACCCCTTTCATCTTTGACTTTTTCAACCCAACTTGCAGGGTCTGGCAGAGCTTTAGATCACTTTGCTTTTCATTTGGTATTAGCACGCTTGAAGTAAGAAAGTTTATGCCTGGAAACAGTTGGTCAAGGTCTTAAAGTAGAAAATATTAAATCCAGGCATGGAGAGCTTTTAAAAGAGCGGGAATTTCATGGAAATAAAAACAGTCTAGTCCATTAAGTTCCTCTCATGGACTTTTATGAGGACAATTATTAATACTGTTGAAAATTATACTCATGAAACATGTGTTAATGGGAGCTGTACTGGCTGCTGCCAGAAAAACTGCAGGCTTTACAGCTCATTTGGAGACAGAAATATTTGACAAAGTAGCCTACAGGGTGCAAAGGTTCGCGTGGTGCGGGCTTAGACTAACTTAACATATGCCCTCTGTAGCCTTGGTATTGTCCAAAACCTAATGCCCATAATAAAAGAGAGAAAAATTGGACCCCAAGTGGCAAGGATTGTAAGCCTTTGGAATTCTCCTAATCAGAGATATTCAGCTATTTTTAGTTTATAATGTTTAGTCAAATAGCAACAATGATTTTTCTTCTTTTTTCCACCTCAGCTGCGCGGCATGTTGGAGGGGGTCTTGATGGCCTGTGACCTTGCCTTTATCTGTCGGTCTGTCACCACTGGTCTTCAAAGTACAGCTTAAAGGATCTGAGGCTTCTGTGTGGCCTTGATGTGATCTGCTTTCCTGGTAAAGTTTTTCATTAACGGCTGCTTTTTTAAGCTGGTTGGAACTTGCTTTGCTTGCTCTGTGGGATGCTGCTGGCTCTGGGGCTCTCCTGACCCCCAGAACCAGGTTTAATAACCCTGCATGGCCACTATTTGCAAGCTTTGTGTGAATGGTGGATGCTGCTTCTGCATGGTGGATGCTAATTCCTGTTCCATTGAACAGACTCTTCCTTTTCTCCTCCTGCCTCCAAAATCTCTATCAAAGGCTCTCAAATATAGAGATAAATACATTTTTTGAAGTACAGTTGGTTAGATACAGTGACTGAGCAACAAGCCCTTCCATCTGCACAGCACTTACCCACCTACTAATGGTACTGCTCTTCCCTCCAGCCTGAATTCCTATTGCTGCTGTGTCAGCCATACATTTCTTTTTCTCTGAATTTTGGGAAAGAGAACATACCTAACAAAAGAGCAGTCATGCTGCATCAGACCAGTGGTCCGGGTAGCCCAGTGTCCTGTCTCCAACATTTGCCAGCAGCACATGCCTAGGGTAGAGTGAAAAACAGGACAAGTGTACATGATACTCTGGTGTGGTCTGCCAGCAACTCGTGGTTCAGGAGCTTTTTGAGCCAGAGCTGTTACCTATGTATTCAATATAATCTAAGGGAGTTTTCTTCTATCTCCAGAGGCCTTTTTCCAGCAGAATTTTAACCTCTCTCCTGTCCTTTGTATTTAATAAAGGACAAAAATCCATTCTTGGGACATGTGGTTCACTTACACGATCCCTACATTTGAGTGGCTTTTTGTAGACACCTGGAAGCAATTGTTGGTGAGGCTTTCTCAGTCAGCAAAGGAAATCTGTGTGCTTATCCATCCAAGTCTATGACAAAGGAGTTTGGTGCCCCTGTGCAAGATGACTGGAAGGGCTGAGTGTGAAAATGCCTGTCATAGCTGTGGCTGGGTATGGGAGACACTGACCTTTCATTGATGTAGTAGATGGGACTGGCTAGTTCCTAGAGGACTAACACGCCATTCCTACAATATGAGTATGTTCTTGCAAAGAGACATTTTTACTCTGATTTTGCTGCAGCACAAAGATAGACAGCCAGTCCTGTATATTTTGTCCATCAATAGATGTGTGGGACAACATGGATTGATCAACTGCTGTCGCTGCTCAGCAGGTTCCCCAGGAAATAGGCTTCAGCTTCTTTGCTTCAGCTGCATTCTGTCTCAGCCAGTTGGGGATCCTATGGAGCATTTTTGGAGAAGTCCAGACTGGTTACTATGCATTGGTGTGGGGAGATGCAGCCCCTGCCTCTGAAAGACTATACTGAGGCTCCCTTCATGGCAGACCTTGACCATTTGACACACAGCAGTTCTTTTCCCTCAGTTCCAGTAGAAGGGTCTGACAAACACTGAATGTAAATCCAAGGGATGGGAAGAAGGACACCTCCAAAATGTTTGGTTTGCTCTAGTGGAGTTTGTATAAGGGGCAGGCCAGAGCAATTACCAGCATGCAACAAGATGCCTGCTATGTTCATTGGAGTGTGTTTCTTTACTACGTGTCAATACAAACCTAGAGCCATTTTTCAGAGTTTGCCAATGGCTATAATTGAAAAGGCATGAATTGCCCTCAAGAGATTCCCCACTGCTCTGCATTATTATCTGCTGGATGGCAGCTCTATAGGCCATGTATCATTTTTTTCAAATAACCAGTTAATTACTAAATAAAACAACCCAGCTTTCAAGCTGATTAGCCTAGATTAATGACCAGCAGCATGTTTCACTCTCCTCAACAATTTATCATGGAAAAGAACTATGTCTTTAATGATTTAGGTACCTGGTCTATTGAGGCTTGCTCCAATCTGTACAGCCTCCAATTTGATTTAATTGCTCTTCTTAGTTTGTGACCTGGAAAAAACCAAGTGACAGCTCCCATTAGTGAAGCCCAGCTTGCAACTCGCTTGCAGTGTTACAAAGGCTCACTGGGTGTCTTTCTCTGCTGACTTCATTAAGAAGATATATAGAGGTCAAGTGTCACTTTGGCACAGAACGAGTACCATGCCGTTTATCAGCTGAAACAGGTTGAATCAACCTGTGTATTTTATTTAAGTTTATATCCATCCTTTTTTTGTCTTACAGTTTTTAAAAGATGTTTTTAGAAGCTCCTTGTTTTGTTTAAGTTATAGACTGGTCTTAAAGGCATTAATTGCAGTTCATTTATTGTCACTTTGGTATGAAAACGTCAGCATTGCACTCCTCTACAGTTATTCAATAAAAGATCTTTTGTTATAAGGGCCTATTCAGAGCCCTTGAGTTTGCTTCCTAATTAATATTAGACTTCCTCGCAGTTGTGCTCTGGAGTACAAATGCTCACTTCCCAAGGATGTTGCTGCATTGAATGTGTCTTTAAGTGCATCCTGAATTACTGACTTATTATTGGGCAAATCCCTGAAGTCTTCACTTAGCCAAAACTCCCACTTAAGACAATGGGCCTATGGGAGTTGTCTCATCATTAAATGAGCTCCAGCAGTTGTCTGGCACTCAGTGAACTAAGTCATGGTCACTGCCCCTGGGAGTTTACTATCCCCATTATAGACATAGACTAAACAAGGCTGAGAAGATAATGAGGCAGTATGAGCTGGAGCTGGGCTCCTGGACCCAGCATTGCACTTTGTTCTCAAGGTGTTTATGAAGGAGCAGGGGGACCACTGCTAACAGAACTGGTCACTGTAGTGGTGTTAAAGGCAGATTTTGGTTCAAGATGTTGCTAACAGGCTCTTCCATTGTGCTTTTCAGCAGAGAGGCCAAAATAGATGAAGTCCCTGCTATGTCTTCTTCTAGCGCTCTCGTGGCCCTCCTGGACTGAAAGCTGCTGAAGGGGTTGCTTTGGACTATCTTGTTTTGGGATTTTCCATCTGAGGAGAAGGTATTGTCAGGTACTCTCTAAAGTTTTAAATCCCTGAGATTAAATTACCTGGTGGCAAGGCCAGGGCAAACCCGTCACAAACACTAGGATAAATGTTTGTGTGGTACCAGACAGTCCCCAGCTGCAGCTCCCTTATACCAGCTGTGCAAGTCACCAGTCACCAGAAGTTCCACCAGTCACCTGGGGAAAGCTCTCATGTGAGGACAGATGTCACCACTGAGTCAGTAACACTGGGTCAAGTGGTAGGAACACATCCTGCACATATCAAGGCTGCCTCCATGGTAGTGGTCATCCAGGAGGGCCAGAAGGACACGCCTGGGGAACTAAGGGGTATGATGGGCTGCTGAGGAGGAGAAGGGTTTGGAGAGAGAAGGAGCTGTGGTTTGTGCCTAAGGAAAGGCAAGGTGGGGAAGTCTTAAGTGTTTTCACTTAAGTGTTTTCACAGGTAAATTGATACCTTGTTGTGAAAGGGTAAGGAGTCACATAGCCCAACTCCCTTTTTCTTTTTTTTATTCTGTCAAAACCATAGCAGGTTTAGAAGGGGATGGCTGTGACTGTCTGACATACATTCATAGGGAGCTCAGATAAATCCATTGTTTTTATTTCTTCCTTGCCACAGGCAACCGTTACTGGTGATCCTTTTTGGAAGCAAGAAGGATATTGGAGAAAGGTGAATGGGATTGATTTGTACCAGTGTGAGCTTCATTATCAATGTCTTGGGACTCTGTCAAGTGTGCCATAAAGATGCTAGAAAGGTCTAAAGATTCACAGCCCATCACTGTGTAAGCCTTATCACTGCTTTGTCCCCTCAGTTCTGCTCTACATGAACACTGAGCTCTCATATTGCCATTGCTGGGGAGGGGAGTCATCCCTACAAAAAAATTCTCTTGCAAAGAAATGCGAAATCATTTCATTTCATGTAGTCCTTGCCACTGCTCTCAAGGGCGAAATATTATACTAAGTACTAAGAAGAACAAGGGAAAACCAGGGCCTTTTTGGCAGAATGACTCTCTGCAGACAGCCTTGGAGCTGCTTTTGTGCCATGGATAGGTACATGCATGTAACTCCCTACCCTGTGGCTGAATGGCCCTAAGTACAGAATTTAATGAGCAATTGAGTGTTGCTAGTTTATTTGCTTAGCATGTGTGTGAAATATGGTCAAAACGTGATTAAGTTTCCAAGTTTGTCTCCGATCTTTATTCCTGCAGATAGAAACCCCTGTGTCCCATGGTGTGATGCAGTGCAGAAGAGCATAGGTCTGTTCCCACAGACAGGCCTTGCCCTCAGAGTACTGGTGCAGGAACCTCTCAAGCAGTCCTCATTCCCCAGCACTGTGCTACAGGACATGGGATTTAGACAAGAGGTGCTGGTGGCAGTCACAGAGTATGGCTGTGTCTGATGTGGGTCTGTGTTAACCACCTTGCATCAATCACAAAGCTTCACCCCCCTGACCCCTTCCTTCACCCCACCCCTCCCGTTGCTGTGAGCTGTTTTATGTGTGCATGATCCCAGCTGTGAGTGAGTGTGGGCAGGTGTAAAGCCCTTTCCTAATCCCCCAGCCATGCACCTGGGTTTCTAAGGCACACTTTGAACATGTGCCTCAGATCTTCATTTTGGGAGGTGAGAGCTGCTTCTCATCTGTGCAAGCCGGTGTCTTATGCATGATTTTGAGATTTTCTTAAAGAAGACAAAAAAATCTCCTAATCCTCCCTTTCTGCCTCATATTTCCTACAGATTGCAATCCTGAGCCCAGGTGCCCATTGATGCCTCATTTTTGTCACAAGAGAAGGTGAGTGATTGCTTTTGTAGTGAACATAGCTGCCACCAGTTGATGGAAGAGAAGTGTGACTGAGCCAGTGTTGGTCCCAGCTGTTGGTGTCTGCACCATTTGGATGGGAACTGACACAAGGAATGCATGAGGGCAACAAGTCAGCCAGAGACACCTTTGTTGCCTGCAAGCAGCTATCGGTGCTTGGTGGTACAGACCTCTCAAGGGAGAAAGAGGAGAAGGGAAGGTCTCTCTATTTCAGACTCCCGTTACTAATGGGGACAGGTCACAACCATGGGACTAAGGCACAAGGCATTGATTCATTGAGCTTTTCCTTGTAATGCTGTAGATCTTCATTAATGTTCCCAGTTGTGCTTTCTGCTGTTCCCAGCGGGGCCACTTAATGACATAAAGAGCTTAATAAGGAGAAGCTGTGGTCACAGCCAAGGGGAAGGGGTCTGGCTTACTGCTGCCAAAGGTTATTCTGTTTATCACATGCAGTATCAGCCTCTAAACATTTCCTACCATTGGGACCAAGAGAATCACTTTGCAGAAAAGGTTATCCAGTAAATCTGGAAGGGCAGAACAGAGACCAAAAAGGGAGTCTGTCTTTGGACCATACTGGTCTCTAAAAGCTTTGGCAGGTGTCTGGAAGAGACTGCTTTTATGAACTGTGATTGTCCATTGACCATGCATATGAGATCTTACAAGCCACGAAGTAGGGTTTTCTACTGCAGTGGTTTTCTACCTGTTCTACTCTCTCTGCTGGAGGTGGATCCTAGAGCTCCAGACAAGTTGCTGGGGGAGCCCAGAGCCCTGGGAAAGGTGGAGGAGGAAGCAAAGGGAGGAATATCTGTGAGAGTAAGGAGCCACAGGGAAGAGAAGGCACCTCTGCATGTTGTTCCTAGTGAAACCATCAGGTGCAAGTATTCTACTTGTTGAAGCCATCCCACAGGACATATTATTTGCAAGCATACTTGGAATATAACATACAAATGTATCTTAGAAGTAGGTCTTCCCTTACTTATCTGAACTGACTTAGCTCCTGCCTTTCCAGTACTTAAATGCATTTGATAAGCATTAACCTTTCCAGTGGTATTTCAGATGGACAAGTCCACTTTCCACCTGGAGCTTGAACAGGCAGATTAGCCCCAAGTAGGTTATGACAGTTCCAGGTCTGTAAGTCTGTACTTCATAGGGAGAAAGACATTGTGTGAAACCACACCTCAAACGCGCACTTCAGGGTCTTTTCTCCAGATGGCCACCCAAACAGCCTTCTAACAGAGCTTGTTGAGCCTTTCCCATCATTCAGATGACCTTCACTAAGATATTGCTGTGCAGGTGGACAAATCTGCAGCCAGGGGTAGCAGGAGGGTGCTGAGCACTCTGTTAGATTAAACATAGCTACAAGCACAGTTTTCATCTTAGCGTGAATTGATGCTCAGCATTTCGTATAGAGCAGGTGTTAATGGAAGGTCATCTAAGGCTTCTCAGCATAATTATGGGGCTATTTCAAGCTTTCTCTTTTGGTTTTAATGCAGATCAATGCCATAAATTATCAAGAATCATGAAGTGAAAGTGTCTGTGAGGCTGCTGGACTACCTGCCTTCCAGAACTCCTTCTTGCGTACTAAATTTAGAAATTCATCACCTGAGACCCAAAATTCCAAGTGTTGGGAATGCTTTCCAACACTGAAAGCATTACCAAAGGTTAAAGATTGGATCATGCCACTAACATAAAAAGTATGCGGATGGAGTTACTGCTGTCTCTGTAGTGTATAAACCCTGTGTGGAGGCTGCGTGGGCTGATTTCCCAAATGACACTGTTTCTCATGCTTGTTGCCATCAGTCCCCCAGTCTCTGCTCTAGACTCACATCTCTGTATGCACAAACTGGGGCATTGGGCTCATCTAGTTTGGGGCATACTTAAATTCTCATTTATTTCTATCTCACATACAGCAGATCTGCCCCCTTGATTTAAGAAGTTAGAGGATTATTGGCTAGATTGGCTTGATCCTGTGCAGTATCAAGCTCTCTAACAGCTTTCTTTGCTCTTCTCGCCTTTCTTTTCCCCACAATTTAAAGTCACTTTATTTAATTTCAAGGATTTTTTTTTTGGAGGGGAAAGAAGGAATTATTGGTTCAATGAACAGTGTAATTCTTACCTATGCTTTTCATCATAGTTTTCAGGTGACGATGATTTACTTTGTTGACAGACATGCATGTTGCAGCACTGCACACCTCAGCTCTGCTACATCCCTTCCCCGCCAGGCCTCCTCCCATCACCCTCCTCCTTCTGCTCAGGTTGCCACTTTCTTGTTGCTTGAATGTTTTATTGCAAGGAACAAAAGTCGAAGGGGAATTGTTTTTAAAATCAGGAGTAACCCTAGACTCGGTGGGCTCCTGAAACAGGGATTCCCTTTGCTGGGGCAACCGTAATTTTTCCAGGGTGGTGTTGCTATAGAGATGGTGTCCGATCTCTCTCTGTTAATATTGCCCTTTTGGAAAGGCCCTGAATAGGCGCTGAGGTAGGTAAATGTATGCGGTGACACCGAGCGGGTGATTTTATTCTGACAAATTCCTGCAACGTTTGTTTCCAGGCTTGTCTGAGGGCCGGGACGCAGTGTTGGGCTTTTTGTCCCACGTGCTGCCCTCGCGGGGACGGAGTTAATGGAAGCCTTGTTCGGAGCCGCTGGGGCAGAAATTTTTTTGCTGAGGGAGACAAAAGCTGAATGGGCCACCTCAGAGGTTGCTTTGGGAAGGCCGTGTCTTGTGGGCTCTCAAAGGAAACGGGAGATAACGCTGGGCCGGGGAGACTCATCGAGCATTTTCAAGCACCCTCCTCTCTGCCCTGCTGCCTTGGGCTTGCACATCTGCCTCCTGCAGCATCTTTTCTAGGGTGACATGGAGGGAGTTTCTCCAGAAGACATTAATTAGAGTTGTTTTTTCGCAGCCTGGCAAGAGAATAATTGCCAGCGTTGTGAGACACGGGCCGGAGATGCTGCCGGAGTGAGATGGCTATTATGGGGCTAGTGGCAGAAAGCAGCAACAGGGAAGGGCACAATTTGACCATACTTGACCATGGGGCTACTGAGGGCTGGTCCCAGCACAGCAGAGTTGTCTGTCTCTGCTCAGTTGTGATTGTACAAATACAAATCATTGGGCTGACAGCACAGTAACAGCAAGGTGTATTAGGGCAGCTGAATAATCCTGGAGTGTAGAGGCAGGTTATTCTGGTGCAGAAGACCCCCAGACAGGACTGTTCTTAAACCTGAAGTCAGGCTGGTAGTGCTCCATGTCTGCTGCTCTGCTCTCTGGGGACAGCGTTTCAGCAAAAGGGAAATGCATTCCGCATAAATTTAACAAAGAGCACAGGATCTGTAGAACTTGGGCATGCTTTATCACTATAAAATATGGCCTTTCAATTCTACCAATTTATAAGAGAGGAAATAATTTCTAATGAATAAATTATTGGGTTTAGCTTGTTTCGGTTCTCTAAGTGTCCTAGTTTTTCCAGATGTACTTTGTAAGTTTGGGAGGTTATTTGCAAGCCTGCTTGGGAGGGACAGAGTTTTGTGGTAAGTGGAATGTGAAATAACTTTTTTCTAAATTTTCCTATTTAGCAATACGGTCAGTCATACCGCTATTCTTCTGACTGGGACTGAGTGTCTCTTGTAGCACAAATAACCAGATCAATCCAATTCAATGTTGGCATTTTTAATGCAACATATATGGGTATTACATCAGTTGTGGTACTGATGTAGAGATTATTAATCAAAGGCAGCCCATGGGCTCTGATCAATAGAAGGCTTCAGGCTGCTGTGGTTTCATATTTTTTTTCCTTCTTTTATTTTTTTCCCTCCCTCCTTAAGCTTTTCTTCCATGCAAAGCTGCCATTTCAGGGCTGCTTTTTCACAGAGAGAGGCACCAGTTCTTCAGAGACATCAACACATAGCTGGTTGTATTCACACAGAAAGCCAAGGTTAGCTCTGTAGGACAGGGAACATGCTCAAATGGTGTCTGTTGTGTAGGAAATGCTTTGAGGCATGTCAGGAAGAGCAATGCAATGGAGGAGTAAAACGTAGCTCTCATTAGGATGGCTGTTGTGTGGGACAAAAAAGACCCTTTCCATTGTTGATGTAAATTTAGTAAGAGCAAACTGGAAAACAGACAAGGGGAATGTCTCTACTTACATATTTGCAGTGGCTCCTGATACAGATGGGGAACAAAGCCATCTCGAGTGTCAGCTAATCTCTCCCTTGGACTATGCGTTTTGTCAACTGGGGGGCGGTTTGGCAAACACTTGTGTCTGTGACATGGCATGTATTCACGTGAGCTCTACCATTGAGCTCGGGGAGGCTTCTCACGTGCAGAGGCTTTTGCAGAATGGTGACTCTAATCCAAGGAATTTTGTCGGAGTTACTTAGGGACTTTTCCCTGATCCCTCTGTTACATGCCTACCTTAGTGGGCAAGCAGGGTTTCTCCTACCTTGAGCCTGGCTGAGAGTTGGGAGGACTGTTAGTTCACTTGCTCCTTTTGTTTTAATGAAAGGGTTCATTCTCTCTAAATACAGGTGCATAACTTCCGTTTGCTCTCCTGGCCCATAGAGGACTTTGTTTATCCTTGCATGACGTATGATTCCTTTGTAATGCAAACCTTGCAGAAGTGGAGATACAGTTCCAAACCTGGATTTATAACCATATAGCTAAGCAAGAAACCACTTTCTATAGCACATAGCAACAATTTTCAGCCCCTGTAAATAATCCCTAAAGCCGTACAGGACTCTTACAAAGTAAGTCTGGCTGGATGACTTGGGAATACTGTGCTTTAGGGATGACAGTCACCATTAAACAGCTTGGAAGGCTGTTGGGCTTTTTTGGAAAAAAAAAAGTGCCTTCTAATATAATACTGCCATTTAAGAGAAATCAGAACTGAAAAGCAGCTGTCAAACTTTAATTTCCTGGCTAATGAATGACCATGAATCCATTCTTTAATGATTCTTGACCCTAGAAACAAAATGTATTAGCACTCTCAGATTTTGCACAGTAGTGCTAAATGGGGCATGTAATGTACTAATTTAGTGCCTCTTTAGCATAATCACAACCTACATGCACAGCTACATTTCCTTGGCAGGCAGCTTTCACAAGACCTGCAAAGAACTTACGTAGGACATTTCACCCGATTATTCATTTCACTGATGCTTAGGAATCAATATATGTGATTTTTTTCCCTGTCCTGTCCTTCTCTACAGAAAAGCATAAAATCATCCATTGATCTTCCTGGGGTGATTAAAATGCCAAGAATTCTGTGCTTTTCTCTACCTGCAATGGGGAGACATCTGGTTTTACTGTGTATTTGATCTGTGAATCAGAAAAACACAAAAACATTGAGTTTGGGTATAAATCCTACTTTCCAGGAGAAATACAGGGTCAAATGGAGTAAACTTCACTGGCTAAATCCTATATAGCATATTACTTTGAAAAATACAATTTTCAGAATAATCATCCTAAAAAATCTATGGTTTTAGCAATGGCTTTGGCCTGACAGTCCCACTCAGAAGGAAAGCATCCTGAGAGGTGAAAGGACTATACTTGATGACTTCCAGCTTCCTTTTTTTTGGCTTCCCTTTGGCCTCTGTTTGGCCTCTGTCTTGTAATATCTGCCAGCCAAGCACATTTTACCTAAACATTCATTGAAGTATCTGTGGCATGTCTCACTTCTTCCATTTTTTGTGATATTTTTATTTTCTATTAATTCTAATTTTAATCTCTACTCATAGAATCATGGGATGGTTGAGGTAAATGGTATTTATGGATTGTCTGTTCCAGCCTCTTACTCAAAGCATGTCCAGGTAGGGCAGGTTGCCCAGGGTTGTGTCCAGTTGGATTTTGAGTATCACCAAGGATGGACACTCCGCAACCTCTCTGAGCAACCTATTCCAGTGTCTGGCCATCCTCATAGCAAAGATGTATTTTCTTATGTTTAAGTGGAATCTGTGTTTCAATTTGTGCAATTGCCTCTTGTCCTTTCACTGAGAAGAGCCTGGTCCATCTTCTTTACACCCTCACAGCAGATGCTTATATATACTGGATATATAAAAGGATTCCCCTGAGACTTCTCTTTTCCAGGATGAACAGTCCCATCTCCCACACACCCTGAAAGTTCAAAGTGACCACAGAGAGGAAACTTGACTGAAAAAACAACTTTGGGTCTTTCTTTGCACTGTTCTATACAGGGTTTTTCTCTTCTCACTCATCTCCCCTCTGTAAAGCTATTGCTATGGATGAGCCCTTTGGAGGGGATGTATCCAATGGACTTTTGGGGGGATGTGGATCCAGATGGAGCCACAGGCATCCTGAAGATGTTATTGTAACGCCAGAACAGGATCCTTGTAGCAGTTTGCCTGATCCTACCCAGTTTACATAGATGCACAGGGATGTCCACGAGGATGTTACAAGATCAAGCCCCCCATTTCCACAATGCAATTAAGTTACTTGTCATTTATTATATTAGCGTTTACTTGGTCTAAATGATATTGGGGCACTGTGAGGAGTTCTCCATAGCTGTGTGGTCTACATAGAGCATAGCATTGTGCGTGCTGTGCTGCTCCTACACAGGATTTGTCATGAAATCGATGCTTCCTAAAACTCATTGTCCCCCTGCGTGTGTGCAGCTCTCTCTGGCGTGGGAGCTGAGGCAGTCGCTGCCCACAGCCCCAGGGGAGATGGACTGTGGATCCATCTGGGGCAGACAATGCACAAGAGCACACAAGCAAACATGCCTCACACTGGAAATGGACTGTCTTTGTGGCTACAGGAGAAGGTGTGAAGCTCCACACCTCTTCCCACACCTCCTGGAGGTGTTCAGCCAAATTAGGGCGGCTGATCCCTTTCTAAGTGTTTTTATTTCCACATGTAGGCTGTGCTTTGGAGAGGAAAAAAAAAAACACACCACAAAACCTGGAGCTGTGCCAGGTTCTTTCCAGAAATTCAGGAAAAGGAAATGGGATTGTTAAATATAATAGATGGTGCTGATGCAGGGGCTCCTAAGGCAGGCTGTGCAGCCGGGGAGCAGCACCCCCCACGCAGAGTCTGTGTCTGTGGGGAGAACCTTGCAAACTGGGGTCCAGTCCAGCAGCTGGCAGGGCGAGTGGAAGGTCTGCTCTGGGTTGTCCCAGTGAGAACCCAGAGCACGGCCCAGATGGCAGAGTTACCCTGCATTTCTGCTGTGCGACTGAATGCTCAAGCAATGATGCAGAATTTAAGACAGCCTGTGTGAAAAACTTGGGTTTGGCAGAAAAACTGAGTCCTGTTGCCCTCTCAGATAAGACTTTGAGTTCTGTGGAGGGTCATCTGTGTTCAGGGCACAGCGCTGCGCAGAATTTGATTGGGATTCATTCGCAGGGCTTGGTGAATTTGTCCCTGCTGTATCTGTTGCTCCTTAGCCTATAATTCCCACGATATTCAGGATGAGATTCTTTGGAGGCAGGAGTGTTTGTGGGGTTTGAAGGAAGCAAAGCAAAGTGGTTTTAGAAGAAGTATGTTGTTAATACCATTCCCAAACTGCAGAAATACAGCACATAATTGCTACATTTGAAACTCCTGAGCTACATTATTAGGAAGAAGTTAACAAGCAATCAGGAGCTGCAATTGTTACAGCTATTTTTTAATAACAAATACAGAGAATTTGCATCTTTCCAGAGATAATTCATAAAAAGTAAAATTTACACTGAGTTGACCAGGTAGCATTTTTTCTTTCATCTCCATAACAATACATGTTAAGATTTAATTACATAAACATTTATAGACCATAAGGAAGTTTTTTTTGTGATAGGTGATAAATAAATCAGTATTAAAATAACAATTAACTACTGCTGCTTTGTGATGTGCACACAAATTACAGCTGACCACTGCTGTAGGGGTGGAAATCAGATACTTGCTACTGATGTTTGTTCTGCTCTGAAGAGGGTCAAATCTGTCTAGTCCAGTTAAGAACCTGTTTTCACATATTAATTTTTAAGGTGATGGCTGTATCATTGTATCATCTGCAAGCTTGAAATGCGTCTGAGCCTGAGGACTCTCCAAGACATGGATCTCTCTTCAGCAGGACTGGGCTGAGTAGGTGAGTAGAGAATGCAAGCTCCCTGATGTGCCTGGGAATGGGGTGGGAGGCTGAAACCCATCTTCACAGAGCCCAAAACCTTGCCCTTGAGTGGTACCTGGGGCCTTGCTGTTGTTGGAGGCTGATGAGAGTCTTACTGCCCCTCCAGAGCGTGGAGGGGGAGGTTGTGCTGTAGGCTGAATTGGGGCCGCAGGCTGCAGAGCCCAAACTATGAGTCTCTGGGCCAGGACCATAAGAAAATCACAAGCTACATATTTAGAATGAGGTTTTCTAAGCACGTTCTCCCCCTTGTAACCCCTGTGTTGGAGGTTTCAGTACCTTTGACAAAAACAGTAACTGGAGTTTTGAGTAACTGGACTCAGACTTGGCCTCATCACTCTAACTCAAACTTGATTTGCCTGACAGTCCTCTCCCTGCTGCAGCCTTACCCAGCAGATGGTGGGACCAGCTTCAGCTGATGGTCAACAAATGTTCTGAGATGTGGGTAATCAGGAAGTCACTCTGAAAATCCACAGTCAGCCCAGGAAAGTGCTTTCTACGGCTGGTGGCCTGGTTTGCAGGGTGAAGGTGGGAAGGGATAGAGCAGCACCGGGACTGTGGGTGAGGATTCCTGCTAGCAGCACTTAGAGCCCTGAAAGTACTTGGTGTGATCCTGGATCCAGCCCAGGGAAACGCTCAGAGCAGCCGGTGTTTTGCACTGTGAAAAGTGCTGTGTGAATTGCCAGCTTTTCACTGAGATGGGAAGCAGGGGCTGAACCCACGTCTCAGCAGAGATTACTCAGTGCCACCACATGTATTAAGGCATCAGCCCTCACCCACTGCAACACTGCACTCCTTTTTGTAAAGAAAAAGTGGATTTCTGTGGACTGTGCTAGATGCGTCCCTGTAACTATTTAGGAAGGCAGACACAATATCCTGGAATGCTCTGAGATTCCCTGGCTGGTGCAGCAGATCCCTGAGGAGATGATGGAGTCAAGGAGCAGCCATTCTTGCCCTGTGTGGATGCCAAAGGCGCCCAAACCCAAAGCTAAGCCCATTGGACTCTAATTGCTGTCAGCCTGGGCTGTTCCCTGGAGGTACCTGTCCTAACACCCGCAGCCCAAAGAGGTGGGTGCCCTGCACCCCGTCCTGGGTGGCATGTCCCACTCGTGTTCTCAGCAGCTCTTATATTTTTTTGTGACAACAGAGGGCACCAGCGGCCCTTGCTAATGCCGGGCTCTGCCCTGCCTGGCTCCCCAGGACATCCAGGGCCGCTCAGGGCACTTTTGGACTTGTGGGAGGAAACAGCCTGTGCAATAAATCCATCCTGCTCCTCAGGTGTCGGGAGATGGATGCGGTGGGGCTCGCGGCTCATTCCCACTGGGCTTGCGTGGGTGTTAGTGATAACCTGTGAGCACAAAGAGAGACGGTTTGGATGCAGCTGGTGAAGGTGTGTGTCGGGGCAGTGCACAGGCATGAGCTGGGACCAGGGAGGGCTCGTACCCAGGAGGGCATCTGGGAGCCTTTTTCAGTCCTCAGGTGGTCGTTCTGTACCTCCAGCCCAGCAGAGTCCGATCCTGACATCTGCACCCAAGCAGAAGCCTCTGAAATGTGGGAATTTGAGGTTAATCTGCAGCGAAATTCACGCTGGGGCTGAATCCCCCCCTGCACTACACCAGAGTTCAGCCTCGCTGACAGCTGTGTAACACATGAGATTTGCCTACAGCGAAGCCCACAGGGACAGCCCTGAGCTAGCTCCAAGCTGCTCCACTCCAGCACTGGTGCCAGAAGAGGAAGGAGCCCAGAGGAGGCTGGCTGCTTGATCGTGAAACCTCCAGCAAATCTGAGCTGCTGAGGTGAGGTGGTGAGCAGTACCAGAGTCGGTCCTTTTAGAGGTAAACCCCGTAAAGCAGGGGGGCAGTCTGGGCATACTGCCACTCCACGTAGTAGGAATGGGGCTGCTTCCAGCCTGCTCTCCCCCTCATGTGGCCCTCTCTGCTTCCACTTACCCACTTTAGTATATCACTGCTGCAGGTATGTTCAGCTCCAGGATGCCCATGGAGTTGAAGTTGAAGCTATATTGCTTTCCTGAAGCAGAGCTGTCTAAGCAGGTAAGCAGCAGGCACTTTTAGTGATAACCTACTGCTTTTGATCACTGTATCACACAGCAAAATAACCAGGGAGTAGAGCAACAAAATACAGGCACAACTATTTCTGATGAACTGCCCCTCCAGCAGAACATCCTGATTTACTGCTGTTGTGAAAGCAGAAACAGGCAGTGATTTTATTCCTGCTTTTATCCCTACAGTGCTGGGACAGAGTTCATCTCTGATCTGTTTTGTGTGATGCTTTCTCTTTGTTTCAGCTTAATTTGTGTGAGGAAAATGAAGAGAGAAAAAACAATGATGGAGGGGAAAGGGCTTTGAGCAAAGAAACAGTGTGTCATGCAGTACTGAAAATATCACTCGACCAAGTGACATTAACAGGACTTCTTGCAAGAGCAAGAGCTCCTCACTCAATTTAATCCCTTGAGTAAGGGGTTTGGCCTGAATAGATGGATCCTGGCAGGATCAGGCCACAGAGCTGTGCATATGAACCATAACCTAGAGCCTGTACTGGGGCCCCGGACCTTTTAGTCCTGCAAATTTGATATATCTTGCTTATTGCAGCAGGACTATTTGCATACCAGAAGATTTACTCACATGAGCACAGGACATTGGAAGCTCTGTTTATCCACAGCCTAGAGACATGAAGGTCCCAAGTTTCTTCCACTGCCAAGGGACATGTGAAAGCTTTGAGCACATGCTACAGAGATAAGTAGAGACATATGCTTTATGCCAGGCCAAGATGTTTTTATAAAGAGTTTCTGGCCACGTCTGGTAAAACATTTAATAACTTTTCTGCCAACAGCCAAAAGGCAGTCAAATATTTAAAAGCAGTAATAAAAGTTCTTGTGTGAGTCAGAGTCCTACAGAAATCCTTATAGTGAATTTCCCCATGGTAGCCTGCAGGACTAGCTGGAAAAAAATACCACAGAACTCTGCTGGTATAAAGTATTTTTTAACAAGTCCTTGGAAGTGGCATGGAATGTCCCTGCAAAGCCCCTGAAACCAGATCCCAGGCTATGTACAGCCTAAACAACAATTCTGGTATTTCTTCCTTTAATTACTATAGCCGCAAATCCTATTTTACTCCTAGGGAATCACAGAGAGGCCAGTTTCAGAGTGACCTTTAAGTGGCACCTCACTTGCTTATAGAAGAGTATGCACAAGTGTGTATTCCTTTAACCTGGAATCCAGCATACTCCAACGTCCCTACCACAGATGGAGCAGAAAGCTGCCCTGCCATGTGCGTGGCCTGGGCTCAACTCTCTGCTCTCCCTTCCCACCAAGCTCTGCTCTTGTAGTGCTAATGAAGTACCTCTTCTTCCCCTTTCAAAGTCCTCAGGTGCTCCCTTTCTGCTTAGAAACTGCAATGAGACCCTGGATTTTTTTTTGAAATGAATCTCATTAAGATCCAAGGCCACAAAGGTTTCTCTGCTACTTCTTCCTGCTGCCAAAGCCCTGTCAGTAGCCAGCGCGCCCTGGTTTGGCTCTGCTGCAGGCCTGGGGCAGGGCAGGCACAGGTATCCCACAGCAGTTCGCTCTGACCCCAGGTTTGGGGTTGGCAGATGCAGATGTTCACCCTGCTCTTGCTCACCTGCTTGGGCAGGAGATGATGCCAATGGAGCGGCAGAGGAGGAGAGGAAGGGGTGATGCTGCTGGCACCCGCATGGCAGGTTGTGTGCTTGGGTACCCCATCACCTCTATGCTGAAGCAGAGCTGGTTGATCTCTGTATTTTTCAAATTGCTTCCATGCTGCAGTTTAGTTCTGGTTTGGATGCTCTTCTCTGGAGCACATGGTGCTGATCTGGGAGCCCCTCTTGGCCTGAATTCCCCTTCCCCACCCCAAAATCTTGCCATTTGTCCTCCAGCTGAAAATCTTCTTGGAGCTACCTGTGTTTCTCTGGTATTTCCAGTGCTTTTGATGACAAGAATGGGAAGGGCTATGTCATTTCCCCACACCCAAATGTCAGAAAATGTTTTACTTCAGCTTGGCTGTGAAAAGTGGGGCAGTTGGTGGGGAAAAGAAGTCTTTCTCAAAGCTGCTTTGCAGATCCCCCATGGACACCCTATGCCAGTGTGACAGCATCAGTGCAGCACGGGAGACCTCATCAGAGAGGCTTTGAGCTAAGTAGGATCAGGCTGCACAGATGTCCATTGCCACCATGCCTGCTGAGCTGCCCAGTCCATCATCAGAGAAGCCACCCTGGATGTCCTAATTCTCTGTCCTGTGCTCCAACCATAACCTGCTCCTTCTCCTGCAGAGTAAAGCCTGATACAACCTGCCTGATGCCCCTTCCCTGCTTCCAAGGCTGTTTGGTGTGAAGGCATGATCTTTAAAACAGTCTGCAGGCAGGATGAGGACAGTTGCATCTCCTAATTGTGTGTGAGGGCAGCACTTCTCCCTGGAGATGGAAAATGGGGTTTCTGCCTCTGGGCCTACAGAGGGGGCCTGTGAACCACCACACAGGTGGTACGGCCAGGGGAGCCTGGGGAAAAGCAGAGGGCTTAGCACCCAGGGCAGGAGACAACCTCTCCTTCCCCGTGGCCTTGTCTCGGGCAGAGAGCCTGTCTCCCACAGCCTGCCTGGCGAGCAGCCATCCTCCCAAGGTGTCCGGCTGCCGGAGATGTGCCGGTGGCAGGCTGCTCCCAACCACAGCAGAGGGAAGAGACAGTGAAGGAGAAGTGTCTGGTTACCCACCTCCTTCCCTCCTCTCCGGGGCGGGAGGTCTGCCCTCCTGGGTGTCAGGAGAGACTCCTCCAGGGAGGCTTTGACAGGGAAAATTTATGACAAGCCTGTTGCGACTCGTTGCAGATTTGGGTAACGCTTGGGGAAAATGCTGTCAACAACTGTGTGCTTCTCTTCTCGGAAACCCCGGAGTGCTTTTCTGGGCTCAGCTCACTGGTGCAACTGGGCACAATTGGCAGCTGAGGGAGTAGCTGGGTTTCCCTCCCTCCCAGCACGGGGACACCCGCACCCTGGCTTGGGGACACTCCTTCTGGGGGCGGCTGCCACGTCCTGAGCAGCTGCAACCCTTTCCCAACAGCATGGGTTTGCTGGGCACGGGTGTGATATTCAGCAGAGCGGCAAATGAAAGCAAGGTCCTTCCACCCTCAGATCATCATAGGATCTATTGAGCAATTCTGCCTGTTTATCTACAAAAGATGGTGCAGCCCTGGGGCTTGTCTCTTAGGTCCTCGCTGGTGCAATGCCTGGTTGTTTCGTCACATCGATGGGGTCACGGAGGAGGCAAGGTGCTGATCCAGGCTGTAAAGTTTGCATTTCTCTCCATTTGCATTTGCATTTTCAGCCAGAGGAGAAGTGTCAGGGCCCCAGGGTGAATGGAGGTGATTTGGGCTAAGCAGGGCTCCAAGTTTCTCATCTTCTGTTTCAAACTACACAAAACTGAGATGACATTGGTGATTCCTGCACTTGCTCCTGGATGCACTCGCTTTGTTCCTGGGGAATCAATAAAGCCTACCCTAGTACAGGGTGGGGAAAAGCTGGGTGGTGGGTTTCTTTATTTTTTTAGGCAGGGAACAAACCTCTCTTTGCTTGTCTGATGCCTCAGGGGAAGCTAAAGTGGACATATATATAGTGAAGCAGCTTGCAAGTGTGCAGCACTGAGAAGACAACATGTGTCCCATGCACAAGATCTTATTCCCTCACCCTCAGCATCCAACCTGGGAGCACTGGCAGGAGCGGCTGGTGTCATGGATGGTTGCACAGTCATGTTGGTCACCTTTTGCTGATGGGATGCACAGATGCTGGTGCTTCCTGTGTAGTGGGGAATTCATGTTCCACAGCAGTCTGCAGGGTTGTGGTGATTCATGGGGAACAGGAAAACCTAGTCTTATCTTCAGGGAGAAAACTGCTGAGCTTCAGGTTTCAAAGCCTTTGGTTCAGTGGAATTACAGGTTCAAATCCTGAGAGGGTCAAACAAGGTCTTTCTTCCTCTGAGACGAATGGAGTGTCATGCAGTAAATTGCCTATGATTCTCTTTGTTAGATGCTGTGTTACTTTGAAAACGGCATCTTGACAAATCTCGGCTTTCTGCAAAATAAATAACTGCATCATTTATCAAAAAGGTTTGCTTTCAGAAACGTCGCCACTCTTTTAAGGCATCAGAGACTCCTGGGAATGAGGGAGACCAGAGGAACACAAGATGCCACTTTTCTTTTCTTACTCTATTTTATTTGACATTTCACTTTTTTTGCTTATTTGAAAAAGCTCCAGTGAGGAGTGATCCCTGGCTATGGCATGTCCCAGCAGATTTGGTGGAGCATGACAGTAAAGGATGCGTGCTGCCTGAGTCACCCCTGGGGAGGTGGGGACCGACAGGCATGCTTGCTGGCCACATCCTTGCTGCCCGCAATCGCCCCTGTGTAGGAGGAGCTCCAAGAGTGCTCTTTTCCCCGTGGCAGCAGTTGTTGCCCACCAAGAATCCCAGGTCTCTTTTAGTGGAAGATATACCTTCTTCAGGGCTAGCAAAATCACGGCGTCAGCACTGATCAGGAGCTGAAAACCCAGCGTGTTTCTGCCTACTTGGCTGAGACGATGCATCCAGAGCACTGGCAGCAGCTGGAGTGTGAGGTTCTGTGCTCGTTTCTTACAGCCCCTTGCTGCACAGCAGTGTGCTGGGCTCTGCTCTGTGTAGCCGTGCACACACGGCAGGCACCCTGCTCCAATGAGGCACCTGTCACATGCAAACACTATCACAGGCAAATTCCTTCTCAAAATGTCTACAGGGAGAGCTATGTGCAAAAAAAGTCTGGCAGGGCAGAGAAATAGTTTTGAAACTATATTTTTATTCTTTTAAATCTATGTACAGTGCTCAACTGTTTCCACAGGCTTATTCCTTCACTAGGATAGAATATAATGCAGATGAAATGTCAAAAAGCAGCCACTGTATTCAGCATGGTCAACAGTAATTTATTTTATAGCATACTTATTTTGTGCTTGACTAGCAAACGTTACTAGTGTTGAGCCACCACCTTATTAACTTTTTATAAAGATAGATGAAGCAGGAATTACTGCTTTTATGTTTTCTGTGGGATGCTCTCAGTGCTTTGTAGATGCCTGGGAGTCCTAAGTAGCGGTCAGGAATTGGCATCCCCTGTTTACATGTGGGAAAACAGAATTAAAAGAGTATATGGCTCCTGTTTCCAAAAGCAGTCGCAAGCTTTGGGTCTCTGTCTTTTTGGTGCCAAACTGTGAGAGTTTTTAGTGTTCTGGCATGTGTGCAAAACAAAGAGCAACTGTTCGCTGGTTTAACTGGTTTGACTTGTACACAGCTCCGTTGAAAAGGTACCTTAGTGTGAAGCCTGTGTAGCACAGTGAAGAAGCAGATGTTCCTTCCATCCCCGTTGCCCATCAGGTCTGGATTTTAGAAGTGCCCCAGTCGAAGCCAACAGTGTTTGCAGTGTCCGGCGCGGCTGAGAGCTAGGCCAGGTGTTAGATCAAATGTCTGGAGCTGAGCGTGTAACATTTTTTCAGATGTGCTTCGCAGTGATTTTTTTCCAGACAGATGCGGGAAGTCTGTGGTAGAGCTGGGAACAGAGCCTGTTCCTGTGCTGAAAGAGGCTGTGCGTCTGACAAGACACAGGCACAGCCCTACAAAGTAAATGTTGTGATTTCATGGCTGGAGCTGAATGGCACCTGGCAGTTGCACCAGGGGATTTTTTTTTTCTCCCCCAGTCTCCAGATTCACAGGCGTTCATGCTGTGGCTAAAGCCTCAGAACCTCAGAAATTTAACAGGAGTAATTTGATGCTTAATTTTCGGTCAGTTGTACCGGTGCATCTTTGTACTCGTGGTTCTGTGTGCAGCTCAGTTACAGGACAGCCTTAGCGGAGGATAACCAGGCAGGAAAGCTCAGGGTGAGATACAGTGAGATACTGGTGAGATACAGGTGAAAAGCATATTGTAGGGCTTAATACCAGCTTGCACAAAAGAGTATTTTATACCAGGAGCAGCCTTAATAGATGTAATAAAATGCTTGGCTCTGGATGTCTGCTCTGTTGCCCTGCTCTGGGATGTGATGAGGAGCACCTAGCCTCTGGCAGCAGAGAGGGCCCTGGTCTCCAGGGCACTGAGATGGCTTAGGTGGCTGAGCTGCCTACAAAGAGCAGTCGAAGTGACACCAACCACCCCTCTGCTTGAACAGGTCAGGAATTGTGGCTTTTCTTGAGTAAAATTCCAGTCAGGCTTAATTATCTTTTCACTTCTGTTTTAGAAAATGCTGAATAATGAGTTGTCATTAGGCAAAAAGTAGTGAGAGAAATTTCAGACTGAAAAGCAGGACTTAGACTTTTCATTTAGAAGGAAACTTGGGCATTTTTTTCAGCAAAACTGCTTCCATGGGAAAAGGTTGTTGAAGAACATTACGGTTGAAATTAGGAAGGAGGTGAAAACTCCTCAGACCCTTCCCACTGTGAATATGCAGGATTTTCTGCTGTAAAAGGCTGAATCTTTCACCTGTGGTTGAAGCATCCAATTTTTTTTTTTTTTGATCAATATCACCATCACTGAAACATGTAAACGCAAGGAATTTTTGGGTGAAACTCTAGCAGATACAGGGCAGGGAGCAATCGTGGGCTGGCAACAGGCTGGAATCAGTGACCTAATCAGCCATTTTCCTCTCTAATTGCTATGATTCTACAGCTTAAAGAATTACACAACATGTATTTTAGTTGGAACAAGACACTATTATTGAGTAAAGTGCATAATAATTGTGTTTCAGGAGGTGAAATAAATGTCTATCACCAGGCACTTTAATCCATCATTGTACTTTGCTAAATTACTGAAATTGCACTCCATTCAATACTAAAATTACTTGTAATAAATTGATTGCTGAACTGACACTCAGAAAAAGAAAAAAAAAAAAAGATGTCTAGTACCTATATTTGCTTTCCTAATTGACAATTTAAGCTTCAGTCTCGGGAGGGAGGAGCACCCACAGCCCTCCTTTCAGCTGATAGGAATGGAGGGCACGGCACGTAGCCCCTCGCAGAGGCAGAGTCTTTTAGCACCAAAGGCTCCAGCCTGAATGAAGTTACCTCCGATTTGCTATCACTTTCAAGTCCTTGCTTAGGTCACTGGGTAGATCCATTTTGCCTACATTTACAGAAATGGTACATTTTGATACAAGCTTTTCTTGTAACAATATATGACTTGCTTATATTGCTCTGCAATTTCTTCACTGACTCATTCACTAATGCCACGTTTTGCAGACTGGGATAAGTAACTTAGCCAAGGATACATAGTGTGAAGGAAAAAAAGGTACATTCCTTGTTCTGGATCTTCAGAGATGCTGACACTTCAGAGGCACCCACGACTTGTGTTGCCGCTTCATCATCCTGCAGTCCCTCCACCTTGTGGGATTTCAGTGGGCAAAAAACAAAACTAAAATTAGAGCTCTGGGTGTCAGCTCCTGGATGTGACATTTAGATCAAGCCCGCCTAGAAGAACAGTACTTTTTTGTTCTGAATAGTACTCCAGAGATGCTAAACCGTATAATTAACTAATGCTGAGATAAACTTGATTGGTTTTTTAAAGTTTAGCTAATGTATGTGGTCACATGTTTGGGAGAATACACTGAAGTATTAGTGTATTAGGTTAAGTGATATCCTTTTGCAAAGGTGTATAACTCCTTTCTCATGAGACTGAGTGAACAGGAAATCCCTTTTATACAGGGAAAAATATTTTGCGGTAATATGGAAATGATCGTTCAATTATACTTTAAAACAATTTTATTACTGACTCCTGTCCTTGGAAATTTGATTTGCTTTCTGAAGACCAAAACTTTCTTTTCTTTTCCAGGGGTTTTCCCAGCCTGGCTGAGAACAGATCTTTAATAAACTTAATTGCAGCATGTTAGAATTGCTTTTTGGAAGCGAAACACATGCTTCATCCAGGAAACACTGAATTTAAGTCCTCTCTTGATGTTTCCATGGTCTCAGAAGAGGGCTGATACCTTTCTTCGTGGCAGGTGACATAATATGTAGGGTTTACAGACTCTCTTAATGTATCAAACAGTCTTATAGATATTTTTTAGCTTTTTATTCATGTGAAAGGAGAGGTGAGTGTCTCCATCAGTAGCAGTCACATATTCACACACACATATATATATATATGTATTCACATACTGTAAGGTCTATTAAAAAAGTTTCAGTAAGCTAAGAAAATATGAGGAATTCTGATGGGAAGGAATTAAAGCTGTCCATTTTTTTCTTCCAAAATAAATATGCAAGTTAATCTGAAAAAATGAAGAATGCCAAATATTCATCCTATGTGCTAAAGTGACTCATGGCGAAGGTAGACAGTTTTATAGTGCAATTTCTTTACTTGTGCTGGAAATGGATAGCTTCCAAGTGACACTTATGAAACAATTAGCTGTTCAAGGATAATCAGATTTGTATGAAAATGTAAAGATAAGCGATTTAGCTGTGATCTCAGCTGGAAAGTAAGTGAGGGTGGTGGGCTGTACTCCACAGTAAAAATCCCCTTTCTTTCACTAAATGGCACTTTTGCTGAAATGTGCTGGATTCAAGCAAGTAAGGGCTCCCTTGACTTTCATTGCTAGGATGACACACGACTGATTTGCATCATTAGAGATCCTTTCGATGGCCGAGCTGCTTTGCATATAAATGAGACCTAACCTGAACAGCTGTTCAGCTGGTGGATGTGAAGGATTTACAGTGCTGGATCAGGTCCCTGCTCACCACCGGTCTCCAAGGGAGCTTCGCTCTGGATTGCTGGAAAACAAGTAACATTTCATACCTATATGCCTAGACCTTGGGCAGGGGGCAGAGCTTGGGCACCCAGATGGCCAAAAAGCATCTTGAACACTTCTTATATTTTTAAGTTAAAATGCTAGCTTTTCGTGCCCTCTCCCTTGAAATGATCATGCATGTGGTGGAAGAATGAACTGCTTTTTGCCCTCCATGTGTTGCACAGACCTGTGTCAGTGCCCAGAGAGATGATGCTGTCTCTAAGAGATGAGCTACAGAGGGAAGGACCCAGACAGCCAACCTCCATCATGCCCAGGGCAGCTAGGCTTTGACTGCCAGTACTCCAGAACCCTATAGATTTACCAGCCTGTGTGTGGCTCTGGAAACGTGTGTGCACCCTCTGGGCCTGCACAGTGCTGAGACAGTTGCATGGAGAGGGTTGGTACTGACAGGTGTGGAGGGGGTTGGTACTGACAGCAGAGCAAAGGCTCTTCTGCTGCCTCCACATTGCCTGGGGCCAGGGGAGGCAGCAGGAAGCCAGGAGAGCCTGGAGGGTCTCTGTCACTCCAGTGCCTGTTTGTATCACCCCACCTCGTCCTCCGTTGAGGAGGATGTCCTTGTGTTCTGGTTCACTGGACTTCTCTGTGGTGTTGGCTCTGTGTTTCTCCTTGAAGTGAACTCTCTGCTCTGCCTTTGCAAATGCACTTTGAGAGAAAATGTGATGGTGGCTTCCTGACGCCAGCCTCACTTGGGCTATATGGGAAGGTCTCTTAGGAAACCTTTTTCTGTGGTATTTTCAGCTTAGTTTCCAAATCCCCAGAGGCCTGGTAGGCAGCCAAGCCTTGAGTGACTATTCATCTGCCTGAATCCTCCCTAAAGGTTTGCCTGTCTGTGGAGCAAACCCTGTCACCAAGGGCATTGTTAACGATGTTTCAGAGATATGAGTATCGCTCAGCCCTGAGAGATCCCAGGAGCCTTGAGACAGATTGGATCCTTGACCAAAACACCAGGGAGTCATATATCCCTAGAGCAGAGGTGGTGGTGTCCTAAAATCCAAGGACTAGAAAACACCTGCACTCTGTTTAATGTCAGAGGTATCACTGCCAGTGGTCAGATTCAGAAAAATATTTAGAGGGCTTCCAAGAAAGTATTGGTAGATTTGGGTGTACAAGCCTGTGAAAATGTTTGGTCTCCTGGCAATGCTTGCACATGCACACAAAGCAGCTTGGTCTTGAAAGGATGCTTTAGCACTGCTTATTCCTCCACTGAAACTGGCAGAAAAGGCAATGAGCTGTGGTCCCCTCAGCTGTACAATAAATCCCTGATGATACGAAGGCTTTGGGATGAAATCAGGCACCTGGCCTCCCTGCACGAGTGTTAAGTGTAGAGCTAATGATGGCAAAATCCTTCAGATGCTGCTTATTGTGGAGGCATAACTCAACCTGTTATAAATGAATGCATCCTCCTTTCCTGCCTGTTGGTTTTTTGTCCAGGTTAAGAGGGTGTTGAGATCCCAGATGGAAAAGGAATCTGTTTGGCTTTCAGAGCTTTGTTTACTTATATAAGGCCTAACAAACATGGTTGTTAAGGCCCCCTAGGAAGTCTTTCTTATGAAGCTAGGGCCTATTGGATTAGGCAAATGAGAGCCAGAGATTTGCCTAATAGCTTGACAGGCCATGAGGGATTAGACTCTTGTGGGTTGGTGTAAACTTGTGGGACAGAGGTGCTGTGGCGTGGGTCTCTTCTTAGCTGTGGATAAATGCTTTGTCAATGTGGGTTAATCTTGTTTGCCTTGTCTTCCATAATGCTGCGTTACAGGACACAACCTCTGCCAATTTAATCACTGCTGGAATTGAACTGTGGGCTTTTGTTTCACGCACGCACCTCCTCTGTTACGTAGCACTTTCAGCATTACAGGTCTCGGTGCTTAACAGTAATTTTTAAATCACATCATTGGTTCAAGTTCCTGAAATAGTTGCTCCTTTGGGACCAAAGGTTTAATTGCAACTGGCTGAAGGCAGGTCCCTCTGGGGAGACCCCAGTGCTTACCACTTATTGTGGGTCTGTGGCTCCACACTCCTTTTTCAGACACTGGTATTACCTTGTGCCTTTGCCTTCCCAAACAACCCAGATCTCCTTCCCTGAGCTGAGATCCTGCCTTGTCATTATGCTGTGCTCAAGGCAGCATATTAGCACTGGACCAGCACCTTGTGAAGCTGCAGGACAGTGCTCCTCCCTCCCCTCCCTGGCACACTCTGACACCTTTCATTTGATTGAAAGTAGGAGTCAGTGGTAACTGTCCTCAAAAGCAATGGGCAGTCAGCAGTGGGACTACAGTGCCCAGGCTGTTAGGGGACTGTAAAGAAGGTGGACGTGGGACGCCTCTGCTTCTGGGTCCCTTTCCCTTGATCTGATGGGGCAGGAGGCTGTGAGTGTGCAGGGTTTATAAAGCATCATGGCTTTTGCAGCACCTCTCACTTCTGCTTCTGTTGAACCCAGGGAAGAGCAGCCACCTCTGCTGGGCTAGGTTTGCTCTCAGGGCACAGGTTGTGTTTGTCTCATTATGGTGTAGGGTCCATCCCATCCAGCCCCAGGTTTATCATACTTTTTAGATGTCTTCACATTTCCTCGCTCCTGATCTTCCCCTTGCTCTCCCTCTGAGTACATGAAGAGCCCAGCAGCACTGGGTTAAACACAGGAGCTGGGGTCCAAACACCTGCAGCTGTTGGGAACACGTAGCCCTGATTCTTGCTTGATGGATGCTTGTCAGAGCTGAGGGGGCCAGGAAAATTCACCGCAGGCATCCCTGGGTCTGGAGGCAGCCTCCCCCACAGCCAATTAGCATCTGCAAGGCTCCGGAGGGGACAGTGCAGGTGGGAGGAAGAGCTCAAGCCAGTCCCTTTTGCCCCACAATGGGCAGCATCTTGCTCAGTTGTGCAAATTGCTCTTGCGCTCCAGGGGGGGGCATAAACCCAAATTGTTCCTTAGAAAGCCCAGCCCCTCCTGCCCTGGCTCAGTACAGGACTCAGCCCCTCAGCGCTGTGCCAGGCGGGTGGCAGAGCCGCAGGGAGCTGGGCAGATGGGGACAGCGTGTGTCAGGGTGCTGGAGTGCCAGGTGACAGCTTCCCAACAGCAGCAACAGGGGAAAGGTTGCCTTATGTGCATGTGCTAATGGCAGCCACCTGGGCTTAAAAACTGCAGAGAGGCTGGTGTGAAAAAGTGCCCTAGGTCTTGTCCCTGACACCTTCCCTTGCCCAGCAGAGAAAAGCTGCAGGCGCCAAAAGGGTTGTAAATAGAGACCTGGCAGGCTGAGCCATCACTAACACATCCCCAAGACAGCATCAGGTCTTCCTGGGTGGACGGAAGGGGCTGCAGAGCGGTGAGGTGGAGTGGGACCTGGAAGAAAGAAGCCCAGCTTGCCTCCATGGAGGTGGCAAGGGTTTTGGACTGAAGTGAGAGGTAAGGTTCACCCTGCACGTGAATTGCTGCCTGCACTCATTCGTGCTGCAGCTTAGTCATGGCTGACCCTGGCAGGCAGCTTGGGAGAACAAGGCTGGGAGAAGGGGTCTAATGCACTTTATTGCTGCTCTTTATTATCGGGCTCCACTAATGAATTCTACTAATGCGCAAAACCCTGTGTGACAAAGAAGCCCTTGATCTTCTTCCACGCCCTTCCTTAATTCTAATGCTTCTAACGTTTCCTGCTGTAGCTGAGGAGTCCCACACAGGAGACATGGCACCACTCAGCAGGTGGCAAAATGTGTATACTCCTGAGGTGAGCTGGCTGAGTCTGGATGCTTCCTCTCCCAGGACCTCACTGCTGGTTCTTGCATTGGAAGGAAACATTGCTTTTCACCAGGCCAGGAGCTAGCTTGCATTTTCGCCTGGAGCTCACTTAAATCAAGTTCTCTGGTAGCAGCTCCTGGAGATTCCTGGGTGGGGGCAAAGAAGGCAATTGCCATCTAAATGACAGAGCTGTTCCTGTCACTCATGCACCCACAGGCGTCATTCCTCAAACACAAAGCTTCTGCTACCCTTCCTTCCCCAGGTACGAGAGCCTCATGGAGCAGTACCATGAGATTTTGTGCAAATCTGATCCTTCAGGGAAGAGGACTCCTGCTGCCCTGGGGATGGTAGTAGGCAGCCCAGGGTACCCATCATGAAGAGAAGCCAGTGTTTTTGAGTCTGAGTGCTAGGCTTTGTAGACAGCATGAAATACTACGCAGAGGACTGCTTATACTTCACCTGTGGCTTTTGCATGTCTTAATTTAAGTTTACAATTGCATAGTCCTGGGCTAGCTTTTCTGCCTAGCAGACAGCTATTGAGTTCCCAGAAGGTAGTTCTTTTGCCACCTCCATCTGTACTGTCCAAATGCCTGTAGAAGAAACACCCTAGGAAGAGAACCTGTCACACTGTCCATCATTGAATGCAGTGGGCTCTTACCTCTTGCTGTGCCTTTAGAGACCACTTTGTTCTCCAATTCCTTTTCTTTAACTAGCTCTGTCTTTACTGGTTGGAGTCCTTGTACTTAGACAAGATGCAAATTTTGCATGATAAAAGGGCTTCTTAATAGCCAGCAGTGCGTCCTGCTGCTCCCTGTCTCCTGTTGCTGAAAATTAAACAGATGTAAAATTAGGAGCTGAATGTCTCTGCATCTGGGGGTCCTTGTGCATAGCTGCAGATGAGAGTTTAAGATGTGCCCTTTTCCCAGGAACAGCAATTGAAGAGTTCAAGAAATTGTAATCCCTAGCAAACCTTTCTCCAAAGAATTTTGTTTAAATGCTTTAAATCACATTGGATGCGTACGTTTTTGCTCACAGCTTTCCTTGTTTCTCTTGATTGCACACTCCAGTGAAATCCCAGATCCTTCACTGAGAAATGCTTTTGAATCCTCTACTCCCACCTACACTTTTGCCCCCCCCCCCCCTTAAGGGGGACAAATAAATAAAAGGAAGGTTCATTGCAAGCAAAAAATAAGTCAGTTTTCCTTCACCACAGGAGACTTTATGCAATTGGTCATCTGCAAACCCTAGTGCTGTGTTGCCTTGAGTAACTCATGCTCCTTGGCATGGCATCCAGGCAGAACCAAGACCTGGTCCAAAGCAACGCACACCAATATTTTCTTTTCTTGGCATGCCCTAGCCCACCTCTTTACAACAGGCTCCCAATTGCTTGCCTTCATCTTAGGGTGGCAATCACATAAAGAGGCTGTAGTAAGTGAATTTAATTTATCTCCTGGCCCAGCAGCAGACCCTCCTGGGTGAGTGGTCAGAGCTTGCATTTAAAAGTACAGTGCAAAAGCTAGTATCCATGGCTGATTGAGCTCTCGGTGTATCCTGTAAATCTGCACTTCCCCACTGTATTTGAGAACACTGGGTGTTGGGAAACCTTGAGAACTGTAAGTGGAGAAGGAGCCCCATTAATTCCTGTCTAGACTGGCTTCTGAGCCCAGGTTCCAGAGATGAAAGGGCACTTTATTAAGACAGGGCATAAATCCACCCTGCCAACAAGTCCACACTCCTCTGGATTATTTACACCTCTCTCCCTCCCTCTGGTCATTGCCTGACCCTATATAATCTACATTAAAGTTCTGACAGGATTAAGCCAATATATCTTAACCTTTAAATATCAGGCTCTGTGCTTTCTTTTGCACTGTGTCACAAAGAAATTTTCATGTTTTTACAGATAGACTGGAGGTGGGGGGGAAAGTAAGTGTCTAAGGCAAGAAGCTTGTTGTTATGACTGAGAGATAAAACATGTGCTTAGAAGATTTTATTACAAATGTGGCTTTTGCTGCACCTACAGCTCCTCTGCCCGATGTGTCTGGCCCTGTGTGTCACCATGGGCCAGCCAGGGGCTGCATGAAGGGAGCCATCTGGGCTCTGAGCCCATCACCTTTCTGCATGAGGGGTGACAGTCCTGTTCTTTCATGGGACTGTCCTCCCTTGCAGTGATGTGCTCAGCTGCTAGGGACAAGGACTGGTGGAGTGCAGAGGGCATGGGAAAGACACTCTGAGAAGGGCAGGCTTTTTTCCTTCAGAGATCTTACAACTTTTCATTGCTCTTGTGGTGTTTTCCTCCTTTATTTTCTGCCACAGGAAGGTTTGTCCATGGGGTCTTTGGTGCTTTGGTGCCCATAGATTGTCCATGGGGTCTTTGGTGCTTAGGGGGAGAGCCACAGCACTGCATGAGAGCAGTAGATCCTGTCATCTCGTGATTGTGTGAGCTTCCCCACTGTCCCTTGCTGCCAGGCAATGGGGAGCAAACAGCGCTTATGGAAAAGAGCCTCAAAGGGACTTTGGCACAAATACCTTTTTAGGCTGAAAATGTAAAATGCACATTCACTGGATGAGTATCTCTGCAACCCCTGGACAGTGGGTCATTTCTGGTGTAGGTCCCATTCAGACACAGGACTGAGGGGTGAGGGGTGTAGCAGTGTGGAGCGTTAGTGGGGTGGGTGCCGTGCACTGAAAGGAAAGGCAGCCAAGGTGCCTGTAGCTCTGGTCAGCAAAACTTCTGGGTGATGTGGAAGAGCCGCAGCCTGCAGGGTGACATCCAGGCACTACTGCAGGACCAGAGTGTGTGCTTCCCGAGCATCTGTGTGTCACCAGTAGCAGAGCAGATCAATACTTTAGCAAGAGTGACTAATACGTGGGATTAATTTGTTAGAAAGATGAGTTCACGAGCATCCTCTGATGCAGGACCACCCTCCTGTTGAGGGCCCATTGCATTTTCACTGTTACTCGATACATCCAGCGTGATAACAGTGTGTGATGATGGCGCTGCACAAGGCTCAGAGCTGTGCGACTGCAGATTTCATCACATCGTAGCAATGACAGGCTAAGAAAACCACAGGTCCTGTTGAAAGGACACTTGAATTTTTGTGCAGCCAGACAGAGATCTCCATAGCATCAAAGTCTGCCCCGGTCTGCATTTCAGCTGACTGTGGTACTTGCAATCCTTTTGTATTCATTTTCTGTTGCATTTTTAGGAAGTGAGCTTACTGGCATGGTCAATTTGAAGTCATTAGCAAATGTTTACCTAAAGTGAGTTTGAAACCTATAAAAATGACCATTTGAAGTTTCTCCAAGATTTGCATGCATTTGGCCAAAGAAATCATGATACCTGACTTATGTGTCCAATCTAAAATAACCAGTCTGCTCCAATTTTGAATACCAAGTGTTTGCACAGAACTTGAAAAACTGTTTCCAAACCAAGGCTCAGTCAGACTACAGAAATATTTCAAGTAGATACACGAAAATAAGTCAAAAGCTGTTCACATACCCTAAGGAAAAAAACACACTGAATATATTATTCAGCAGCTCTCTTACTTACAGAACAATCATTTTTTCAGCGGCATTAAAGGTCAGTGTCATCTCCCTGTTAAACATACAGCTTTGTCTTTCCATGTGCTGTAGCAGCTGGTAGTGTAGGTAACATACCTTGAGTTTTACCTTTTTGCTTTTACTGTCAAGTTTAATGCTATATATTTGGGGCCTCAGTAAACAACAGTTGTTAAACAGTTTCTATCCTTTCCCTTCCATCAGCTTTCCCTGAGCTGGAGGAGCACAGTATAATCCCCACATCCTTTCTGCTCATAGAAAAAAATTTCCTGTGCCTTGTCATCTTTTTTTTCATTACCAGGTTTGTGTCAGGATGAGCAGAGGTTACAGGATACAACTGAGCCACAAGCCTGTATAAAACAAGAGCCTTATTGAGGCTGTCCCAGCTAGGAGCCTGTCCCCGCCGTGCCCGCCGGGCACAAGCCATCATCTTCTGTGCAGGGAGAGCACGTGGCGGCTGCTGGATGCAGGGATGGGGGCCTGCTGCGTTTGTGTTAAGGACAGAGCTGGAGCAACGGGCTTTTGTGTAGCAGAAACAGCCCACAGAGTCCCAGAATTACTTCCCACTGGCTTTCCTTTGGTTCATCAGTTTCAGTATCTCGGTAGGTACAGTCAGCAAAGTGTCTTGGAAGCCATCTGGTAGTCTGGCCTGGGAGAGAAGACTAAAATACTCAAAAGTAGACAGTATAGGGACAAAAATCTCTAGAAAGTAGCCACTGTTTTTCCATTTTAAGGAACTTGTTTTCACTAGCCTAAACTCGCCAGGAATTTTAGCAGGAACAGGCTCAGTTTCATGATAGTCTCTTGCTTTTCCAGCTTTTTATGTAGAGGCTCTTGCAACAAAATTGAAAGTGGGATATTTGTGTAAGGACTAAGTTGTTATTTACCTGCATGACTTTAATTACAGTGATTAATAACAGTGTTAATAAATCTCTGTGCTCTGTGTTGTAGGCAGCGCGGTGATGGCAGTGCAGAGGAATACACTGGACAGCTTGAAATGGGGAACTGCTGTAAGTGGGCATGTCACTGAGGCACAGAGCACAGACCAGCGCTCCCAAAACACAAGGTAATTAGCAGGACAGATGGCCCAGGTGGACCTGAGTGATATCTGGTGACCTCTGGTGATATCTGGTGATATCTGAGCTAGGGCATTTGACAGTATCATGAGTGTCCCCGTGTCTCCATGTAGCCATGTAGCTGGCTTCACTATAGTCATGCTCCATGTAACTATTTTGGACTCTGTTTCCAAGCATGAAGTACAGAGGGTTTATTACCTAAATACTCAAATACATCCTCACATAAGGGCAGCAAGTGGGTTAGTGTGGATCACAAGAACAAAAAGCTTCTCCCAAACCTCCGTTCACTCAATGGTCCACTGGTTTTCTTGCACCTAAAACCACCCCTCCTTTCTGCAGGGCACAGCTCTCCAGCTCTTTACAAACCCAGATGAGTGCTCAGCAGCCCTGTTCTCCAACAGCTGGAAATATGGCCTGAGAAGTTGCAAAATATTTTTAAAAAATGAAAAATTCAACAATAAATGGATAAGAGCACAATACTTTCCCACTGAACAAAAGAAATGTTGTTTTATAATCAAGCATCCTTCATCAGACAATACTGCTGAACTAAGAACTCCTGCCAGCTAGCAGGTGTCCCGTCTTTCATTTCCACCAGGATGTGAGGAAAGAGAAGGAAATGGCTGGGATCCTCCAGGAACATGCCGGCATGGAAAACCCACAACCTTTGTACCGGAAAGATGCTGCAATCAACCCTTCTAAAACAACATTAAGTAAGAGCTGGGGAGAATTACCCACAAGGCACAGATTTCTTGTCAACTTTTGCTATCTAGCCAGGTGGGGAGACACTTTTCTCCTCTGTTTAACTTGCCTGTTATTTCCTCCTTCTGGCATTTATTAATCTGACTGGTTAACCATTGAGTCCAGCCTGAAAACAGACCTCATCACAAATCCTGTTCTCCACGGTGGGCTTGGAAAAGGCTCTGGCTGAACAAACTCACTTCTCCTGTCTTCACTCTGAAGGGCAGAACTAAATGCTGTAGGTGGATGTTTACAATGAAATTCACACTAAAGGTTCCCTGTTTGGAGCAGCCAATAATGCTAGGGACACCATTTGCAAACAGGCTGTGTTTTGACAGAGCTCTTCACGATTCATCAACAATTTGGGTGCTTCTGGCTATGCAGTATTCATTGCACCCATCCTACTCCTGATAAACAGATTCAGGAGCCCTAATCACAGGGATAGTATATTCAGTAACCATTGCTCTTTAATTGTTTACGATCTTTATCTCTCTTTCTCCCCAAGGGTTTTTTTCCTGCGGGGGGGGGGGGGGGGGGGTGGGGAAGATCAATGTTTCTCTTTGAACTGACTTTTCCTTTCAACATTTATCATTTGGGAACGCTCAACTGCTGTTTCAGAGCAGAAGGTGCTTCTAAACTATTGGTAGCAGTTGCTATTTTGGAAGTTTGTTATTTGCTGTGTGTGATCCCTCACTTAAACCACCCCACGTTACCTTTTCTTTCTGACTGCACACAAGACCCTTGTGCCACACAACATGCTTCTGGAAAAGCTGGGGTTGAGCCCAGACCTCCTGACTCTAGTTGTTTCATGTCTGACTCCGGGAGAGTATTTCCAGTGTGCTGCAGGACCCCAAACCCCTACACCCAGGCTGTGAGCACTGAGGTGAACCACAGCCAGGTGTGATGTTCAGGCAGGGGGTGATATCAGCTCCAGTGGGACTGTCCCCACCCCTGGGGACTGGCCTTTCAGCCTGGGAGCTTTCAAAGAAAGCCTCAGAGCACTTGGAAGGTGACCATGTGTTTGGGATGGAAGAACAAGTGATGAATACCGTGGGGCAGAAAGAGAAACTAAAGCTACAGGCTGTTTCCATCAGCAGACTTGTCATGTCCTATGGCTTATGTGTGGTTTTTTTGTAACATGGGGATAATTACTGGATCACTCTCTCCATTTGCAACTGATTATTAAAACCAATAATGCACACATTGGCCTGCAAGTAATTTACATGCACAACTTTTCCTATATGTTGATAGCTGACAGAACTGCTTGTGTCTGAGGAGCTGCGAAACCCCATGCTGCTGTCACTGTTCCTGTCTGACACGCTCTGCCACTCTTGTTTCTCAATCCCGGAGCAGTTCCCAGGGGAGCACCTTGCTGCACACCTGGGAGTCCCAGCCAGGCAGGATGCAGCCAGGACAGCTCTGTCAATATTGACTTTGCTGCAGGCTTTGGTGCACAGGGATGGTTATCTTGTTCACTGGGTAAGATTTAGCCCATTAGCACAAGTGTCTTTGAAGCCATTAAATACACAAAATGGATGGAGTTGAAAAGGGAGGAGGGGTGTCAGGATGTTTTTTCAAATAGAGACATGTCTTCAGCCCGTCCAGGTTACACAGACCAACACCTGCACTTTGGGCAGCGTACTGGGGTGTACTGGGCAACAACTGTAAATGGGACTTTTGCAAGGTGGTCTCTGTCCACCACGCTCATTTGCTTTCCATACAACTGTCTGCTCCTCTCCCCTGCATCGCAGGCACAGCAGTTTGCAGGGTTTTCTTTCCTGGGGCGGCTGTGCAGCCCTGCTTTCCCAGCTCTGGCGTTAGGCTGGATGAAAACTTTCCATCCGTAGATGTTTGCTTTATGGGAAGGAGCTTTCTGCACAGCATGAAACTTCCCATTGTATTCATGATCGGTTTGGGGCGAACTAATTCAAGGTGAAAAAATCCCACCTGTGAGAGCTGACTCCAAGGGCACTGGCACCCCAGGGCACAGAGAGCTCTGCTCCTTGCCGGAGCTGGATCCCAGGGCAGGAGTGCTGCCAACAAGGGGTGGCACAGCCTGACCTTGTGAGTCTGCCCACAGAGACAGGCTGCTCCGGGGAAGCGGGTTCTGTTGGCTCAGGATGTGCCAGCTGGAAATTCGGGAGAGAGCCCAGCGATGGTCTGGCCCGCTGAGTGCAAAGCCCTGGCTGCTTTCCCCAGCAGGGAGAGGAAAGCTCGCAGGTAGCAGGATTTCCTCTCGTATGCACAAGCCAGCTGCCTTCCTTGCAGTGGAGGGAGCTGCTATTTGGCAGACTCTGAATTGCCAAAGTGATGGGAGTTCATTTCCTGAGTGAATCCTGGCCCCCCCCATGCTCTGCATCCCCAAATTTTCTGCAGGATCCACAGTATTCATAAGGCTGCTTGCTAAAAGGGCTCTATTCACTACATTCATCCTCTGCAAACTGAACTAAAAGGTGAGATCTTCCAAGGAAAGCGATAACAGGCTTTCCATTAGTGCACAAAAAGTGTTTGCATGGTATATGCAGGGTGAGGTCCTGCATGGAGACTGTTTATTGACATGCTCTTGGTTGACTCTGGTGCCGGGAAAGCACAGGATGTGCAGATCTTGCTGACCTCTGGCTGTGTCTGGTGTGTAAAGCTACATTTAAACCAAGAGGAGGGACTGCAAAATCCGTAAATGAGGTTCATTAGTGTGTCACATTAAGGGTAATTGAGCTCACCTGGGCTGGGTGAGTTACAGGGATATCCTGGCCAAAGAAGCTGGCAGGGGAAGCAGCCTGGGTTGCTGCCATGGGAGGGAGATGGGGTGCTCTGAGGTAGGGAGGCTCTTCTGGGGATGGGAGCTTTGTCTTTGGCTGCGGTCCAGGTGCTTCTGTGTTAGGGATGAGAGGAAAGGGAGGTGAGATGAGAGTCCCTCAGATCAGACTGAGGGTGACAGAAAAGTGATGGACTCTAATGAGGCTCCAACCTGTAAATGGAGTTAAACCTACATGGGTGGCATCTGGCCTAGGACTGAGTCATTGGGTGTCTCTGGAGATACAAAGCCTTCACCTCATTGCCCTCTCGTACTGCAAATAATCTTGTGCTCCTGGAGAAAAGGCTCTGAGGAGAAAGGTTTGGGGAAAGGGATGTGCGTGGCCAAAAAGAGGAGGCAGGGAGCTATAAAAAGCTTTCCTGAGATGAACTGTGTGGCAGGGTGGTGGCATGGTGAATTTGACAGTTTTCACACTGCCCAATGCAAAATGAATGCTGATAGCTTTATATCGCTTCCCTATGTTATAAACCAACCTTCAATTCATGTTAATAGCTTTATATGGGACTTAAATGTTCTAAATTAAAATAAAAAAGTAGTGCCTCTCTTATTAGGAGATTTTTAGCAACCAGGACAGGTTTAATCATTGAGTGGATAAATCTGCAGTTGGATTAAAGCCTAATTACTGTGTGATGAATCACTCTGTAATATTTCATACAAAGCACTAGGTTTACAACCAAGACTAAGTAGGGAGGTCCGCAGTGTCTATTGTTGCACTTGAGACACTGAGGCACATTTGTATTTCAGCTTGATTCTGGTGCTTTACAGGAAAGTAGGGAGAAAAAAAATAACTTTGACCAGTTCTGTCAAAGCAGCACAAAATATTTCACTCTAGCTTTTTTCCAACTAGAAAATAAGCCACTGTGTTTTACCTCCTTTGCCTGCTGCAAGCCAGAGGCCATTTCAGGACTGCTTTTACGTGGCTGTCTGAAAGCTTGGCCGTGAGTCTGGCTTGCTTGGCAGAGGCTAGAGCCGTGCCAGGCGAGCTGGCTTACGTGGTGACCTTAGCGCTGCAGCTGCTCTTGCCAGAGGTAGTTAATTTCCCTAAATGCCATTCCACAAGGTATTTTTGAGGGGCTTGTTGCTAACGACCTGCTGGCTGTGAAGTCGTGCTTCCAGCCACCGGATCAGAGGTTTCTCTGCAATGTCCAAGGGTAAAGCCAAGGGCTATGTCCTTGTTAAAGCTGGGAGAGGGAAGTGTGGCCCTGGACTTACCCTGTTTGCTAGGAGAGGCAGATTATGTTTTGCTGGGTTTTCCCATTAAATCCCTATCTCCTAATAAAACACTACAAGAAAAAATTCATTGTTCCTGCCAAATTTAACAGGAAATTGAGAATAAATATTTTACTTCAGCAAGCTTGCTTTTCAGCAGCCCAAGCTTTTCCTGGGGGTGGGTAGACGCCTGCTTGGTCTATCCTTTAAGCCAGCTCTGGCAGAGCAACTCACTGCAGGGGGCTGAGCCCTGCTTGAGACCACACTGGAGCCAGGTTCTCTGAAGGGAATGCAACTCTGACTGCTGTCACACTTTCCCATTCACCTCCTACAGTCTTTTCTCACAGCTGAGCTTAAATACAAGGAGGGGAATATGAGTTTTTCCTCCAAACATGAAATCAGCTTTGTGTAATACCTCTTTGGGGCAAAAAAATAAAGATAGGTTTTTAGCCATGGTTTTGTTAGTCGAGATACCAAAGGCACTGCTGTGCTATAGGGAAGGGACTGAACACACAAAAGTGGGTAAATGAGCTGACACAGAGTGACAGTCACACTGTGTCAGCTATTGATAAGCCCTGGCCCAGGAACAGCTCTGAGACGAGGGTCTCTGCTGCTCTGCAGAACTGCTCAGGATATGGCAGTGCTCCTCATCTGTTGTGTTGTGAGGAGAGAAAGGAACAGCCATTAAAAGTGATAAACAGTCTTAATGGCAAATGGGAAGCCCAGATAATAGAGCGGGAACAAAATGCAGGTTTTTTACATCTACTAGAAAAACAAATCTTTTTAATCCAGAGGGAAAAAAAATTACTAATGCAGCCCAAAAGCAAGGGAGAAGGCAAGTGGTGCATAATGAAATAATTAAACTATTCTCTAATAGCCTTGTTAAAGCAGTAAAGGATGTTTTTTACATGAGGATTATATTTATTTCGCACAGGTAGCAAGGAGGCTTGTGTGGGAGAGGTGACTCATTCTGGGGAGAGCACAGGAGCCTGCAGCCCACCATTCTCACAGTGTATCCCACATCCCTGGCCAGCCCAGCTGCCTGGACAGAAGCCAACCTTCTCACCTTCTGCACAGTACAAAATGAAGTCCCTGAGACTATGTGGACCCATCCAGGTCCTTTACCAAGGTTGCAAATGGCTGTGGAAACAGCCAAGGTATGAGCCAAGGCTCAGTAAAAGTTTGCCAGCCACGCCAGCGAGTGGGAGTGAGAGAGCTGAAGGAGGGATGATGATCCTCAGCACCATTTGCACATTCTTGTAATCAAGGCTGAGTCAGAGGGGCAAGAGGTCATGCTTTTTCCAGCTAATGGGAAACTTCTGCCATGAATTCACCTGCTTCTGAGTGCCTGCCAGCCCTAAAACTGGATGTTCGAAAGCCCACACGCAGTATTTTCACCAGAAGAGCAAAAGTTGTCTCTGAACAGATAATGTTTTGATGCACAACATAATTTCAGGTCTTTCTGAGAAAACTTCATCCCAGAGGAAATCCCTCTAGTTTGCCCATTTGTTTTTCTTCTCTTGCTTGATGAAGGCAGACTTATGTCTTCCAGGAGGCACCATCAGGCTCCACCGGCCAAAGCTTGAGGAGGCCTCTCATTTTGGCCAGTCTCCCAAGGGGCTAAAACCAGGGCAGCATTTCATCTCCATCACCGTCCCAGGGTCCTGAAAGGCCATGGGACAAACCCCCAGGTATCAAGCCCATCTCCTCGAGCCCTGCTGTGCTCAGCAGAATGGGTGCCTTGTGCTCTCAATCCATCAAGCCCAGAAAGGCCATCTCTGGCCTCCTGTGCTCTCAGTTCTTTCTCCCTTCAGGAAGTTACTTTGGTACCACAGGTCTGTCTTGTGCAGCCAACCTACCTGACCTATGATACAGGATCTTCTCAGCAGGTTTTGCTGCAGCCCCAAACCTTAGTCCTGTTGAATGCCCCAGACCAAACAAGCCACCCGCCGTTTTTTACTTCCATAGCACAACATTTGCTCAGTTGTAAGAGAAATGCTTGTGGTGGGAGTGCTTTCAATTCCAGGGAATGCCAAGCAGGGAGTGATTACTTTTCTACAATATTGTTAAAACAACCTATAAATTTCTCCATAGAGATGGGCTTCCCTGTTAAAGCTGTAGCTTTTTTCCAAAACCTGGTAGAAAAGGCTTTGTTTTCTGTTTAGCTGTTTAGACAGTCAAAGTTGGTCATGAATGACCTGCAGGTTTCGTTCTGCTGTGTTCTAGGGGGGCTTTTCATAGGCTACAAATTAGACTAGATCAACAGTCTTCTATGGATACCAGTGAGGTAATTATAGCTATAAATGAAACAGTATTTCTGCTGTGCTTGACAGCAGTAAAATGCAAAAGAAAAGCTGAAAACAAAAGGGGAAGGATATTAGAAGGAATGAAAAGTAAGGAATAGGAGGGATTTAGAGAAGTGCACTAAAGGAGGCATCTTCCTCTGAGGGATTTGGAAACCAACTAATAGTTTCATCGGGGAGAAACAGAAAAGAAATACTGTTGACTATAAAGACATGATCTGTTTTGTTCCTTAACCCCACATCAAGGATGACTAAGGCACCCTCCTAGAAGAGAGAAAATCCTTTGGCAAACATTAGTGAAACCCTGGATTTATGACATGCAGCTCTGAAAATCTCCTTTTTCTGGCCAAGCCATTCTTGGGATTGGCCTGTATGAAGGAGAGTCTGAATGCTGGGGAAAGTTGCTTGTAGAGCTTTTCATGTGGTTTCCATGGCTGGAAAAGCGTGGCTGGGTTCCCTGCCTCCTCGTAAGTGGTCAAAACAGCTGTTTAAATTCTGGCTTGAAGTCTCAGGTGTGTTACAGGAAACCAGCATGGCAGGGGGAGAGACCAGACCACATGCAGCTCTGGGAGACCACTTGTTTTGCTTGAGGGTCTTTGCAAAGGGCTGGACTGAGAAATCTTGGTGCTGGCAGCCCTTTGTATGCTGCGGGTTTCCAGGATGCTACTAAGGGACTGTATGGATGCCATACAGGTGATGTGCACACACGCTGCATCAGGATCTGAGCTGTTGCTTTTGTTTGCTCAGGTTTGGTTTTGCTGGGAACAGGCACTGGTTTGCTTCCAAGGGGCAGAGTCCATTCCTAGGGCTCCTTATTAAGGCACTTAAATGCAAGCACCCACTAAGATACCTGGAGATCTACTCAATGTTTTCTTGGTCCTCAGTGGGCAGTGCCCTCTAGTCTCAGGCAGCAAGTGAAATACATGAGCTGGAACAACGTGCGCTGCTCGTGCTGGGGAGAGAGGGAAATGCAATAGTGTGTCAAGGCAGGAAACCCCAGTAGTCCCCCAGAAATAAGATGTACTCTGGCATCCTCCAGAGTACACAGGCAGCGTTCCCTGAGCACGCTGCTGCTGGCAGCTGGGAGGAACAGCCTGGCAGCCACACTCCTGCCTGCACCCTGCTCACCCCGGTCTGCTGGGCACCTCCAGGGGCTGACCCCAGGGGCTGCTCCTGGGCCCCTACTGTGTATCACAGCATTGGGCTGGGCCATCCCAGTGCATTTGGTGCTCCCAGTTGCTCATCTCAACAACCACACTTTTTTTTTACTGATTGCTCCTGCTCCCCTGCATCCGTAGTTGCAGGGGCCCGTAGTTGCGGGTGAGTGGGTTCCCCGCTGCCAGTGGTTTCACTGCCCACCAGTCCCACTTGCTGGGTTTGCTCTTGGCCGTGCTCCCCTGACTGTTTTGCCTCTCGCCCCCACCAGCTGTGTTTGCCTTCTGATCTGTCCCGCCGAGTCCCGTCCATAAAGAAGTGGGAAGGAAAAGATACTTTCTAACCAGCTCTCAGACATGAAGTCACCAGGTTATTTGGCTACCTGAGGCCAGCTTTCTTGAACTTGCTGGCAGCACAGGACACAGTCTTGACAGACTGGAGTCCCTATTTCTTAAGCAGAGCACAATGCCCCTTTGTGCAGGGTTCCTGGACCAGCCAGGTTAGGTTTTGTTTGACAAAGACTCTTTAAATTTTTTTTTTTTACCTCCATGGAGTTGTGAAGAAAAAGATTTCTTTCTTCTTTCACTCAAACCTTAACCTTGAGTTTGCACAAAATCGGTCTGCGGCCCTAGAGCTGAATTTCAGGTTTGCAAGTAAACTTGTAACCCAGGGAGTTTGAGCATTTTGTAATCAAATTTGCGGACAAAAAAATCCACAATCAAATTTGTGGACAGAAAAAAAAAAAATCCTATGATTTCAAACCTAGAGAAAAAAGATGGGGCTGGGAAGCCAGAGAATTGCAATTTACCCCAGCACCTCCTGCAAGCTCTGTGCAGAAAATTACACCGTTGCTCTGTGTGCAGGTTCCTCGTGTGTCAAGCAGCACGAAGCAGTTGTGAAACGTCTCATGGGAATGGTGTAAACCTCTCCCCACGTTTCCAGAGTGCCTGAGGTCCTCTCGTAAAGAGGATGAGAGAAGTGAGGGGGACGGAGGGAGTTTCCTCTGAAAAGGGGAATCCAGAATGAGAAACACATTCGGCCACTGCAAACAGCAAAAACACACGCGCTTTGATTCCAGGAGCCAGACCATGCGTGCCTCACATGTGCAGCTGCCCAGATTTATGGCCTGTTATCCTCTGAGGCAATTACTGGAGTTTGCTGTGGGGATCTGCATGGGCGATGCAGGTTGCCCACAGAGCCCGGCCTTCTGAGAAATGACACGGTGCTCGCTCCGCCAGCGCTCGCCATGTGCTGCAGCCGGCAGCAGCTGTGCTGGAAAACCACCACGGAGGAAATCACAAGTTAGTGAGTCACTGAGACTGCTGCCAGCCTGTCAGGAGTCTCTCCATAACTCAGCTTTCATGTGCTCCTGCTCTGAAGAAGGCCCAGATGCCACCTTGAACAGCAGAATGATCGCTAGCAGGTGAGGAAAGGTGAGGAAAGAATGGAGCACGTGGACAGATGGACTTGGTTTTCACTCTCTGGTCCCAAAAGGAGGTGAGCGCTGTGGAGAGGAGAAGTTGCCCTGGCAGCCCTGAGCTGCAGTTCCCACACAGCCTGCAGCGCACCCAGTCACCCAGCAAAGCCCAGCAGAGATGTTGCCTCATGCCCCTTCACCCTGCCCAGGGAAGATGCTGCAGGAAAGGTCCTGGCCATGGCTAGGAGCACACTGTTGCCAGGATACCTTTGGCCCAGCTGCAAGCATCAATATTGAGGTGTTCCCAAAGCTGTTTATGGCTTTGGTCCAGCTATAAGGTCCAAGTGGTTCAGGCTTTAACTATGCATGGGAGACCACTTGCAGCTGCTCTGGCCCAAGAACACACTCTTTGGGCTGGACTGCATTTACGTCACTTGCGTCTGTGAGAACCAGGAGAAAGATGTTGATGTAAGTTTATTAAACTGGCCCTCAAGCAGAAGCTTTGTAGCATGAAATGCAGGCTCTCGTGCGTTAAACCAGCCAGCAGAGTAAAGGCTTTCCTTTCCAAAGTAGGAGCTGTGCTGCCCATGGCCCCAGGGCAGCCTCTGAGGAGGCTTCTGAAGACCAAGCTGGAGAATAAACCCTTGGGAGAAGGGGCTAATGTTGTGCTTTGAGATGCAGGGCTGGCAGGGATCTCCTGTCTCCTCACCCTGCTGTGGAGCTGAGCTGCCTCTCCAGGGCTGCCTACGCCCCAGAGACAGACCCAGCTCATCCCACCAGCCCACATCTTTAAACACCTCTCTCTCTTAATCCCTAAGAGGAGTGGGATGCAGAGCAAACCAGTTCCAAGTGCTTGTGCTGGGGGCTCTGGGCTGGGTCTTGCTCCCCTTACAGCCAGTGGGAAAATCCACAGGGAGCAGAGGTGCTAAGATTCTCCCTGGCTGAGCATCCGATGCTGTTTTCCATGGAAGTGAGAGGGGGGTCCGTGAGGTGCAGTTTTTTCAGTGAGCAAGACCAGGTATTTTCAACATCAAAACAGACAAGAGACTGAGAAGCATTTTCTATGGAAAAATAGTTAGATAAAGCCCACATTTGGGATTTGTGCACAGAAATGCTTTTAGTGCTTTCTCCTACAAAAAACTGAGCAATAATTCTTGTTTGGGGGCTAGAAAGCTTTTCAAGCAATGAAACTATTCCCTTAAAATCTCCTTTTTAAAAGCAGTCCCTTCTGCACGGAGCTTTTGGACGAGTCCTCACCACATTTTTCAGCCAGGTCTGTGCAGCACATGTTCCCCGCAGCAGCAAGGAAGAGGGGAGGAGGGCTGAGCCATCTGCCCGGCGCTCCCTCCCAGCCTGTCCCACTGGCAGAGCCGCCGGTCCCCACAGCCACCCATGGTCCCCTCCGAGCTCTGGCTCTCGGCTGGTGACAGCCTCGGAGAGATCACAGCACCAGGGAGAGGTGCCGGGGAGGACACTTGACAGCAGTCTGAGTTCTGAGCTGAGAGTAATGCCGCCTCGCGTTTTCGGTCTTTGATCAACCGCGATTTAAATTGACACTTGGATTTAACTTCCACGTGCAAACTATCCCAAAGTAGACAGGTCCCTCAGACTCCTCAAGGGCAATTCCAGATGAGCTCTGGTGAGCTTTGATGAGGCAAACCCCATATGTTCTACCCGCTCTATCCCCTCAAGGCTGCAGCAGCACATCAGTGCTGGCACGTCCACCCTCACAGCCCCAACTGTGGGACATTCTCTTCAGCTGCCCAAAACTCCACTCAAAAGCTCAATTTGAGACCTCCAGGTTTACAAAAATTTGTCTCACCTTGGGGGTGGCGGTAGCATGCCCAAGATGATGTCAGAAATGCTCATGAAATAAGAGAAGATACTTTTTCTCAGCAGCAGCAGTAACGCTGGCTGACATGGCGAGCTGGTCATTGAGTCAGTGCAAATGCAGCGTGGCCAAAGCTCACAGAGGCTGAAGCCATGCATGAACTGGGATCACATTCAGTGGGTAATTTGGGAGGAAAAAAGATGGAGAATAAGGGTAAAAAAAAATATGATAATCGTACTTTGAATTGAGAATGTTCCATGTATTGTGTTGAGCTGCTGTTCCACTGTGAAATGTCAAATTTACTATTTTTGAAGGAATGAATGAATGAATGAGCTTACTATTTAAAAAGACCCAACACAATACGTGAAACACATGAAAAGAAAACAAAATCTTTTCTCTTGGATCAAGTTAAATGTTCTGCTTCACCAAGTATGATTGAGGTTTTCTTACTTTAGTTTTGGGTTTTATTCTTCCCTCTTTTGGAAAAGGGGGAACCCTGCCCCCCCCCAATAAATTTTAAATTAGATTGATCCAAAAGTAAAGCTTTCCAAGCTAAAAAATGACCAGTTCCCATCTGTCCCTGCTCTTGACCTTCTTTAGGGTCCCTTCACACAGATGCCACCTCACAGGGGGTGTCCCCTGGCCGACACAGAGCTGTAGGACCTTCCCAGCCACAGCCGCCTTCTCCAGGGCACGTGGCTGGGATGGTTGGAGGAAGGGAATCTGGCTGCCGTGTGTCATCCCTCTGAACGTCTCACCACAACCCACACGGAGCCTGGAAACATCTCCCAGCCCATCCAGCACTGCGTGGCTGTAGTTATTGTGTGCTTTGATCATCTTTTGTATTAGCTGCCTGCTTTTGAATTCTGCTCATCCCATTGCCTGTCCCAGTAGATACAGGCTCCCTCTCCAGCCAGTGGCTGCTTCTGCTGTTCAGCAAATGCCTTCTGTCTGCTCTGGGGTGGCTGCACGTCAGCAGAGGTGATGGCTGAAAACATACCCGGGGAGTCAGGGCTGTTCCCCGCACAGGTAAGATGAAAGATGGGTGTCCTGGCACCCCGAGGCTGCCTTCTACATGTCTGTACTCAGCAGTACAGGTGATGCTGGTTAAGCAGATGACTTCTTGGTGTGAGTTAGTCTTGATCTTCTTACTGAGTGCTTACACAGATGTCCTCTGGGTCTTGTGAACATGTGTCTTCAATTAATTTTCATCAGCAGGACTAAAGTAAAACACTTTTCCAGTTGGAAAATGAGATGCCTGGTATACTCTAAGTGGCAGATTATCAGGCCAGGTCTGCTCCCATTCAAACTCCTAAGGGCAAATTTTCCAACACGCAGGGAGACAGCCAGGGCTGGTGGTACAGCTAGTGTGGAGCTGCATCCAGCACCTGAAGGGCAGAACAATTCGGGTAGCATGGATCCTGCTGGAGGATTACTCTCTCGTAGCATCATCTGCTCGAAACTGGCTCAACACAAGTGCTTGAAAAGAAGAATTTCTCTCTCAGAGTCCTGCATGGATGCAGACACCTGTAGCTCTTTCTACAGCCACCACCCACAGAGGGTCTGCTGTCAGAAACAGGTTCAGTTAGGTGTTGGTGTCCAAGACATTGCAGCAGCATCCTCTGTGCCTCAGAGCTGCATTGGCAAAAAGAACAACTCCACTGTTTTCAGCCATGTAGACTTTAAACTGCTGTATCCTAAAAGACGCCTCAAAGGCATAGGAAGCTACACGCCTCACAGCTTGAGTCAGTCTCTGCTAGTAATTCAGGTGCGATCCAATTTCCCCACGTCCACATTTTGTGGGGCTTCTTTCTCCATCTGAAACATCTGAGCTGGGCTCTCAGAGAGGGAGCTGTGGGTCTGACCTACTTGGGAGATGTCTGTGAGCAGCAGGTAAAACCCATGGTCCAGGAAGGAGCAGGTCTGATAAATAATATTGGGCAATTTTCTCTACAGTCTCTTGTGATTATAACTGCTTCTCAGGCAAACAAAAACAGCTCCAGGGGATACTTCTTGTCCTCTCTCTCTGGCCGGGGTCACCCTATCTCGCTAAGGAAAGGGCTTTGAGGTTGGAGATACAGGGGGAACATGCAATCCCAAACGCACCATGGTACAACTCTGCATTTTTATCAGAAATGACAAATTCTGGAGGGATTTGAGTAATATGTCCTGCTCCCAGGCCATCTTTAGGATTTTATCATTTTCTTTTTGGGCTAGAAATCAATTCAAGCAGCCTGATTTAAATGGCAAGTCCACAAAGGCAAAGGACAAATGGAGATTTGTCAAAAATATAAATAGCTGAAATCTCAGTCTCCCTCCAACATACCCAGAGACCGCATTAGCAGTAAGTACATGAGAAATGACCCCTTGTTGTTCCCAGTGTACTTTTTGCTGTTGAAAATTACCGAGAGCAGTGTGAGTAGGGTTAGCTTTGCGTGTCTGCTAGTGCTCTTTGCTGCCAGTTCTCTGATTCCTAATGGCCATTCCCTAAGCTCTGGCTTGCCCACAGCAGGGCAAAGAGGAGGGTATACAAATTAGGAATTAAAATGAGCCAAGGAAGGCAGCCTGTTCATCAGTCTCCTTCAGCTGAAGGAGGCCAGTTGGGTCAAAGTCAAAATAGAATCCACCATTTGAGGTCTGCCTTCATTCTACACATATCAAATCCATATTTTGCTTGCTTTCTCGCACCCCAAGGATGGAAATCTTTCTCAGAGTGACTTGTTTGCCTTTGAGCAGATGGTGTAAAGTGTTACCCCTGTGATCTTGTGAGGCAGTCGCACAACAGCCCAGCTTTGCTCAGCAGAGGCACCCCCCTGGCGAAGCTGGTGCAGAGATCAAAGCCAAATCTTCTCCTTCATGACTTCCCTCTTACAAATTTTTTTTTTCTCTTCTACCTTTTTTTTCCATAATCAGAGTCTTGACTCCTTTTTTTTCCCTATTCAGGCTCAAGATCAAACAGGCCAGACATCTGCTTTGGTATTTTTTTAATCATTTTAATGATTTAATAATTTGTAGGGGGGAGAGAAAAGAGGGAAATGAAAATAATGACAAAGCCAAAAAAATGACACCATTTCTTTAATTCAGGCACAGTCATGAGTGCCTGTTCTTCCCTCTTCTTTTTTTTTTAATCTTGAGGAAATCATCATGATGATTGTAGCTGATGTACACTGGCAAAACATTTAAGTAGACATGTGCTTGAAAGCATGAATCACATCTATTTTCTTATTATTTTAGGAAATACGTTGTACTGATTAAGGCTTTTACATCTGAAAATGCAAAAGAGTTCTGTTGAGAACTCTTCATCCCTGTGAGGCAGGTAGAGGCTGTGTGCCAGATGGGCAAAAGGAGGTGGCAAGTTCGGACAGCTTTTCCAGTGGGATGTAAGGAGTGGCAGAGAGAGGTCAGTCTTCTCTTCAAAGCTGCACCATGTTCTCCATTAAAAATCCATTCATTTCTCCCAATTGCATCTTACCTGGGGATGGATTACTGCCACCACCCAAGAGACCCAGCAGAGGTACGGTCTCAGGCCAGGCTCACCCTCCTTCTCTGACTTTTGGGAAGATCCAAGTCAGGTATTTGAAGTTTTAAGAGTCACTGGGTTGTGGGAGAAGGAGCATGGTTGGGAGGTGTGTGGGGACAGTCCCCATGCTGGGGAAGGAAGTGATGCTGCTGGTTTTATTCACAAGTCACCTCCCTGTTCCAGGGGATCCTCACCTCCCTTGTGAGGTCTCATTTTTCACTCAGCGTGGCACCACTCATACTCTAAAAGTTATAGGCATCTTTGGGTTATGTATCAGCATGAGGCTAAAAGATTATGTGCAAACTCACTCACACTGCTTATTTTTGGAGAGAAGGCGCTCAGCCTGCCAGCCGTCTCTGTGTAGAGGTCTTTTTGAGAAGAGTGATGGATGACATGAATTTAGGATGTCCTTCTGGTTCCTTTATTTAAATTTAAATACACACTGAATGTTTTATGATTTTCTGATTATGGAGAGGTCATTTGAATGTACACACTATGTACCAGCATCTTGTTTTTAATTTTTTCTGTGTAAAAGTTAAAAAACTTAAAAGCAGAAAAGTCCATACAAACACAGCATCCAAATGTGGTGTATAATCCTCCTCTTATCTGCATGCCATTGCTCAAAACAAATGCATTTTATGTTTCATGGTTATGAATTTCCCTGAGGATAATCAAATCAAAATCAAATGCACCTGCAGAAGATAAGGTCGCCGATGCTCTTTCCCATCCTTTTGCACTCAAGCTACCTGTTTCACTGCAAATTGCATTTATTACTCTCTCAGTTTCATTGCCTTTTCTTTAAAGATTTCTTTTCCACAAGGATAGATTAAGTATCGGTTATTTTAAGCTGTATGCTCTGCCAAAGGGAGACTCGCTGGCAGAGCTGACCCTATGAGTGAGAAATAACGTGGAGAAGTGGATCGCCGTCCCCCGAAGGCAGGGGGATTCCTCGGAGCACACAGCCTACCCTGTGCCCCTGGCCCCACCTCGCCTGCCCCTTAATCAAGCGATCATATCAGCCCCCTCACTCCTTTCATTGGGGGAAAATTTGCAGACAAATTCCTGCCAGCGGGACGTTGGAGCTCTCCTGCGTGGCAGGATAAAGGTACCTGTCACCTCCACTGGCTGTGGGGCCGGTCACTTCCAAATCCCTGTCAGAAAGTGAAATAAGACCCAGTTCCCCGATGGCCCTGCAGACCCATTGACCAAGGCAAACAACTGTGTAAGTGGTCCCATATGCTGTAGGTACATTAGAGGGACATAAATTGTGCTTTGTGCTCACGGTGCTGGCGGCTTGCCCCTGCTGCGGAATGGCTCTCGCCTTTTATTTATTGGAGGGTCAGCTACTCTTCCCAAAAGATGTGCGAGTGACACCACAGCTCTGAAAACAGCATCTTCCCAAGCTGATTAGCTGGTAGCAATGTTTGAAGTGATGCACCCTTTCGGGTGGTGAGTGCTGCTGCCGTGGGGTACCTGCCAGGCAGCAGCTCTCTCCGGTCTTTGTCCCTTCTGCTGCTCCCCCATCACCAAATGAAGATTGTGTGGGCAAGGATAAACAAAGAGCCTGTTCATACGAGGGAAGTTTTTGGGGGCAGAAAGGACTGAAAGGCTCAAGATACGGCAAGGCTTAATGCTGTAAATCTGATTAATTTACCTTGTGACAATCGTAACAAAAAAGTGAAGGCTGGGAGCCGGGGCTGTGGGCTGACCTCTCGCTCGCTCTGAAAGGCGGCACAATAGGGGCTGGGGCTGGTCAGGGGAATGACCCTGCCTTTCACTGCTACCTGCTGCTTCCGACAAAGCAATCGGACACAGCTCCTGGGGGGATGAAAAACACCTTCCCGCCAAAGGCCCCTTTTTTCTCCCTGCCCTGGACGGGGCCAGCCTGAGGGTGTTTGGCTTGAGCTGTGCTCGGGGCATAAACGGGCATCCCTCACGAAGGTTAATATCCACCAGGCAAAACTCCCCTGGGGACTTCAGGGTAGGACCCTGCGTGGCCACTGTATGGCTGCTGCATGGGGAGGGGGCGTGGGGACACTCTGGGCTGAGCTGCTCAGCAAACGGGGAAAGGCTTTTGAGGGCTCTTGTCCCACTGCTGCCCGGTGCAGAGCAGAAACCCCAGCCCTTGGGGTGGGATGACCCCATGTGCATGGGAGTTTGCTGCACCAGGGAGTGCCCCGGCCATATCTGAAGGCAGCAGCACCTGTGGGGAAGAGTCATTCTGTGCATCCCCTGGAGAGCATCTTCCTCCTCAGGTGCCCTCTCACTGCCCGATGAGCACAAGATCTATTTCCCTCTTGTCCCCACGCCGTAAAACACACAGCAGCAGCACATACCAATGGGAATATCTGGCCCAGAGGCATCCCAGCATAGAAAACAGGTTTAAGTTTTGCTCAGCAGAAATGTATTTATCTGAGGAATAACCCCTGTGTTCAATACTTGTTCTCCAGACTTGTCTTTGCAGCACTTCTTTTGCCCTGAGCACCAGCCATTCCCATCAGGTACGACTTTTTGCTTGATTGTAATGGGACTCCCCTTGGGTGGGGAACAGAAGCTCTGTGTGTTCCCCCACATCCAGCTGTGCCCAGCACCATCCCAGCCCTGCTCCCTGTCAGGAGAGTGAGACAGAGTGCTCTTGTACCCCCTGCGCATTTCAAGCTCGCTTCTTTACACTGCGACAGTTTGGCTTAAGTTCTTTTCACAGAGTTGCTGTCACAAGGAAAGTTTGGGGGATTTCACAGTTTATTTTAGTTTTATCAGCATAAAAAAAGGAAAAGCTTAAAAAGTAGGTGAAAAATAACTCTAAATCTTAATGGGACCGTATACTAGACAGGCAAAACCTATTGTCTGCCTTTAAATGCATTGGCTGGTATCTCCTGATATGCATCAAAAATAAATAGTTAATAAAGGTGTTTTGCCTGGAACATCTGCTGCAATTCTTGGTTGCAGAGGCTTAATTGCAGACTAGAGTACCAAACTTTCAGAAAGTTTGGGGACAGAGATTGATTGGGGTCGCCAGGTTATTTGGAATAAAATCCCAACCCTTATCTCTCAAATGCAGTGTCCAATTGATTTTCTCTGGACCATTACACACCACACACTGCTGCGAAGCCCAGGAGTGCAGTGGCAGAACATCACACTTCTTAAAATCCTTTTGATGCAAACTATTTGTGGTCCTTTGTGGGCTCTTTGAGATGCACAGCTTTTCCTCGTAAGGACTGAAGAGTGAGTGATGAAACCATCATGGCAAAGGCTCAGCCATTTTCCAAGCTGGGGCTGTATCCAGGCTGTACCCCAGGACTGCGTTTGCAAAGCACCCAGCCACCTGTGGTGGTGATTAAAAATGCCAACTGCTGTTCAGACAAATCCAGCATTTCCATACAAATTGCTGGATTCCATTTATTCCAGCATTTCAGCCTGTAAAACTGGGAAGAGCTTCAGCCTGTGAGCAGAACCAGCAGAGATAGGGATGTGTGAGGTGTAATTTGCTGTTAAGCAAATTACTTTAGTGTTAAAGAGAGCTCTTCACACCAAAGGTGTGGCTCACTACCTACCAAGTCCCAGGCATCTTGGATTTGCCAATCAAATAATTTTTAATCAAATTGCTAACACCAGCCCCACTTGCCTTCTCCCACATGGCCCAGAGCTTTTACTGCCCTGGAGAAAGCAGACTTTGATATCCCAGCTAGCCCCATCCCCTTCCCACTGAAGCTCAGGCTTCTTATGGAGGTTTCCTGGCATTCTTGTTTGGTCCATGAGTTATCCCCCTTTTCCCCTGTCTCCCGATGGGAGCAGGCTTGGGTGCAGCCTCCGCAGGGGACAGGTTTGTGCAGACCCTGGGTAGACCCCAAGTCAGGAGGGGCGGTGGGCAGAGAGGACCTGCTGACTTGGAGCCCTCCTGGCATGTTTTGTTCTGCAGCCCCTAATCCTTCCTGGTGCGCTGCTTGCCTTTATGGTCTTCCACCTACTTCAGGTTTGGGGAAAGCAGCTTTCCCATGTGCCTCCATTGATTTAGCAGCTCCAGGGTTCGGCTGTTGCCCTGGGTAATTGGCAGCAGTGACATATTTGGGCTGAATTTTATTGTACGCATTAGGAAAAGTCAGCAAACAGAGTTGAGTGCTGTGTCAAGTATTGCCTTTGACTTTCTATTGCAGCCATTTGGGGTCTGTTTTGTCCTTAGACTGAGAAAGCCTCTGTTCTGGTTGAGCCTTTGTCTGAGATGTTGGAGGTTAGTCTGAGGAGAGCTGTCTGAGAGACCCCACTAATCCCTTTTTACTTTCTGAACAAGAAAGTCAAGTGTTTTTTATAATAATAATAATTTGAGCTAATAAGTAACATGCTGGCTGGAGTTGCAGCTGCCTCGGGTGGAGCAGATTTGTTTTCTCCACCTAATTAGAAAGCCTTGGCTAATGTCACACATGTCTTCATTTGCAGGTTTTCTGGAGAGGTCTGGACTCACAACTAAATCAGGATGTGCTCAGGCACCTACGCTGGCTTCCCACCACCCCAGAGCTGAGCCCCCTCCCTTCATTTATGCCAGTCAAACCCTGCTCTGCCCTCGCCACTGAGGATTTTTTGGAGGACCCCAGGCTCCAGTGTGGCCCCGAGGCAGGACTCCCACCCATGAACCAGCCAGGAGTGCTTTGGGAGGGTAGGTTCCTTTCTGTGGGTAGAAATGTTTATTTTATTATTCCTTTAATTCCTCCACGCTGCGTTCCTGCCTCATCAAAACGCATTAGCAAACTAAATCTCTGTCAGTGAGGGAGGTCTCGCTTCCTTTCAGGGATAACAATTCTTTAAGTCTGTGGGAAGATTAAAAGTGCGGTACTAAGTAAAAAATCATACAGCTGGGGAAGGCAAATGCCCGTAACTGTGTTCATTAACAATATTGTATATCATCTAAATGAAAGAAAGTTTAAAGGCTTAATGATTTCCTTCTCACCGATACATGCTGTTCAGTGCCAGCTCAGACAACAAAGAAAGATTAACCTGTTTTACCTCTGCCCTGCTTTGATGGTTGTTTTGCAAACACTTCAGGAAAGTGTTCAAATTCCCATAAAATTGATTTTCAGTGGAAGTTGAAGAGAAAAAAAATATTTTCTATTGAGCGATTTTTACAATAAGATTAACTTCACAAGACCTCAACTTTGGCCCTAGCGGGCCTTGACAATGTCTCCCTTTTAAGAAGGTGATGCAGCTATCTATAATTAGCCACGGCTAGTTAATAACTCATCTGTTAATGTCTGGACCCACAAATGGAAGGTTTCAATGTACAAGGAACCAAGGATAGACCAACAAGGATAAAATTGTGTCTATTTTAGTTTAATGAATTTCATTGCCATTGTTGCTGATTTTATTTGGACAGTCAGATGGATAGCTGGGCTTTGGGACTGCTTTTGGAAGGGTGGCAGTTCCCTGCAGTGCAGCAGCCTGGGCTCCCTCTGGCCTCTCTGGCCATAACATCGCTGCAGACAATGGTACGGGCAATATTCTGTGCTCTTCTAAGCTTGACTGCCAAATTGTTCAAGGCTTTGTTGTTGGTAACTTGTCTAATATTATTGCTTTTAGTATGCCCCAAAATACAGGGAGTACCCTCCCTTGAGGGTACAGCAGGGGGTACATCTATAAAGATGAATGGGGGCCTGGAGCGTCTCCCTTATGAGAAGAGGCTGAGGGACTTGGGTCTTTTTAATCTAGAAAAGAGACGGCTGAGGGGGGATCTGATCAATGCTTATAAATACTTAAAGGGTGGGTGTCAAGAGGATGGTTCTGGTCTTTCTTCAGTGGTGCCCAGGGATAGGACAAGAGGAAATGGGCACAAACTTGAGGAGGGATCTAAACACGAGGAGGAGCTTCTTCACTTTGAGGGTGGCAGAGCACTGGAGTAGGCTGCCCAGGGAGGTGGTGGAGTCTCCTTCTCTGGAGACATTCAAAACCTGCCTGGACAAGTTCCTATCAACCTGCTCTAGGTGGACCTTCTTTGGCAAGGGGGTTGGACTGGATGATCTCTGGAGGTCCCTTCCCAACCCCATGTGATTCCGTGAAATAATGGGAAGGGAGCAGTGTCCTTCAACACTAAGGTGAGGTATTGCCCCTCATTGCCTAGTGTGGGTCCTCACCTTTTACTGCAGCTCAGAAGAAGGGGTCCCTCAATCTGCATTCACACTTCTCTAGTGGTGGACTTACAAGGACAGAAGCCAGGCCATTGAACATAGTGCTTAACACAGTCCTCTGAGGAGATACCATGCCCCCCCCCCCCCCCAGTTATTACTTGCTGCCTTTCAAATCAAAGATAAAATCAAGGTCCTGACGTTAAGTACATCTTGGCACTTGGCTGGGTGAGGATTTTCAATCTTTTTGACATTAACCCAGAGCTTTGAGGTGTTTGCTACAGGACAGCTGAACTTTGACTGGCCTTGAATAATCATGTTTATTAGGCAACTAACCTCATTCATGATGAAAACAAGCACATAATCCAGATGATGCTGTCAAATACAATCCCAACTGGTGATAGCACTGGTTCTAGCTAACAGTGAGAGCCGGCAAGGACCCTTGTCTTGGTAAAGTCCATGATGTTTATTTGCATGACAATCATTAAATAGCAGAAGTGTGCATTTTCCCATTTTAAAAACAAAATGAATAATTACGTGTAAAATTGCACCAAACTGACCCTTTCCCCGAAGCTTTCTGCTTTGACGTTCTGTTGAAAACTTGCCACCCAGCTTTAGTCATGGGAAAGAATTTTCTCCTTAATGTTGTTTTGGTCAGAAAAAAATAAATCTTTGTTTGCATGACTAGGTCTCAGTCATGAAACACTGACCCCAAAAAATGCAGCTAAGAGTTTCCTCCAACTGTAGAGACTCAAAACGGGCATGTTATTTGAGAAGACGCATGCTTGAGTGGAGTGGGGACCAGGAGGGATCTGAGGAAGAAGAAACCCCTTGGAAGCTCCTTGTTCCTTAAGGGGTGTTTTGTTTAATACAGAGCACTTGAACCAAGCAAGATGCCGGAGGCCAGGACGGTGTCACGTAAAGCAGCGTGTGCAAGCCTGCCCTTGTGACACAGCCTGCCGGGAGCTCTGGAAAACAAACCCTTTTTCAGGACATGTAGCCCCAGCTGGGCTGGAGCTGCTCCTTCCCTGGTCCCTCCAACAGCAGCTGAGGCCATCTCAGGACAGGCAGTTTTGTGTCCTCTGCAAGGACCGAGCCGTGTGTCATCCCACATCCCCGACATCCAGCCCCACCATGAGTCAGGCAAGCACTTATCAAGGTTTTGGATGATTCCTCAGTATTCTCCAGACCTCCTGGGCTTGTAAAGACAGACAGGAAATCTTGTAGAAATGGTTTTTCCTGTCTGAATCCCAGCCAGGCCTGTTTTGAGGACTACCTGGAAATAGTTGGAAGACAGTCAGTCTTGGTGGAAAAAATTCCCACAGTTTGAGCCTTGGTTGGGGACTGGAAGCTGGGCAAAGTTTAAATCTGGTTGAAGTCCTGGGGTATGTAATAGTGAGGATATCTCCTGCTGCTTTCAGCAGGGCTTTCTGAAGGACGTGAGTGACGGATGAACTCAGCTCCCCAATGTTTCTGGGATGTGAGAACCAAACTCCATGTGGCTTCTCTGGAAATCCCCCCACATCCCCCAGCAGAAGTGGGGTTTTCAAGTGGCGATTCCCGTCTTTTTCCCTCTGGAAACCAGATTAATTTCCTCATGTAATTGTTCTTCTCCTGTGCTGAGGCTTCAGGCTTTCCAACACTTAGTTCATCTTCCCCTTTGGCTGCATGATGGACACCAAGCAAGTTCCCCTCTCTGGGGGATGGATGGAAAAGTTGTTCTTTTTGCCCAATAAAACCAGAGCACCTTTCAAACTTGCTCACAACTCTCCTGTCTGTAGCCTGATAACAAAAATTAAACCCCATTACAAAGCCAGTCAGCCCTGTTGAGGTGGTAGCTGTTGCTGGCTTTCCCACTGGAAAATGTCACCAATAAACAAAAAACCTTAGAGGCTTCAGGCATTTGGCTCTGGTAGGGTACCAAGCACGCAAAATCATTTGTTGCATTAAGTCCAACCTAAGCAAACTAAATTGCAGCTTCCATGATTAATATTTGAAACCACAGATAGGAAGGAAAAAACAACAGTTCAGACCTAAGCATTAAGTATCTGAACTTGAAAAACACCCACCATTCAGCCTTCAAGAGCACTTTTGAAGCTGCCTGTAGAGAAAATAATTAAAGAGATGAAAGATACAGTGACTGATAGTAATAAATCACATGTGGCTGTCTTTGCCCTCTCAGCAAACGTAAATCACTTTTGCCTTTAAAATATGGCAACAAGCATTCTTCCCAGATTGCTCTGAATTTATTAGACAAGGTCATTAGAAATGTATTAGGGCAAAATCTGAATTTATTAACTGAGTTACTTAATAGCTTAATTGTTCAGTGAGTGATGGGTGTGCGCTTTGCCTAGTTTTGGGGTGAGAAGGAAGACAGCCAGGAATGCAGGTCACTAGGCAGGACGTGCCGGTGTCCCCAAAGGCTGTGGTGTCCCACCGGTGTGGCCAGCACAGGGGCCAGGGGGAACCTTCCGCCGGGTCCTGGGCTCGTGGCAGGAGCACGGGGCGTCTGACACAGTTTCTAATTAGCATCAGGCAGGTGTGTTTGTCTCCCCAGTAATTGGCTTAAAGTTGTCCAGGGTATCTTTTTGAGAAGGAAACCTGTTAGAGGGCCTGCAGCTGTGCTAGACCACAGCTCATTTTAGGCTTTTTTGTGTGTGCTAATTTGGGAGGGCAGTTGGGGATGCGGGGGTTCAGCTCCAGTCCCCTCAGCACAGTCATCCCTGTGTCGAGCCGAGGCATCTTCTGCAGGCTGACAGGTTTGAATCTGGCTGAGATTCTGCCCGTGCGTGTAGGAGGCTCTTCTGGCCTCCAGCTTAGAGCCAAACGCCAGAACTGCTCTGCAAGGAGCCCTCCTCATCCTCATTGCGCTGCCGGTCTCATGTCAGGACACAACGTGCTCTGCAGCGCTGCCCTCTCCAGCAGGAACCATCCGCCAGGAGAGGTGCTTTTCAGAGCAGCTGAACCCAGCAGATGCACTGGGATGTGTGGGATGTGTGCTTCTCTCCCTCTGGGACAGGCTGAGGAGGAAGCACACAGAAGGCTGAGTCACAGGCAGCGGGGACACGTCTGAGGTTTCAGTTCCACAGACCACCGAAGGGCAGTCACCACAGCTGCTGGGAGAGTTGGGGCATGCTCCTGGAACAGGGTGTGCAAGCACTGCTCTGAGGCTGTTCAAAGCAGCACAAACCTCAGCTTGTGAAATTAGAGGAAGATACCCCAAATATCAGATCATAGAATCATAAAATGGTTCGAGTTGGAAAGGACCTTAACAATCACCAAGTTCCATGGGCAGGGACACCTCCCACCTGACCAGGTTGCTCAAAGCCCCATCCAGCCTGGCCTAAAACACCTCCAGGGATGGGGCATCCACAACTTCCCTGGGCAATCTGTTCCACTGCCTCACCCCTCTCACAGTAAAGAATTTCTTTCTGGTATCTAATCTAAATCTCCCTTCTTCTAATTTAAAACCATTACCCCTTGTCCTGTCACTCCACTTCCTGACAAAACGTCCCTCCCCAGCTCTCCTGCAGGCTCCCTTCAGGTATTGGAAGGCTGATATTGAAAGATCTGGCATGACTTTCTGCTTGCTCAGAAGCTGCTATCACCTCTGCACATCTGCACCTCATCTGCAGCCTCTGTCTCACAAACATTCATTACCTTCATCCTTCTGCTCCCTCTTAGTCAAGCATAGCTTTGCACTCTTCAGAAGGCAAAGCCTCCACTGGACTTGTCATCTGGGTTGGCACCTCCCTGTAGCTCAGGAGATGCATAAGCGAAGAACATCCATGGAATGTTCAGTTCCATGAAAACAACATTTACTTAGTTTTTCTCCATTTCCAGGTAGAATTTGGAGTCTCTTCTTCCTCATTCTCTCCGTGCTTGTTCTGCCTTCCCAGGAGAAGCCAAGTACCCCAGGAGTTAACAAGACAGACTGGTAGATAACTCCTGTTGAAATCAATAGGTATTTTGCTTTGTGGCAGACTTTATGATTAGACTCCTAAGTTTTTCACCATTGTGTGTTTTCTCTTTCTCCCTAAGGATGGATAGCTCCAGAGTAGGGAAGAAAGTAAGAGGAGAAAACATGAATTTAATGGCTGCAATCACAAACTTTATTACAGCAACTTTACAGGGGGAAAATGTCTCACAATCTTCGCTGCATAACAATGTCCCAACAGACATGATGTCATTGCGTCTTAAAAGGTGTTTGAGTTGGAAAATCTTTTCAGCAGTGTTTTAAGGGGCTGTTTAAATGATTAATAAGGTTTACGCGTGTGATTTATTATCTCAAAATAAAAATGTACAGTAGGTATAAAACGTATTTGAAAGGGATGACTGTGTTTATTAATGTTACAGGTGTTATATTGCCAGACATTATCAAAATAAATATGCTTAACTATAAAAGAAAAATGTAGCATCTAGGCAAATTTTATATATCTGTATATATGTGCCCTGACAATTTGTGTTAGAAGGCAGAAGTAGCTGGGCAGAATATTATTTTGGATGTCTTATCATGAAATAACACAAACATGGGATTTCACCTGATTTCCCTGCTCACTAGAGATACACCTAGAGTATATGTGATGTATATTTTGATTGAGTTCAGCAATTACAGCTATTTAATGGTGGTTATCATTGCACATCTGAGATTATTTACCTAATGGACAATATCTAAATTTCCTCTAAATGGGTCTTGTTGAGGTTAAACTCTCACTCACTTCTCTGCAGGCCCAGGGAGGGAGGCTGCTGGGGGTGAGGACAGCCTGTGGCTGATACCAACATCAGCCACAGGTGGCTGTCTTCAGCCTTCCAGTTGTTTCTCTTAAAAATCCCTCTTTCTCCCATGTAGTGTTTACCTGCAGGCAAAATTGTAGTTTTGGCAAAATCTTTCTGGACAGAGTCCTATTTTTTGTCTTAAAAATTCAAAGAAAGGCTGAGACTGTCCTATTTCCAGTGCGAGTTTTGTTTATGGGGAGGTTTTCAGTGGCAAAGTGGATTTGCTTGAACACAGCTTAATTTGTAAATCTCTGAATCACAGGAAATTAGTTTAGATTATTAGAAATTATGAGACTTGGGACCTTTTCACATACCGGCTGAGTGATGATTCCTGCACTCTCTTTTCTCATCAACTCTTTGAAGCTTGCAAGTGTCCATGCAGATATTCCCATTCAAACGCTGGCCAGTCCCAGCCACCAGTCCAAGGGGCCTTGTGGTGCCACAATCCTCAGTTGCCAATGGCTAGTGGGTGCCCAGTGTGGGCTGTGGCATCCTAAACCACAGGCTGACTTCAGAAATATTAGACTTGACTTCCCCAAGACACCATCTCCTCCTGTGTGAAACAGGGATAAGTATTTCCCTGATTCAATGGTGCTGAGATTAAGGATCCAGGTGACAAGTCCTGTTTCCTCCCCAGGACTTATTTTCTTCATGCTCTATCAGAAGACACCAGATACCTCCTGCCATTCTCATATTCCAGACTCGGTGCCCTGGGAAGGGCTGCTCCCAGCCCTGCTCTCAGCTCAGAGCAACACCACCACTAAGCATCTCCACGGAATCAGCCCCTGCACAGAGTAATTCTTAAATATAAGTTGCCAGAGAAGCAGAGTCTCTAAAGAAGGGTTGGATTTCTTCATCTGGAAGTGTTTGCTTCCAAAATTTTCAACTTCCATCCCTTGGGCACAAATACTGAGCAGTCGCCCGTGTCCCAGAGGGCTGTGGTCCCCTCCCGCTGCCCCATAGCTGCTGTACCCCACACTGCAGGCCCTGCTCGCATTGCCAACAATGCAATTTTGGCATCTCCTGGCATTTCTAACTTTTATTAAAATAAGCCCAAATGGGAATTGCATTCTGCCTCCTCTGGGGTTTCCATGGAGCAGATCTAATTATCTTTCTTTAATAGCACTAATTGGCAGACTCACAGCCCTGGCCCTTCAGCCCACTCCTCCGTGCTCCCTTTATCCCCCGTGCTGCCCCGGCCTCTCGGGCTGGATGGGATTTAAGCATGGTCTGATGGTTTGTGAAACCACTTTGACTTCTTGCCCTCAATTCACTCGTGCTACCTGAGCTCCCCGACCTGTTGACAGAGGAGCTTTCCTTTGTCTTTGCAAATTGACACAGCTGCACACTTGGCAAATAGACTCAGATGTTGAGCTTGGGGCTGAATGGATCCTCCAGATTAGCGCAGGGGAGAATTAGCTTTAAAAACGCTAAGCTGGAGCCAGCGGCAGGAGAATGGAGTGAAGCTCTTTATCAGGATTCACTGCCATAGAAAGGGGCTCCCCACTCTCGCAGCGATATTTACTTCCCTTTGGGGAGGACATTCCTGGAGCTGATAGCTCATGGTGATCCTGTACCGCCCGTCCGGAGTTAATTAGCCTACTGTATAATGGGGAGATTCGCCTGGAGATTACACGGGGTGATCTCTCACCGCACACGCTGTTTGCTGAGTGGTTTGGGGCTCTCGTTAAGCACAAAAGTACAACTGCAAGCAGCAGAAAATCTGGCACGGGGAGAGGGATTGCTGCCACGGTGCTCGGCAGAGCTGCAGGCAGGGGCCGAGGCTGAGCCCTGCCAGGTCCCCTGCTCTCCCATCCCCCTGGCATCCATGGATATGGGACGCATAAATCCTCACTCAGCTCTTTTTGCCAACAGCTTGGAAAGTTGGCCATGAAGATGAATTTTCACAAACTGGAGGAAGAAGGTGGCAAAGAAGGGTGGTGGTCACCCCTGCAGTAAAGCTGGGGTGCAAGCAGGGAGACAGTGGCTGTCCCAGGCCAGGCAGGGAAGCCATCTGCCTGCCCTGCCTTCTCTGCGGGCAAGGGGATGAGATCGGCATCAGAGACAATTAACACTCAACAACTTGTTAATGATTTTATAGCAGGTTAAAGAAAATGCCTCAAATAAAACTACGGGAGACCTTCTATAACTCTACATGGCTGTAAATATGTATTAACTTAATTACTATCAGCAATTATAGCTCAGTTTGGGAACAGTTAAAGTGGGTGCACACAAAAAGGGATTATTATCCTTAGAAAATGAGTGTGAAGATAAAAGGGATTTAATTCACATTAGCTAACAAGCAGAGGCAGAGGTGCAGAAATGGCATCCCCCCCTGCTTTACAGTGCTCATAAAGGGGACAGGGAGCAGCCAGGCTCTGTGTCCCAGGGCACATGGCGATGGCCACCATGTGTGCCTGGAGAGCTGAAGCGGTGGCACTTCCAGGAGGCTGGAAGGGAAGACCATGTCCCTCCAAGGGGACATGTGCCAACTGTATTTACACCCTCATTTGCTTCATCCTCAGCCCCTTCTTGCAGGAGCTCAGGAACCAGCTCTTGACACCCACCCATTCACCTCCTGAATGTTGTTTCCTTCGTTTTCCCCCTGGGCCTGCAAGTTTGTATTGGTTACAGCTGCGGGAGTTGGTTTGACTTCTTCATGGTGGAAGGTCTGTATTTCACAGGCATCACATTTTGCCCAGAAATGCCTACACTGACCCTAGGAAGGGCTAGAAAAGCATCTCCCCTTGGACTTCTCTCTCTCCTTTTCCTGACTTGTTACAGTGGTTTCTAACCTTATCCGTTAAAGATAAATGCCTGATTCCTGTTAAATGTACAATGATTCCCTTTCCTCCTTTCCTGGTTTTGAGTCTTGTTATAAAATTCTCTACTAAATTCAGTATTTGTTCTGTTTCTTCTTCCTATGGTGACTTTTAGATGTATAACCAAACGCTCATTTTTCAGGGTTGTGCAAAATCCGTTGAGCTCTGCGAGTCTCACTCCAGAACACTCCTTTCTGCCTTCAAATGCTTTTTGTAACTCTCTCAGTACTCACCAACGTTTCGGCAGTTTGTAGTGGGGGCACCAGACAGTTGGTAAGTACTTCCTGCGTCAGCTCTCTCCTATGTGTCCCAGAACCTCCCTGGCATTTAGCCACAGCAGCTTCACTCTGCTGCAGCCACATCTTTCCAATGACCAGAAAGTCCTCAGTCTCACCCTGAGCCCTCCGTCACCTGCTGGTCCCCTGTCTCTGCCTCAGCTCCCCATCTCTAGCGTGATTAACGTTGTCTTTAATATTCATGCCTCGCTCTTGCTGGCATGCTTGAAAGTTGAATTTTCAATTAAATATTAACTCCTGTTTAAAGGCCAATCATTAGTCAAAAGCATTGGGATATTTTGCCATCTGCATCTGGTGAGCTGTTTCTCTGACTAAGTCTAGTAGGGGTTGCAGGTGGTGGTTAGTGATGCACAGAGCATTTCCCAAGCACATCTCCTGGTGGCTGCCCATGTTACACATGGACTCCTGCTCCACAACCCAGACCTGGGTTTCAGACTCCCCCAGGGCAGGATTGCTGGGGTCTCCAGGGTACCCTGGGCTGAGCCTGAAACTGCTCCTGCTCTTTGAAGATGTAAAGTGCCCTTACAGCCTTTGAGGCTTGGGAACAGAACTGGAAACCTGGTGAGATAAAGCTGCTTTGTGATGGCCAGTGCTTTTGTCATGCACAGGCTGCCAATACAATTGCAATATCCCTTATCAAGTGCTTAGGCCAGCCTGCTTGTTTGGGGCCAGGAGGCAGAAACACAGCCTGGGAAAGCATGGGGAGGTGGGGGACACGGTTGACAGGCCATTCTGTAGCTCTGAAAATGGAAAAGCTAAAACCAGGCTGGCTTCAAGAACTGGGAAAGGACAAGGATCATCTGAACCTCCTGGGTTTTCCTGACTTTCTAAACTTGGGCACAGCAACCGTTTTGGGCTGGCTGCCTAAGTGTGGGTGCTGCTGCTCCTGGGTGTCACCCCGGGGACCTGCCTTTTCCGAGGTCTCCAGAAAACACCCACTGTGCTGTGAGCATCAGCACCCAGAGGTCTCCACTCTGATCAAGTGAACTCGCCAGCACCTGTAAGTCATGGACAGGAACATGGCAAACTTGGGTTTTCCAGCACAAATGGAGATGCTGGTTTAGAATCATAGAATCATTTGAGTTGGAAAGGACCTTAAAGATCATTGAGTTCCAACCCCCCTGCCATGGGCAGGGACACCTCCCCACTGGAGCAGGTTGCTCAAAGCCCCATCCAGCCTGGCCTTGTTTACTGTCTTCTGAAAGCCATTTATCACTATAGAATATGACTTTTGCACACACACATCATTTGTTTTTGCTTCCTGATCTACTTCTTACACCCCGAGCTCAGTTCACCTGTGTTCAGCACTTCTTCACTGTTAATTAACCCTGCAAGCGGCAACCTCTCTAGAAGGCTCCTGCCACCACCTCCGGTAAGAAACTCATCCGAGGAAAAGCCTGGGTCTGGGCTGTGGAATGGCATTTGGAGCAGCAGCAACATTTGAATGCAATGCTATTTCCTTCTGAGTGCAAAAAAAAAAAGGACCCTTCAAATTGTTTTCTCTCCCCCACGCCCCCCTCCTGGAGCAGATATTCGCCAAACTCACAGATGGGATCGTTTACAGTTTCCTTTTGAGCTGCCTTAGCCCTTTCAGGTTTTGTTTATTCGAGCTGGGCTCTCAAACAGGGGAGGGTGGGACTGGGAAGGCCTCCCCTCCATATTCTGATGTGGACTGGGGTTGCTCAAGTTCCCCCTCTGACAGCAGATGATTGATGAGACTGATGCTGGCTGTAAACCTGGGAGGGTTTGGAGACCAGGCAGCTCTGCTCCTTGCGGGGCCTTAAATCCCGGTTGTCGGAGCAATGCCGGGAACGGCATCCCGGGGTAATTACAAACCCACAACAGGAAAAGCCATTGGAAGTGGCAGGGGCTCCAGCGTTGTGGTGTGATGGCTGAAGGGGTGGTTGGGGTTTTTGTGGTTTGCTTTCCTTGTGAAAACACTCACATGTGGTCCTGAGCTGAGGTCACAATGTGCTTACAAAAAGCAGATTCTAGAGAGGATGGGGAGATCCGCAGCAGAAAATCACCTGGAAAGCTGCTGGAATTGCTGGGGAGCACCCCAGCAGGAGGTGGAGGAGGAACTCATTACTATCTGCAAAATATTTGGCAATTATCCTTGTGGCAACAGGATAAATACACACTTGTTGAGAGCATGAAACCAGCTGGCAGCAGTGCTGGTCCACCCTGATGGCCAGAGCTTCCCGTAGCCTCCTCTCCTACCAGCAGCTCTCATTGCACAAGTGCCAGCCTCAGTTTCTCCAAACCAAGGCTTGGAGGGAAAGATCTCAAAGGTCCCTTCCAACCATGAATATTCTGTGATTCTATGTGAGGACAAGATCCCTGTTTGCCCGTGGGCCCAGGCGGTGAGGATAGGAGGCACGGGGCACTGCCATCACATGTGAGTGAGAATGGTGGCCCTGCCCAGATGCATGACTTGATCAGCAAAGCTCTTCAGAGAACATTTAGAGAGAAGCTAAACTTTATTCTGGTCTGGCACATGTGCTATGAGTGGTTTTCAGCAAAAAAACCCATTCAGCAGCCTCTTTTGTCATGCCTGGTTTGAGCAGATTGTCACTGCCAAGCTGTGGGGGTGCTGAGGGGTATACATGAGGGCTGCATGAGATGGGGACACCTATGCCCATGCCAGTAGTTACTGCGTCAAATACTGGGTGACCAGTTTCTCCTTTCCAAAGGATGGCTGGTACGGACTGGCACCGCTTTTCATTGCTGTGCTGGACAGACCTGTCCTGGAGTTAGACTTGCTGAACTATGGGGTGTGTGACCTGGGTTGGGTCTCCAAGAGCTTTATTCAAAGCTCTAAGCACCCTGAAGCCTCTAGACTGTAAATTTAACAAAACCAGGAGAGGTGACCTAGAAGAAAGCAGCCAGGGGTGAAGCCAGGCCCTAAACTAGATGCACTTAGAGTAGCTGCTCCAGTTAGACTGGATGGCACCGCGGGGCTGGGATGGGACAGAGGGGATTCCCCCTCCCTCTGCCTGTGCTGCTGGTTTAAATCCAACCACAACTGAGCTGGGTAAGAGTTACCACCCGGCAGCTGCTGGGTGACCTGTGTGCAGTGAGTCACACAGGTCTGGCCACACAGACCTGCAGACATTGGCAGCAGAGGAAACCTGGGCTGAAAAGCGTATTTTCTTACAGAATGTGGTCTCATTTGGGTGAGCCCTGCAGCCCTCCCAGCACACCAGCACTGCAGAGACATCCTGAATGCAGTGTTATTGCACTCCATCGCTGCAGCTGCATCCTGGGATGCAGCTCTGACACCCAGCTCAACAGTGAGTGTCTGCATGTTGCAACTCAGCAGTCAGGATACGCAGGGCCAGCAGCAGAGCAGCATCAATGGGACTGTGTAACTGGAATAGCCCTGGTTAAAGTGGGGATGGTGCCTTGTAATGCTGCTGAGCAATCTGTAATCGGTAAAAGAGGTTTGTGGTGAAAGAGGTTTGTGGTGCTGCAGCTGGTCAGGCTGCCTGTAGGAGCTTGGGCATAACTGCCTTGATGACAGTGGGGTTACTCACATGGGGCAGGGTAAATGTTTGAATACAGGGAAGATGCTAAATATCTGATAGTTCCACAGTGTCTCACCAATCTGACAAACAGAGAGGGATTTGAGCAGACATTTGAAGGACAGAGCAGATTTTTTATAAGGAACTTCCTCTCCTGGGCAGATGGGACCAAATGGGATAAAGCCAAGCAAAACCACACGGCTGCTTATTTACCACTCATATTCAGGAGAGCTGGGCCATACACACCTCCCACTGTACAAGAAGTGCACAAACACACGATACTCAGGTCCTGCCCCAGAGTTTACAGTCTAAGATGAGGAATTAAAAAAAAAACCCCAAACTCTGAGGAGCAGCAGCTCTGAAATCTCTCTGCAGATCTCCATGTGGTAAAAGAAGTGCAGACAGGGGCATGTTCTCTCCACATCAGCTGCACAGCAAGAGCGGCTTAGATGAACTCTCCTGGCTGGTAATAAAATGATTTTACATATGTAGGAAGCAGGATGTGCAAAGCCCAGGAGTCTGATCTTGTTTCTGAGATCAAACAGAGTCTTATTGTACAGGGGTGTGAAGCTGATGTAACTGTCTAGTGTGCCGGACACAATCGCCGTGGTTACGCAGCTGGACCGGAATAAAGCAAGTCTGTATCTGAACTCATTAATTTTTACAACCAACTGAACCGCTCTGCCTTTTTCTTTTGCCTTTTTGGTGGCAGAGGACTGTCGCTCTGCGGCAGAGGGGCTCTCCCTCCAGCCATCCGGGGGAGGGGATGGGGGCTGGCATGGCAAGGGGACGGCCAGACCCGTGCCACCCCCACCACCCAGCCGCCCACCGTGTCCCTGGGGATGCTCAACCAGCTGTAAGGGTGGGTTTCTGAGACGGGCCAGGAGCTGGAGGGATTAGGGATGAAAAAGCAGGTTTAATGTGAGCGGAGCTGTTGCTCTGTCAGCTACAGGTTATGTCAATGTTTCCATTAGAAACCCCCTTTTGCAAGGTTTATAGCTTGACTGTGAAAGTGCCCTCCAGGCTGGGCTCTGGCAAGCCAGGGAAACCCGTGGTTTTCTGCTGGAATATTCAATGCATCTGCTTCCATGCTTGCCGGTGGCTTTTCACCAGCATGCAAATCGCGGGGGCTTATTCAGTAAGCTGTTGGGGCCAGCAGGGCTCCCCAGAGCCCCGTGTGACTGGTCCCTGCCTGCTGCATCCCCAGGGCCGGGCAGGGTATGGCTGGCTGCCCAGCGCTCCCACCCTGGGCTCCCCGGCTCCCAGGGGATGCTGCAATGCAAACAACGGGCTGAATTTACCAAGAGGCAAACCGGAGGTGTAGCACCAGAGCCGGGGGCCACTGGTGAGCTGTGGCAGGATAAGGGTGTGGGACTGGGACTGCCTGGTTGCTCCAGGCCACCAGGAAGCCACCTGATGCTCCTCTGCAATAACCATCCCCGTGTTCCCATGGTGGCCCTCCCTAGGAACCTGGCTGAGAGCTGAGCATCCCGGTGCAGGTGCCTGTCTCACAGCCATGGCCCAGGGATGGAGCCAGCCCAGCGCTTGGCAGAAGGTTGTTTAGCAGAGGCTGGAGTCCTGTCAGGAGCTTCCCTGGCCAGCAGCGACTGAATCTGGATCTGACCCTGCCCCAGCTGCTTTTTCCCAGAGGGTGCTGCCTGGCCATGGGACAAGCGCACATCCAGGCCTCCTCCCTTCATCCCACCCCTTCCCTCTCCTGGGAAGCTGTTCTTCATACATACACATTTGCCTATTTTAAAGAGTTGCCAACAGCACTTGCAGGCTGGGATTTCACTTGTGAGCAGGACCTCCTGGGGCAGGTGAGACTACTTTCTTCCCTTGCTCTTTCCACCTGAAAGTCTGGAGAAAAGGAGAGAAAGAGATGCCAGAAAGCCCCTGGGCAGGGTGCTGGATGCCCCAATGGCACAGCACCCACCTTCCCTTGCAGGGGGTTTACATGCATGTTCCCCTGCCCAGCTGCGAGCATCCCTGGCCCCGTGCAGAGTTGCTACAGGTGGGCAGATCCCTCCACCCCAGGCTCCATGATCCTCCCACCACCCTCTGGCACATCTAATGGTTCTGACACTCAGGCATTGCCAAAGTCTCTCCCACTAAGGTGTCTGAAGCCATAGGGTGGCCCATGTCCAGGGGCCAGGGCTGACCACAGTCACACCAGCCTGGCATAGGGCAGCCATCAGCACTGGCAGAAATGGTGGTCCGCCTGCCCAAAGTCACCCCAGCTCCTGCAAATACGAGATGGGTCTTTAAGCTGTTCCTGAGACCCAGGGAACCCCATGCCTGTCCATGGCCCCAGCTTGCCTGTTGGGAGGGATGGTGCTCTCCCAACAGGTGCCCAGGGAGATTATGAGGGGCTGTGGATGGGGCAAAGCTGGTAAGACCAGCAACATCCACCAGCCTCCTGTAAGGGACTCACCTTTCCTCCATCGCCGGGCTCAGTGATGGTCTCCTGCCATTCAACTACCCGTCACCCCATGGTGTCACCACACAGCCCTGCGATGCTGGTGGAGCTGCTGGATCCATGTGGGAAGAGCCTGGGAGCCGTGTCCGTGCCATAGGGCTGCTTTCCCTCCCGCAGTGCTAGGGTTGGTGTGCAGACCCCCGCCAGCAGCAGGAGGGTGACAGCCCAGGGCAGAGCCTGGCTCAGCCTGGGGTGGGCAGCAGGCGGGCAAGGAATGGGGTCCAGGGGTAAGAGCTACAGCACCAGCCTGTGGGAATAAAAATAAATATAAAATGCTAAGGGATAATTTTCAGCTTTTTACCCCCATGAAATCAAAACATCACCATTTAGATTTAGAGTTAACAGTTTTAGCACATGGTCTCAGGCCATTGCACACCCCCAGCCAGGCAGGAATGATGCTGCTGGGGCAGGGCAGGGAGCAGCTTCTCGTCCCAACTCAAAACTAGCCCGTGCTCCAGCTTCCCATTCTCAACCATCCCACTGGACCAGGCTCTTCACTGAGGCTCTGCTGTTCCACCATGCCCACACCTCTCCAACCCCGACAGCGGGCTCTTCTCACCCAACAACCAACCGAGAGAGGGGAAAAAAAAGGGGTAAAGAAAAGAACCCAACTCCTTGCTGTTTTTCTGCTGCCTTTCCAGTATACTTGAGTTACCATGGTTAGTTTTCCACTGTTCTCCTTGACCCCTGCAGCTTTCCCTTATGAGTTAGTGTCCTGGAATGTCTCTTTACAAGGTGCCTAGAGAAGTAAAGCTGACCTGATGCCAGTGCCCCCACACTGAGGACTTTATTAGTTTTTTAATTTTCTGTCTGGGTGCTCTCACTTGCCTCAAACTTTCCACAGCTGCTAAGATTTATTCATGAAGGAGGTTCGTTTGTGTCCAGCCTCCCCTTCCCCTGCTCAGTGAACTGGTGGTGCTGCTTTGCCAGTTGCTATTTTAAACAGCTTCTTTGGGGTTCTGCTTCGCAGATTCTGCACAAGCAAAATCTTCCCAGATCTCCTAAACCCCCCCCAAAAAGCCCAAATGAAATGTGGGGGACAGAGATGGGAGGCAATGTGGCAAGTGGAACCCAACGAAGGAGCCAGTGCTGGGAGCAGGAAAGCTGAGAACAGCCACCTCATTACAACTTGGATGGGAACCCTAAGAATTAAGACGATAAAATAACTTTGATTCCCCCCAAATACATAAATGCTTAAATATCAGCGTGGGAGGGAGCCTCCATGTCTCCCACACTGGAGAGGCCCTGGGACACTGAGCTGCAGGCTGGTGAGGCAGAGGAGGAGGAGGCTGGGGGGCTATGAAGGACACGCAGAGATGGGCTGCATGGGGAGAAGAGGAGGGTGAGTGAGGCTGAAGGAGCGAAGAGACCCTGAAATATAAACATGGACAAAAGGATGTGGAGAAGGGTCAGGCTTTTAAGGCAAGAGGAAAAAGAGGCCAAATATTTATTTGTCCATAAAATAAGTCTCCATAGCAATGAAGTGCTTCACAATATATTTTCAAAACAAGCCCAGCCCCGTGGCGCTCAGGCAGAGCTGCCGGAGGGGGACAAGATGCCTGCCCGGGCACTGTGTTCCCAGGGATGGCCCGTGTCACACGAGGGACTGGCAGCCTCACAGGGGGCCACTGGCAGGGGACGGGGAGAGAGTGCTCCCTGGGGACGCTGGGCAGCCCAGATCCATGCCCGGGGGGGCAGTGTCGGGGGGCAGTGAGGTTATTTTGGAGGTGGAGGGAATAGATGGTATTTTTACAGCTGTGTCTTCTGTCAGGACACCCCAGGGTTGGGCAGGTGGGAGATGCGCAACCCCACCTGGGGTTAGGCAGGGGGGGATAAAGGATGTGCTACCCCAAAATGCTGGGAAGAGAAAGGGGCTGGAGGGGGTGAGATGAGGAGGGGGTGAGATGAGCTGCTGCCCAAGGAGCTGGTGATGCTGCCCCAGGGCAGTGACGTGCAGCAGAACAGTCCCTGACACACCTGGGACGTGGCTCTGGAGCTACGGGGCACCTTGGATCCATTACCGAGCACGCAGCATCTCCTGGGCAGCTGCCAGCAGCAGCGTGGTGTCCCTGCGTCACAGCTGGGGCAAGTCCTGCGGGGACCACACAGGCAGAGCATCCCCCGGCCTGGGAAGCATAGGGGGATCCCCACCCCATCCCACCCGAGGTCGGAAAGGGCTTGATCCTGAGCCCTGGGCTCTGCTGTCAGCCCTCCCCCAGCCCCCTCCTCTGCCGTGTGAGCTCGGCTGCTGCCTGACCCCAAAATATCTCGGCGGCAGCACCCAGCACCCCTCCCGGAGCTCGTGCTCAGACAAATGTCACTGCAAATAATTTGGCTCCCATCCATGGGGACATAAATTCCATTATTTTGATGTCAGCTGCACAATTTGTTCCTGTAACAAGGTGTTTTAACCTCGTTTCGTATTCATTGTTCTGCTCGCTTTGATTTTACTGTAAATGACTGAATTCACTTTTGATGTGGTGCCAGGTGCTCCATAAATCTTGACACTCACTGCAAGAAAGGAAAAAGCCCTCCCCGCTCTTTGGTTTGCAGAGCTGGGGGGGGTCATGCAGGGACCCCGCACCACCCACCAAGGCAAGGTTTGGCTCTGAGCATCCACCTGATTTTTCCAGGCAGGGAAACACTCTGTGAGAGGGGAGAAGGAGGAGGAGCAGTGTTTCTCTCACGAGCTGCGAGCCAGCTTCATTCAGAGATTCACTGCTCCTCTGAGGACCCGGCCGGCGCTTCAAGCTCACAAGAAAACCCCAGCCCGAGCGCGATTTGTGTGGTTTGAGGTTTCATCCCAAGCTGCTTTTAAGTGTTTCGGTTCCCAGCAGCTCTTCCAGAGCATGCTGGAGGTGAAAAGGGGCAATAAAACCACCCCCACAAAACCCACACTTAACTGAACATTTCCAAGCCCGGCAGCACTCGGGGGACGGAACCTTCCATTACTGCCATCACCCAAATTCCTCCTAACCCCAGCGGCAGACGGATCAGACTCCCGTTTTCCAGCCAGTAATGCTGCTGGGGTTTTGTTCCTTATCTGCCCAGGGCCACCCGGTGATGCAGCCTGGTGAATTCTTGAGGTTTTTCTCACAGGAGACTCTGTTCCCCAGAGCCCCCCAGCCCTGGAAGCGTGAGCCCCTGCCTGCACCTGGCAGGGACTGGGGCGCCGGCCCTGGTGCTCACGCCAGGGTGAGGGTTGGGCTCGTGACCGGGAGGAAGCCGAGGCCCTGCCGCCACCGAACAATCGGCGGAAAGGAGCCATGGCCTTGGCCGGCGTCCTGGGGATGGAGATGGCTGCCTGCCGGCGAGGGCAGGGACCGTGCTGCCTCTGCAGGGGACAGACCCGGTCCTGCCCCAGCCGCGTCCCGGCCAGATGCCTTACCGTGGTGCTGCCCCACATGCAGGACCTCCTCCAAAGGGAAAGGTTGTGACTCCTTCCCCAGGTCCTAGGAGTGTGGGAGCGCGGGGAACTGGGGTGTGTGGTGCCCAGTGTGCAGTGCTTCATGTCCTGTGTGCATGATGTTGTGCCCAGTGTGCAGTGCCTGATGCCCACTGTGCTTGATGTGATGCCCAGTGCACGGAGCACTGTGTGCCATGCAAGGTGTGCATGGGGTGATGCCCAGTGCATGGAGCACCGTGTCTGTGCAAGGTGTGCATGGGGTGATGCCCAGTGCACAGATCACTGCGTGCCATGCAGATTGTGCATGGAGTGATGCCCGGTGCACAGAGCACTGTGTGCCATGCAAGGTGTGCATGGGGTGATGCCCGGCGTGGTGCCCGGTGCGTGGTGCCCAGCATGCGAGGCGCTGTGCAGGCTGTGTGCTGTGCAGTGCTCTGACCTCTCGCTGCCTCCAGCCCTGAGCGGGGGCCAGGAAGGGATGTGCTGCCGGTCCCACCGCTTTCATCGGAGATCCGGAGCACCGAAGCCTACCCAGATCCTAATCAGCGTGGGAAAGCAGCGGCAGGGCCTGCTCTCGCCCTGGCCTGCTGGAGACGCCTATTATTTTCATAAACTTTATCGCGGGCCGCAGCCCCTGATAAGGGGCCGTAAATAAGCGGAGGGGAGCGTGGCGGCCGGCCAGGGCTGCTCTCAGACGCACGTGCTCGCTGCCGCCCCGCTCCCCGGGGGGACGCCCCGTCACACGCCAACTTTCAAAGCTTTACTTTTATTCCCCCGCCGCTGCCGGGGACTCCACATGGCCTCGGTGATGGGGGACCAGCCGAGCAGCCAGCGCCCGCCGGCGAATTCCTGACCTGCCCCAGCCTGCCCTGCTGACCCCAGCCCATCACCACTCCAGGGTCCTGCTCCCAGAGCTCAGCACGAGCCCTCGTGGGGGCCACGGTGGCTCAGGATGTGGCCGGTCCCCACCCCGGGGCTGGGGGAGGACAGTTTTGGGACAGTCGCATCCTCGCTGGGTGGAGACCAGGGGGTCGTGTACCACTGGAGGGCTGAACCAGCAGCAGGTCTCCGTGCCTTCCCAGGGGCTTCTCTGTTGCTGAATTTGAGGATTGCTGGGATTTGCCACAAATTAATAGTCTGGGATATTTTAGGGCTTTCTTCTTTTTTCTTTTTTTTTTTCCTTTGCTAAAAAGTTTGGATTCTGTTTGAAAAGGTTTACATTCTTCTCAGAGCATGGAAAAACAGGATCCTGGGGGTTGTTTTTACGCTGACTCTGCAGACTAACAAAGACAAAAGTTAACCCTTTTCTATTTTATTTGGAGTTGCTGTGGGTGAAGGGCATCCCTGCCTGGGGTGGCAGCTCCCCCCCCTGGACCCCAGCTGTGGGTGCCTGGCTTTCCTGCAGCTTCACCTGCCTTTCAGCATCCTCTTCCCATTGCAGGCAGGGGCTGGGGGGGGGGAAACATGTTTTCTTGTGCTCCATTTTTTCCCTGTGACCTCGGGGAGCTAATTTCAAGCTATACCTTACCCCAGCATTTGCAGGGAGTGCGTTGCTGCAGTTGGGTACCAGCTTTCTGTTCCTACACGTGCCTTCCCTCACTGCAATGGGATGAGCTGCCTGGGACCAGTGCAGGAGGGTTTTGGTTACTGGTCCATAGCCTGCCTCCGCTGCCACCTGCGAGGGAGGTGGCCCAGCTGGCACTGAAAGCTTCTGCCACTAAACTGACTGGGTTTAGGACAGAAATGGCTCAGACCACGGCACTGTGAATTAAAGGTATATAAACCACATGCCACGTCCCGTGCCCCTGAGCACTGGCCAGTCCAGTCCACTCCAGCTGAGGCGCAGTGGGTGCCCACGGGTGACTGTCACCTGCCTTTGCCCAGGCACCGTGGGCTGCACGGGAAACCCTTCTGTCTACATTTGCCTGGTCAGCAGCATCTCCTGGGGCTCCCTCTGTAGCTCCAGGGCTGCAGACCCAAGGAGACATCTTCCCCTGCCCGTGTCTTTCTCAGAGGGGCATGCCGCAGCATGTTCCCCCCTGCGTCATCCTCCTCCCAGCTTTTCATCCCATTTCTCCAGTTTGCCACAATCCTTTTTCTGTCTGCAGCCCCAGCCTTGCATGGCGTGCAAAGGTAATAAATGGCTCTCTGTTTCTCTATGCTGGCCCTTAATGGGAGCACTCAATAGCAGCTTTCCAGCCCCACAGTGAGCCATTGAGAGCTGCTCTCACAGCGCCGCCCCCTCTGCTCGCTCTGCACCCATCCTGCATGTCCTGCCTGGCCCCGGCAGAGCACCCCAACCCCTGCCCACCTCCCCGTCCCACAGCCACCACTTCTCTGTCTGTGGGCTTGTTACAACCCCGCTGCTGGAGGAAATTATCTTGGCCTGGTGTGTCTCATCTCATTCTTGACAAAGCCATGTCAGATATTACTCATCTCTGTGCTAACTTCCAGATGTTGACAAAACTGCCTGGGATTATTTATGCCAGCTTCTTTCTGGGATGGGAAATGTGATGGCTGGGCTGTAGCTCCACTACTCCTTTACCCCTCAGTAGGATGGGTACTGTTGTACACAACTATGGTTGCTGTTCTTGGGGTACCAAGAGAGCATCTTCCTGGAGCTCTCACAAGGAATCGCTGGTGGCTCTGCGATCCCAGCAAGAAGTTTGATCCTAGTTTGATCCTAAGATGGATCAGGTCCAGCCAGTCTCTGAAAACACTAAACACACCATGCAACATTTTACAGTAAAAATTATTGAGGGGTTGTTTCTTCCACTTCCACGCTATTTTTGCTGCTGATAAAGAGGCATGTTGTGGAGATACTGAACCCTCCACTATTATAAATGAGAAGTACTTTATTTTCCAGGTTCACCAGGAGTTTGCAAAAACAAACTGACTTTCTGCAACTGTTTCCACTCTTGGAAGAACACCCCCTTCTGTCAACAGCAATACTTTCCTGTTGGATGTTCCAGTTATGCTCCATATAATCTTTCAGATGAGTTTGTCTAGATGCTCTGCTCCTCCTTGTGTAATATCTTGGCTCCTGGTCTTGGCTCTGTTGAAAGCAAAGGAGTCTGAGGGCTCTTGGGAGCTTGGAGTACTGGGCCCATGGGACAGCAAGGGAAAACATCCAGAATTAAGACTGTATTTGTGAGACTCCTTGGGGGAAACACTCAAAGGTCACTGGTTTCTCACTCAGGACTCTTTCTGGGGAGCTAGGCAGTACAGGATGCTGGTCACCCTGGCAGTGAAGGTGCACACTGAGGTTGTGTCCACAGCATGAGCTGCCTCCACACCCTCACCCTGGCTTCTGAGGGACTTGGGCTCCTTCTGGAGTTCTCCAGATGTGAGATAAACCAAGGCCCATTGCCGGTGTCCTGTCTGTCCAAGAGCCTCCTGGGACACTCCAATGGGAGATGGCGTTGGCTGCATGACCAAAGAGCGTCCTTGAACTTTCCTCCCAGGGCTTTTATTCTTTAAGGTGCTGGCAATGAGAAAACCCTCTCTGTGCCCTTCCCCCACCTCAAAGCATCCTTTATAAAAATAAAGTGCCCAAAATAGCCCTAGACAGTGCTTGACATTTGCCAGACAGCTGCTCTCAAGAGTGCTACAAAGGTTATGGATTGCTCTCTGCTTCCCTCCTCCTCCCACCCCACCACCGCCCGCGTGAACCTTGGAGCTAGGCCAGGTTTCATGGGAGTCTTGTGGTTTGAAAAAGCCAGATTTGAGAGGGAGCCGGGATGCAGGGAGGTGTTCATGGGTTGCTGCCTCCTGCCCTGCCTGGGCAGGTTGGAACAGAGCTGGGGTGACCTCTATGAGGAGAACTTCAATACCTTGTGTTAGCTCTGCCCATGCCTGGAGCTGGCAGGATGCTGCTGGAGAAGCCTAGTGGCCACAGGGCAGGGCTGTCCCCATCTGGAAGAATTTGGGGACACCTTTGCTTGGTCTTCCAGATGTCTGAAAGCCCAGGCAGAAGGGCTGCCCCATGGTGTGCACCTTACCCCACACAGTCAGGAATGGGATCGCACCTGCAGGGTCACAGCCAGACCAAACAGGTCCCAAACAAATGCAGAGTCAGCCCAGGAGGCCAGTGCTATTTGAGAAATCATGACTTGAAGGAAGACTTGGGAATCACCTTGGGTCAAAACCCCAGCTCAGGTGAAAGGAGTTGTGCAGCCTGGGAAGGATCAAGTAGGGTGGGAGACCAGCAAGGATGTGGTGATTAGTGCTGGAATCAGCACCCGGAGAAGGATGTGGGGACACGGCAAGAAGCCAAAGGAAGGGCCTGGACAGAGAAGCCTTGCAATAAGAGGCAAAAGGGACTTGGCTTAGTGGAGAGAAGGTTGAAAGGCAATTTAAGCACCTCCAAGAGTCAAGTAACCTTCCTTCTGTGGTGGAACTGGTCCTTTGCAGCCTGACAAGTTTATCAACTTTCTTGAGAGCATCCAAAAAGAGTTGTAATTGGCAAAAGGGTACTATCTGTGATCTGGAGGGGTCTGAAATTGCACAGAATGTTCCCTTCCCATGGAGCTTGGCTGCTGCATCTCATACTAGGACAAGGTCTCGCTATGGAGAAGGAGGAACCCTCCTTCTGTGGGGCTGGTATTTTACACAGTGAACAGTGAGTCACAATCTGGGCCTGAAAAGGAAAAAAGGCATGAACTTTTAAATTAAATAAAAAGAGAAATACGCGAATCCATGATCTTAATCAAAATGAGAAGGCAGCAGCAGCAAGGCATAACTCAGTTGTTTTATCTAGTAATGAAATAAATGTATTTTAAGCCAAAGAATCAACAGCCTTTAAATAGGGAAAAAACATGCGTGCAGGAAAGGAATTTATCACTTAGGACAGAACAAGGTCTTTCAAATGTTAAATCTAGTAAAAATTGTTGTAAACTATACAAGTTAAGAAAGAGGCCTCAAAGAGCACCTGAGTCCCAACAACTTCACGAGGCTCATGAGGCAAGGATGCAACCAGCCATCAGGGAAAAAGGGCAGGATCACACTCAGTACCATCCATGACTTCACCAAGTTTGGGAGATACCAAATATTGGGAGGTCTTCAGGTGTGGGTCTGTTTGTACCACCATGGGACTTGTTCGGGTGTGGGGCAAGGTTGTCCCCGCTGCCTGTGCAGCCTTTGGAGCTCTGCTGGGACTGAGAGAGGGGGATGGGGAGAGGCTAGAAAGTCATTGAAGGTGGGTGGTGGGTCTGGCAGAGATGTGTGTCCCAGAGGAGCCTCACAGACAACCCAGTTTGCTTGGCTATTTTCCCCTCACTTTTATGTTTACACAAATTAAGGTTTCCAAGGAAGTGCCATTACCGGCTGAGGCCGTGCTGCCAGTTTTCTGCACGATCTGTCTCATTTCCTGGGCCGTGAGACTATTTTAAAGGCTCCCCAGATCTCTGAGAAAAGTCACTTTTAAGATGTTTTTCCATGCCTGTTTCTCCAGCCTGCACACTGATTCGTCCCTGCAGTTTCACCACCCAACAACTTTGATGTCTAGGAGTCTGACACGCTCACCTCTGAAGTATTTCCCATCACATGTCTGGCTGTTTATACCTTTGAGGCACACAGCCACCCTTTTCTGTTTAAGGACTGTCTTGACCACATCAGTAGAGTGAGAATTTCTAAAAATAGATGAACTGGCAAACTTCACAATCTGGAAAATGACATGCTTTTGAAATCTCAGCAAAAGAATGGATTCCTGAACGTATAGTTTACAAATACTGATTTCATTATTTATGGTAGCTGTAAAGCATGGTGCATTTGAAAAGCATCGTCCCATTGAAGAAGTGTGTTACTCATTACCATGGCTTTAGCATTCCAGCATGTTCCGTAACTGAAATTTAGCCAAGAGAACAAGCTGGGGGAATACACGGGGGCAGCCTGGGGGGAAGCTGCTTCTCATTTTGTGTTGGAAAGGGTCGATGAATAGGAGAAGCGGGAGACTCGGGGGGCCCGCAGGAGCCTCTCCTAGAGACTCTTGTGGCACCAGACAAAGAAGGCAGTGCAAAGAAGTGAAAAAGTAGAAAATTCACAGCTGGAAAGAGATGGGAATGGTTTTTCAGAGTGAACACTCAGCCCAAGACACCTGCTGGGCTGAGGATGGAGCTGGGTATCAGAGTGGCGGGACGCTCCCCTGGCTAAGGTGCTGGGGACTGAAGGTTAGGCAAAAAACCCATGAATTTTGTAAACACCCATTCATAAAGCCCCCAGAAGGTCACAGATAGGTGCTTTTCCTCCATGTCTGCACACTCAGCACCTTCTCCTCCCAGCTGTACTCAGAACTCCCAAAATTCCATGTGTTCTTTGCTGTTTTCCCTTCAATACTTTGCTCAGCAGTCTCTGACATTTCTCTTCTTCACATATGCCATACCAGACAGAGATTACCCCTCCTTGAAGTCTTTTGAAAAGCACACAGTTTGCCCAGGAATCTTTCTCAGGATCCCAGGATTTAAATTTATCTAGAATCACTGCTTTTCCCCTGCCACTACGTTGTCCCTCTCCCAGTCCACTTTTTTCATTCCAAAGGTCACTGGTAGCCAAGGGAACATGCTCCTTTTTATGCCAGCTGTCCTGGTCTTATTGTTTCTTTTAAAAGATTTATTGCATCATTGCTCTCTGCTTCTCTCACTATTTCCACTAGTGTATTTGTAGATATGGGTAAGTATTGCAAGACCTCCTGCACCTGTTCCTCCGAGTCCTCCTTCTCCTCTGCATCTTGCCCTTCTCTGGAACCCTCCTGCAGGAATTCCTCTCCCAGGCTTGTGTTTCACCCTCGAGCCGTACCTTTGGAGCTCTGAGACCATGTTCTGAAGTCTTGGCAATGCAGAAGCGAGAGGTTTCTCAGGAATGTTCTCTAAGGATTTGGGGTCTGCTTCAACTGTTACAGCCATGTATAGATGTATGGGTGTATATATATATATATAAATATTTACCGGGGAAATTTCTGACAGCCCACCATAATGGCAAGTGACCGGAGGGTAACTGAGAGTGGTGTCCCCAGCCCCTCTGCCAGCACTGGTCCCCTGCAGCAACCCTGCTCCGGCTGCTGCTCCTGAGCATCTGCACAGCCCCTTGCTTTGGGAAGGCTGCGCCAGGTATGTGCTGAGGGGATGCTGCACCTCCTAAGTCCTTATCCAGATGCCTGTCCCAGTGCTGTTTGCACAGTGGTGGCTGGAATGGGGATCTTCAAGGCTCTTCCTGTTCCTCCTTATAGACATGTGGTCTAGGAGGTGTATGAACATACCCATCCATGGTGCTCCACTGTTCAGCTGAGTGGAGGCTTGTCCTCCCATGTGACGAGAAAATCCCTGCCATTAGAATGTGTTCCCCAAAAAACCTGATGGGCTGTGTCCTCAGCTGCTGCCTCCTGTGGTCGGCACGGCTGGGCGCGAGGTCTGCCCTTGGCTCTCACCTAGCAGATCACACGGCGGGGCACAGACTGTCCTTCACCACAGCAAAACACTCAGATATCCAACCCGTGAGATTCAGCAGCGCCCGGGACAGGGCTGGAAGCCACTGTGAGAGCCAGCACCCAAACTACCCCCCAGCAGCGGGTCAACCCTGACCAGTGGAGGGAGTTTGGACACATATGGGTCCCCTCCCATCCCCTGGTGTTTCTTGGTTCATCTCCCCAGCACTTTTCCTGTTCCTCCTTATAGACATGTGGGCTGCCCGGGAAGGGAAGCAGCTCTCCCTGAAGCGAGGAGTTAATGCTGTGCTGTAATTATTTGCTCTCTGATGTATTTATAACTTTTACATCTATCTGACATTTTATGGGCAGGCTACATTACAAGGGACAACTGCTTTCCATTACTCACTGCCATGAACTCTCATTCACGGCTTTTTTGCCTCCCTGTGACATCATGTTTGCACAGCATGGAGGGGGTCCCACCAACACCACCCAGGATGCCCCAGGAGCTGAGCAAACAGATTGCCACTGTGCAGAGGTGGACCTCCCCTCCAGCCAGACCCTGGGCGAAGGACTGTTGCTTTTCCAGGATGGACTGTAGGTATTGCTTTTCTAGCAGTAACCCCCTCATCAAAGGTGACAATAAACCCCACTCCAGAGGGACTCACTGCTGGCGCAGTCCCATGTGAGGTCGCACAGAAAAAGGAAAAGAAAAATGGTTGCAGAGGGGGGTAAAAGCACATTCTGTGTCCCTTTCACAAGAAAGAGATGACTGGGGTTAAAATTTCCCAGGGCAAGGGAATGTGCACAGCTCCCTGAAGCAGATCTGCACATGGCACCCCCCTTGCCTCCCCCCTGCCGCCTGCCCAGCCCTCGCACGTGGTCCTGCGGCTGCCCCAGCTTCAGTATCAGCCACCGGGTTGGCATCCCCATCCCATGCCTCAGCTGACACTGGGACAGTGAGGACTTTGCACCATCTGGGCATGGGCAAAGCGTGACCGAGGGACAAATGTCACCCATATGCTGATGGCACCAGACCCAGAGCATGCAGACGGCTCCTCCGGCAGCCCTGGTGCGAGAGGCAAGAGGACACCAACCCACCGCTGGCAGCTCCTGGCACCAACCCCCCTCCTTTCTCCTCCTGAAATTTTCCAGCCTGTGTGCCCTGCTGTGGCCAGGGCCAGGGGCAGACTTCTCATTCTGATTGTACCCTGCAGAGTGCTGGTGCAGAAACGTTCCTGCTCTGCTTCCAGGGCAGCGTGACCCCAAACCAGACTCATCTGCCTCCCCTGTGCAGCCTTGTCCCTGCAGTCTACAAACCTCCAGAAGATTTTACAGAGGAAGCTGCGTGCTCTGTGAAGGTCCTGGGGACCAGTGACTCCTTGGGCTTGAAGAAGCCACTCTGGCCACTCTCAGTCCTGCCTGGGTGCTTGTGGCCAGATGGGACACAGTCTAAACTTCACTTCTTGCCTGAGCATCTCCCTCCATCCTCTCTCCTGGCCTCTCCCAACTCTGCTGTCTCTCTAACGTGATCCTCATTCCTTGAAACCTGAGATGCCAGTTTCCCCTGCCTGGAATTGATCTGTGTTTGAGCTGATATCCAGCATTTCTCTCCAGTCTGCCATCACGGTGACACATGGGGGACTGTCTTAAGGTCAGCACAGTTCACAACCCTGCAGGGTTACAGCCCACTGGTGTCTCCATGGGGTCTGGGCAGGTGCTGTGAGAATTTGTGACACAGGCAGAGGGGTGTCCTTGACTATGAGGCATCCCCCTGTCTTTTGGGGCCACTTCTTAGGAAATAAAAGGGGGTTCCCAGAGCTCGCCTTGCACAGCTCATCACCCACCACCAGTTGCAGATTGTGAATGGAGGGAGCCGAGAACCCAGCTCAGCCCCTGGCAGCTGATGGCACCTGGGCAGCAGGGGGTGGAGCAGCCTGGGGATTAGGGAGCACAGGGGAAGGGATGCCAGGGCCCACGGTTTGGTGGGAGAGCCAAACCACCCACCAACCCCCCCTCCCTGAAGCCCCTGGTGTCAGCAACACCATACTGGTGGCTCTGCTGGGCTGACAGAGGTGAGGCAAGGGGAGATGTCAGCAGGGTGCCATGTCGCCCTGCTCTCCTGACCCATCCTGCTCCTTCCAGCTTGGGGATGGGAACCAGCAGGTCCCCAGGGGGTTTGTCCCCAGCCACTCAGCACAGCTGGAGGGAGCTGACTGGTGGGGCCAGGATGGTTTGCTCTCCCACACCTCCCTTCCACTCCCATTCCCTTATCTGAAGGTTGCTGGGGCCTCCAGCATCCCCATCCATCTCCCGCACTCCTGTGGGAGCCTGGGGCTTTGGCTGGGTGGAGGTTTCTCCCTGAAGCTTTTGGGAGCCAGGCCTGGGGCCAACAGGGAAAAGGAGGGGGGAATAACTTTTCTTTTTGGAGGAGAGCTGCTGATGGGTGATTAATGGCCGTGGCCAGACCACTGTGCTTGTGCCATCTGATAAGAGGCCTCCTGACAAAACAGACCTGTTGCTGGGGAATTCATCATGCCTCACTCAGCAGCCATCAGATAAGAGTGGGGCTGGATACGTCCCATTCATCCTCTTCATTCCCACTTCTCCACCCTCTCCTTTCACCCTGTTTGCCAGAGCGGAGCATTTCATTCCCAGAAGTGAACTCCAAAGGCACAGGGACGCGGGGCGGGGGGGGGGGGGGGGGGGGGGGGAACAGCCAAGGCTGACACTTTTTTAGGGTCTGGGGCTTCAAGGGGGTCTAGAGTCTAGGGGCAAGGGCTTCTGGTTCATGTACTTTTTAGTGGTCCCCTTGCAAGATCCAACCCCCTTTTTTGTGTCCTTTCATTAAAATAATCCACTTTTAAACCAAAGAATTGCACTCATAGGGAGAGGGGCATCCCTGGGGGTAGCAATGTCTGATGATGGATAGTACACCTCTCATGGGTGTAATCCTGCTGGGTGACAGTGAGAACTGGTTGTGTGTCAGACTCTGCCCATCCCACGGGCCTGCTGCCAAAAGCCAAACTTGCCACACTGCGGTTAAGGATTACTTTTTCAGCTTTTAGAGGGAGGAGGGGACAGCACTGTGCAGCAGGGCACAGCACCAGGGGGGTTGTGGATTTGCAGGTGGCCAGTGGTGCCCATGATGTACTGGTAGGGGAGCACTGTCCCCCCCATCAGCAGGGACATCTGTAGCCCTGAGCTCATGAGGGTGGCCCTGCATGTCCCTGAGAAGACGGGTGGGTTTGGCTGTCCCAGGAGGCTGGCAGAAGTGTAGGTGTGCAGTAGGGCCATGTTTGCACACTCACACTTACACAGTCCTCTCCACAAAGAGTTACACCCCTTGCATCTGGATCTAAACCACTCTGAGGCTCTTCTTGTGGGATTTATCATGCAACGAGAGCATTTAATGAAATTAGGGATCTCCAGAAACCCTGGGGTCACATTTTCCTCCCTGCAGGATGGGGAATGGGGAACAGACCCCAGCCAGGCTGGGATATGCCACCACAGACCATGCCCCAGCCCCTCTCCCCAACACTTCCCACCGCTCTTCTTCAAAAAGGCTTTTGCAAGCAATGCCCCGGAGCAGATGGAATTAAAGCCTAATAACGCCGCGGTAATTTGCAAACTGGAAATGTTCCAGAGTGCCCAGGACTAATTCATTAAAGTCTTCCTCCTCCCCTCCCTTCCCCTGGAGGTATCTGGTGGAAGGTAGCTGAGCTTTTGCCCTGCCATCCTGGCTTTCCTCCTGTGCCCCAGCTCCTGTGCTTGCTGTCGCTGCCTCATTTTCAGTTTTCCCCTGTCCAGGAAAGGGGTGAATGATTTGTCAAAATGCTTTCAGATTAAAGATAGGACCAAAGATTGACCAAAATAAAAGTTCAGCATCAGAGAACTACTTTTTGTTGAAAATTTCTCATAGTGATATATAGCAGTTGTTACAGAAAGCATTGTGGTTTAGGGTAAAGTTTTTGTTTTTCAGAGCACTAGTATTTTAATAAACCCAGAATTTTATAAATATAACAATTTGTTTTGTTTTGTTTTGTTTGTTCTTTTGAAAAAAAATTAAAAACTAGAGTAGGAAATACTTTAAAAAATCAAAACTTCTGGCTACAATGGTTATTTTTCACCAGTTCTGCCAAAGTGCCTCATTTTCCAAGGAGACAAAAGCTCCAGGATTTAGCAAGGTTGGGTCCTTGTCACAGCATCCTGCTCCTCTCTTGTCACGGTGGGAGAATGATGGTGACCCCCAGACCTCTCCCAGGGTCGGTGGTGACAGGAGGCTTAGGGTGACACAGTGCTGATACCAGGGAACCCTGTGGGGCTGGGAGTGGGGGGGACACAGTCCCTTCCTCCCTGAGTGGGGGGCCAAACCTGCCCATTGGGGACAACAACCCAGCATGGGGGCTGCAGGGTGAGGTCTCACTTCAGCTGCAGGGTGCCCACCCCCAGCCAGGCACCAGGATATCTCATCAGGCACCTGAGTTTTGTAATTTTGGGGTAGCCAAGGGGCTGTGGGTCCCGCTGCCCTGCTTGCACCCCCCTTTCCGTTCCCTGTGCTGCGCATGGACCACTTGCAGGGGGTTCGAGCCACCTGCCAGGGGTTCAAACCACGGCAGCCCCTTGGTTTCCGAGCTGCCTTATGGCAGCAGGTGCCTTGAATTTGAGCCGTGCATCGAGAGCTCAGGGTGGCTCTGCCATCCCAGCAATGTGCCCGCTAAGCAGGGATCAGCAGCGAGGAGAAACGTTACCCCGACAGGCCCCGGGAGCCCCCAGCAGCTGAGGGAAGAGCGGAGGGGAAGCTGCTGGACCCCTCGGCCCGCCGGCGATTCCCTGTCGGCATTTTTGTTGCCCTGCCTGCCAGGACTGCCGCCTCCCAGCCGGCTGGAAGGGAGGGAGCTGTGGGGATGTGCTGCGCCTGCACCACATCTTGCTTTGCTGGTAGGGGATGGGTATTCAGTTACTGCTAGGAAAGCACTTGTATGTCACCTGATAAGGAATTTTGAAACGGGATTGATTCATCTTTCGAGCTCCTGGCAAACCCCAGCACCCCCAAACTCCTGAGTTACGAAACAGCATATAATCCATAGGCTGCCTTCTCCTTGCCCCTGATTTCTGAGCCTTCAGCTGACATTGCAGGCAGCTCTCCTGCAGGCACCAGGATGCAGCCGTTGCCTTTCTGCATGGGGTGGCTCTTCCCAGCTTGGCCACCGTCACTGATGGTGCATTGGTGACCCTGTGTGCCACCGGGCTCCTTCACAAACAAACACAGGTGAGGTTTGAACAAGTTAATTCACTCTTCCCACCTTTGTACCCCGTGAGAGTCAAATGTTGCCCAGCAAATTCACCCAGTAGATAAACAAAGTCATTATCACTTATATACATGTATATAAGTATATAAGTATATATGTATACATGCCCCAGTGAGTCACTGAGGAGGGGCAGAGCAGGCAGAGAAGGGGAGCCCTGCCTGCCCTTAGAAGGGAGCTGGTCCAGCACTACAGAGATGAGGTGCTGCCATAGCAGAGGGCTGGTAAAACCTCACACTCCATGTTTCTTCCTCCTTCCAATGCAATCAAACCTGAGCAGAGCCAACACTCAGTGAGGCCAACACTCATGTGAAACTGAGTTTGCAAGCCTTGGAAAAGATTTGGCTGATCCTTCGAGAACATTTGACTGATGTGTTTGAAAAGTGAAACAAAACCCCAATCAGAGAAGGGCTGCAGGAGCTGCTGTTTGCTTTTCTTGCTCAGTTCTGGCAAGGAGAAGCTGCTGACCCTGAGCTTCCAAGTTCAGTTCCTCCTCATGCGAGCTGCCCCACTTCAAGGGCTTTCAGGCGAGGAGTTTGGGCCTACGCCTAACGCCAACAGCAAACATTTTCTCCACTTGAGAGGCCGTACGGGGATACTTGCAGGCAAGCAGCAGAGTGTCAGGCATGGATTGCAACAGGGTCTGCCTTTGCTTTTGGGGGGGGACACGGCTTGGGTCTGCAGCAGGTGACAGGTCAACTTTGTCCTCACAGTGAGAAAGGCTGTAAGCCACCGCAGTCATGGCCAGTGGAAAAGGTGCCAGTGGGGTGATGGAGCCCCAGATTTTCTTGCTGTGCTGGAGCTCATCCACAGCTGAGGGTGAGAGAGGCCACACTGTTGTCCTTGGTTCGCAGAGATAAGCCCAAGACACCCTGCTCAGTCAGTGCCTGGGTCAGAGTTTTCCCAGAACCTGGGAGTGTTCTCATCCAACATTTGGCTTGGCCTGTGGTCTCTAACAACCCGTGGCCTCATTTTGTACCCACTAATATCATTGTCTGTCCACAGCAGACTCCCAGTTTGCACGGATGCAATCTAGGACAGACTTCTAATTTTCTTAGAGCTTTGGTTTGTTTGGGCTTGGTCAACAGGTTTAGAAGCTGCTGAAAGCCCCAGCTTCTGCCTGATCTGCTGAATTTGTGTAGCATCTTGCTCCAAAGGTTTCTGAAATAGCAAAGGCTGCACCACAGCCTGACTGCGATCATGAAGAAGTCAATGGCAGGGCAGTATCAGGGATATGCCAGCACTCCCCTGGCTGCAGAGCATCCAGAGAATTTTCTGGAGGAAAAAGGAGTGATTCTGCTCTCTTCTTACCCCTTAAAACTATCATTGGCAATGGACCTATCATAACATTTGACTAAATGCAGCAGGAGCTATGGAATCACATCTGAGGTGAATTGGGCATCTGAGGGTAGCTGTTGACCAAGCAGCGCATCTTGGCCACCATGGGGTCTGAGGAGCAGGCTCTTCCTCCTGAGCACTGCTCTTATTTTAGGGGAACCAGGAGATGTCATTTAGGGTCTGCAGGGACAAGCTCAGTGCTGGACTCAGCAAGGGTCCACTTGTCACGGCTGTCTGTGCTCACTGACATGAGAGCATGTCAATGTCTCTTGGACAAAGTGTCTAAAGACCAAAGCAAAATTTCAGACTGCAGCCATCCTACCCTGCTTGTGCCATTATAAATACCCCAGTGACCCCAACAGGAGCTGTGGCTTCCTGGGGAAGAGGCTCTCACCAACCCTGCTTCCCGAGAGCCAGGAGGACATGTGGTTATCGGTGCTAACATGGGCCAGGAGCTATGTCAGAGATGGACCTGGGGCGGGCAGCACACCTCCAGGACATGCTGTGGGTCAGGAACCATCATCCTTGTTCTGCCTAATCTGGGTGGTGGACAGGAGTAGGAGCCCAGGGCAATGCTGCAGCAAGGCAGAGGGCAGAGAAGCTAAGGAGCTTTATTTTAATCTATCTGAGTTCACTGAGCCTGCCAAGTTAATGAGTCCCCTGCAAGCAGCTTTAACAAGAGCCCATGGAAGGCTTAAGGAAAGGAGATGAAAATGATGGCAGAAATAGATGCTTGTCTGCAGAACCTGATAAACTGGGTCCAGCACAGCAAGGAGCTGGAGAGGGCTGGTGGCCAGCATGGGGGCACCAGCCAGCCACCAAATGTGCTGCTTCAGCACTTTGCCTTGCTGCCCTCTTGCCAAGCCCCATCCTGGTTCTTCTGCTCCCCGGCTGGCAATTAATCCCCTGGCCAGGGGGATGGGGAGGAAATAAAGGATGTTCCTCACCTTCCATTCCACTTGGTCTTGTTTTTGCATGAGTTTTGAGCTGCTGGCGCGGGGGATCCCACAGAAGTCCCTCCAGTGGGGCTCCAGTTGGGGCTCCAGCACTGAGCCCCTCCAGGAGATACCTTGCCAATGACCACTGCGATGCCTGAAAGGGCCGTGGTGAGCAAGAAGGGTAGAAGCAGGAGAGGAGGAAGGGGAAGGCTGCTCCCCAGGGAGCATCCCCCCACAGCACCGGGCGTCTCCTCCTTCCTTCCCCTTCCAGTCAGGGCTGCCATGCCTCCGTGCTGGATCTGGGGCCAAGCCCTGCTCTGCTCAGCCTCAGCCGGGCAGACTGACCATGGCCGGGGCTCTGGCCGGCTCCAAGCACAGCGGGGCCTGAAAGGGGCCATTGTCTGCCCAGGGCTTTGAAGATGAAGAGTCTTGTGCAAGTGCCAGGTGGTGCGAGCCGTGGTGCGGGGGCAGCTCCCAGCTCCCCGGGCTGCTGCTCCTGCTGTCAACACCCTCCGCACCCTTCATTTTGGGAAAAAAAAAAATCTTCTTAAAAAAATAAAAATTAAAAAGTGTGTGTATGTAAATTGTTTTCTAAGGGAAAAAAAACCAAAAAACAAAACAACTGGGCAGCAGCCCTTCCTTCCCATCGGTGGTGGCCGCAGCAGGCGCTGGGGGCTCAGATGTTCTTTGTCCCCCGCGGGGCTGGGGGTTGGCAGCGTGTCCGCAGGGAAAGGAACAGGAGCAAACCGCCCTCCCAAGGCCTGCGAGCCTCGGCTCCTGTTTCTCCCGCGGCGCGGCCGGGCTGGGGCAGGGCAGCTGCTGGGAGTTCACTGGAGCAGCACTTTCCCACAGTCTGGAGAAGTGACACATGGCTCTCACACATTCCTGCGCCGGCAGGCTCGGCCGCGCTTGGCCAGGAGTCAAGGCAGACGGGAGGGCTGCCGCTGCCGGGAGCTGCTGATTAGCAGGTTCCGACTTTGGCACCAGCCCGGGCCCTCGGAGGGTGAAGGAGACAGAGGGGGCAGAGCAGACCCGGGCTCCTCCGGGGGTGGTTTGTGCAAGCTGCTTAACCCTTGTGGGGGAGGCCGCTGAGCAAAGCTTGCCTCCGGGGGCTTGGCTCGCCCTGCCTTGGCACGCTGGTGGGTGCTGGGGCAACCTGGGAGAGGTGGCAAATGAGCTCCTGGTGCAGGAAGGACAGAGTACCCCTGTGTCCTCCCCAGGATGGCATCGCCACTGGAGCTGCCCAGGGTCAGGGTCCTCTTCCCGGGCAAGGTGTGCCCTCCAACGAGCCTTCCTACATGTGCATGGGGTAGTTTTTTTCTGAATTTGTGCTGACTTCAGAGCCTTGTCCCGTGCTTGGGGGAAAGTTTGGGGCCTGAGTTTCTGAGCCCGTGGAAATATTTGCAGGCTCCCAGGCAAGTATCTCCCAGGGCTTCACTAGACCAGCTGCTCCCAGCCCTGCCCGCAGCCCGGAGACTCAAGGGCTCAGGCAGGATGGCTGGACCATGACACAGGGAGAGCAGCAGCCCCTCACCAGCCCCCACATAGCCCTTGTCCTTGTCCATGTTCTTGCCCTCACCCTGAGGAAAGTCCCCCGTGCAGGGAGGTGAGAGTTGTACCCGGTCCCTGCCCAGCCCTTGCTGCTGCGGGTGAAGGATCCGGCCGCACGCTGGGGTGATGATTCACCATGTGGCGTGATCGTCTGTGGAGGTTCCCAGCCTGCCTCCACCAGGGCCTCCATCCCACAGAGCTGGCAGAGGGCCCGGGGCAGCGTCTGTGGGGCTGGCTGAGGCGGGAGTTGGGGGACTGCTCCTCACCCCCCGTGCTGGGGCCAGCCCTCCCTTGAGATAACATCAGTTTCCCAACCCAGCAGAGGCTGTAATGCTCATTCCCATGGAGTATCCACTTCGTGAGCCCAAAGCAAGGACACGCATGTCCTGGTCCTTGCTGCATCACACCAGGGTGTAGCTGGCTAGGAGAAAGGCAGAGGAGGCTGCAGATGGTCCTGCCTTTTCCTGCCCATGACCTCGGGGAAGCTTCCAGGCTCAGGTTTAAGGATGGCAGTGTTTCACCTGCCCAGGTACCTGCTCTGCAGTGGGGCCAAAGACTTGAGCAAGTTGGTAGTGCTGCTGACCCCACGCTGGCCCGGTCATCCCTGCCCCACTGTCACGTCTCAAAGCCCTGACAGGCTCCCACAGACCTCCCAAGGGTTCCTCGGGCTGCTCCAGCTCTTGCCCAGGTCCCCATGTGCTTAGGCAGCTGAGCCCTGACCATGCTGCGTGGGCAAGTCAGCTGGTGGCCATGGCCGTGACCATGGCTGCACCAAGGTGATGGCAGCTCCAGCTCTGACCCACTCTGCCTGTGGGAAAGTAATTTCTTGCCCGTTTCCACTCCTGTTTTGTGTATTCAGGCCATGAGTTCTTCTCTCCAGAGCCTGGAGCAGCTCCAGCCTTAGGTGGGGTCTCTTGGTACTGTCATGCAAAATCTGTGTCAACCACAGTGCTACATTACCACCAGCAGCAATTGCATTTACAAGTTTCCCAGTCCTCCCAAAAGTCAAAAGGAGCTGGTTTCATGCCTTCTTCCCTTGCCTGCTCACCTTTGCATCTTAGTTTTGTTTGATTCCAGACTAACCGTGACCTCAAAGGCTGGAAAGAGCTTCTCACCAAACAGCTGGAGGCAAACCTGGGATGGCCGGGGGGTTCCAGACAATGCAAACACTCCCTTTTATCTTACCTATGTATTTTTGCTCCTCGCAATTAGCTGCCTGCTCTGTCTGCTCCCTATTTCCCTGCGGTTCCTCCCAGCAGCCCTGCCTCAGAAACCTTTAGGTGGAGGAGCCCATCCTCATGCCCTTCAGCTCTTCCGAGAGCTCTGTGAGGGCTGTGGGTGTTGGCCCTGCATTCATACCCACCGCAGGCACCGGCAGGTTCAGTGGTGCAGGGACCAGCACCACAGCTCATGCAGCCCCAGCTTTCGGCCACCTCTTCTGCTGCGTTCCCCGCAGGAGCTCCTTCCCCTGCCCTCGTTACAGGTGACAGTCGTAAACGAACACCCAGGGGGTCTGGATTCTCCTTGCGCATCCCCCAGAGATGAACCCCCTCTCTGGCAGCTCGTCCGCAACAATTTGCTCCCAGAGTTACGTCTCCTCTTTCTGCTCATCTTTACAAAACCTCCAAGTAAAGCTGAGGGGGAAAAATGAGTGAGGTGTGGGTGGCTGTCGGTACACCTAGTCTCTAGCACCAAGATTTGGGGCCGGCAGGCTCCTCCAAGACTGGAGGGATACAGCCTGACTTTCCACTTTCCTGCATCAGCAGCAGGCAAGAACGTCCAGCTCATTTTTCAAAAAGATACATTAAAAAAAAAAAAATGCAAGCTTCCAATGGCACCACTAATTTGGTCTCAGAGAAGGTTCGTTTTCTTGCCATGTGTGAGCTCCAGGCCAGGGAACCATGGACCACAATTTTCAGTTCTTCTCAAAACAGGGAAGGAAGCAGAACAACCTAAAACCCTTTAAAGTATTTGCTTTTACAAGAAACCAGATAGCTGGATCGCTGCTATACGAGCGCTGCCCATACGTCCTCTCCCTGCTCTTGGCTGCTACCTGGCCATTTCAAATATTATTTTTTGAAAACCACTTCCATAAATCAACAAACACAGCCCAGCACCAGCAGAACAGCCCACGCGGCTGGAGAGCTGGTGGCCACTGCCAGTCACTGAAGTAGAACAAACTCACAAGTACGCAGAGAAATGTGATTAATGAAAGACAGACCACAAAGCCTATAAAAACACATTTCTTGCTTTTATTAGACCAAAGCAACTGTATAAAAAGGGCGCGTGAGCCTGAGATGCCCAGACAGAGGAGGGTGAGGGTTGCCATCGCCCCATAAAGACAAGGCATGTGGAAATCCCCTTGCCCTCATCCTGCCTGTCACCCCATGGGCATGGGGAGAGGAGGCTCCACCGCAGCGTGCTCAACTGGCAGGGACACACATCCCTGTGGGAGCCAGCTGGGATGAGGAGGAGGGATGGAGGGGAAAGGCACAGACAGAGAAATGTGAGTGAATCACAGCGTATGGCAGCGCTCAGGAAAAGATGGGTGTTTCTGGGTGCCCATCACTGATACATTGGTACCACATGGCTGAGGGGAGGATGCAGCAGCATTTCATCACTTGTCTCTCATTCACTGGGGCCTCCAACCTGCTGAAATGTTATTTTTTGCCTCCCCAGGCACTTCTTTTCAAGTTAAAAATAAAATCTCCCAGCAGTGGAAGGGAAACGTTTGTTGTCACCCCCCACTCAGCTTGGTGAAGACAGTAACAACGGTGGGAGATCAAGGGGAGGATCTGCACGGCACCTTTGCTTCCTAGGGAAAATAAAAGCTGCTTCCCTTCCGTCTGCATGGCCTGGGCATAGATATTAAAAAAAAAAAAAAAAAAAAAAGAAGAAGAAAAAGAAAAAGAAAGCCTCTTTTTCTGCTCTTCAAGGCAAGATCTCCTCAGCGAGTGCTGGCAAAGAAAGGCATCTTGTTCAGGGGCTCTGAAAGGCAAGATGAAAGGGGAAACCTACATTTTTCAGCCCAGCCTGTTTCTGACATGGGAAAATAGCACAGACAAGAATAGATAGCTTGTTGGCTCATTTTTTCCTTGACAGATTATCTGTGTGAATGCACCGTATTAAGCCGGGAGTAAGACGCCAGGATCCCCCCGCCCTCCCTCTCCCCCTTGCCCAGCTACCTTGAGAGAAGCAAAGAGTGAGGAGCTGTGATTTGCAAGTATGCAGGGGGCTGGGGGTGCGCGGGGCAGCCATCCATCACCGGCCACCTTTATTTTGCCACTTCTTATGGGCTCAGCAGCCTCCAGCCCCCACACTCGGGCTCCCGCATGCCCTAAAAATGCAACCGTAGTCGTGTTGAAAGCTAAACTCAGGTTAGGAGGAGCCATGCTGAGATTAACATACTGATGCTCCCTGCAAAACGTGTCCCAGCAACACTCATGGGTGGTGGCTTCAGAGCAAGACATGCTACCATGGTGGAAGAGGAGAGGGTGGCCATCAGTGGCCCGGGGGGGCCCAGGCTGGTGCCAGCGCTGCGCTTGGGTGACATTTGGCTCCCTGAAGGAGCCTGTTTTGGCTCCAAGTGCTGCTGCTGTCACATCTCCCTCCCACGGTGGCTTTCACTGGGCTTTCAGTAGCTCAGCAGCCGTCATTTCTACCCCGGCGCCACTCGGGGCGCGGGTCATTAGCTGCGGCAGGCTGTGTGACCACCAGCGCTGTCACCCGTGACAGCTGCTCCCCGCTGCGGATCGCCAGGCACCGGGTTATTAAAACAAATGTGCAGGTGCCACACTTAGGGCTCGAGGGAGGCTCACGCCAGCCTCCTGCCCTCCCGTGCCCCGCCTGAATCAGGTTTTCACACTGCAAAGGAAGCAAAAACGGTCCCAGCGAGGGCTCTGTGTGTCCCCCCCACCCCCGGGGGGAGGCTGGCGCTGCTCCCGTGGGCAGCAGGGACATGGCACCATTGGTCCTGCCGCTCCCATCAGCGGGGTCACGCTCTTTGCTTCTGTTTAGAAATGAATCCCTGTCAGAGAGCAGAATTTGTGGCTGCGTTGCCCAGCCCCAGGCACGTGCACCAAAAAGCCTCACTTAGGCCAAAAGCAGCACGCTCGCTTAAAAAAAAAAAAGCCATTAAAAGTCCAATGCGGTTCGGACCTCCTTTGTCCCCTTCTGAGTCATTTGGGCCCTGTTGCCAGGCTTTACCCCACAGTCAGAAGAAAGTACTAGCAAAATGCTTAAATGATGACTTTCCCCTCCTCGCAGGGCTCCAGGAGGCTCTGCAAGCCGCCAACTCCCCCCCCAGCTCCAACAGGAGCCTGGGCACCAGCAACGCCAAAATGCAGCCACTGAAGCATGACAGGATGATTAGGGAACGTGCCTGGCCGCATTATGGGTCACTGGGAAGATCCCTCCTCCAGCACCTGGGATGCTTGCTGGGCTGAGCAAACCCCATCCTGCATCCCCCCGCATCCCTGGCAGCCCCCAGCGCTGCGATTCTTAGACCCCACCCCCCCCCCCCCCGCCATGTTTGTGCATCTGTGGGTGCGTCTGCCCGGGCGTGCTGCTGCGAGGTGCTGCACCCTGCCCGGGAAGCGTGTGTGTGTGTCTGTGTGTGTGTGTGTGTGAGAGTATGTGTGTGTGTGTGTGTGTACCAGGAGGCCTGTTTGCATATGAAAGTGGCCGTGTGCTCCGGAGGGCTGTATCATTTATTGTATGATCTTATCTGGCGCGTGCCTCAGCCGCCCTTTCCCACACTCTGCATGCTCTGCTGCCAAGGCCCCGGGCTTAGCCTGTCAGCATTACCCGGGCTCAGCAGGCAGGCAGTAATTCCCTGAATAAAGAAAACATTTTAAGGTTTGACAAGTCCAGCATTTGCATGTCTGTTTTCAGAGAAATAACCATCTCAAGGGATTAAGCCCTTTTTTTTTTTCCCATCCAGCCCAAAGTATGAAAACATTCTTGACATAGTTGCCTGAAAAAAGGATTTCTATAGAGTAAAATACCTTGTGTCCTGTGTGAGTCCAGTGATTTACTTCAGGGGGAAGAAAAAAAAATCAAAAAAGGAAAAAAAGAAAGAAAAGAGACGCTCCAGTCCAATAGGTTGTTGGTTTTAAAGTGGGTGAAACGCGCCAGCAAGCCCCGCGGATCCCGGGCGACGCACACACCGGGAAGGATTTGCATCCCTCTGTCACTGTCCACATCTTTGTGGCCGGCAAAGCCTGTTGGCCAGGCTCCCCATGGGGCTTGGGCCACGCTGGCTCACAGCATCACTTGTGAGCTGAATGAATCCTTCCCGGATCAGCAGCCCGGGAGAGACAGGCAGCTGCCAGGGGAGGGAGAGCTGGGGCCTTCGGCGGGTTCCGGGGGGCTCCAGAGCTCAGCTTGCCTGAGATGTGCCCCAACAGAGAGGCTCTGGTCACCCACGCCAGGCACGTCCCTGCACGGCCCAGCCAGGGGACACGCTGCTGTGGGAAAGCAACAGCACCAGGAGCACTGGGAGCAGGTCGTGACAGGGATGCCCAGCCAGGTTTAGGACATGAAACACTTATTTTAATTGCTTGGAATAAATATGATTTACAAAGGGCTAGTCACCCTCTGACTCCAAGCAGGAGGCCACACTTTGCCAAATTCAGGATCCCTGGGATTTGGCCCTTTAGTGAAGTACTGGGGGGCGACCAGGTGAGACCAGCCTTTGCCCTGGTACTGTCTGGCAGCTCCTGTGCTGCCTGTGGAGCCTTCAAGCAAGAAGATGCACATGGGAATTACACACACACACACACACCGACCAGGGGCCTGGGCTGATGATGAGCATCCTTCACTCCTTGGGGCTCTCTGCCACGATGCTCCTTGGCACACCCAGGATGTCCCAGCCCTGCCGGCTGCCGGCTCCCATCCCACCACGGCTGGCAGCGGAGCCCCACACGGCTGTTTGTAATTTGTCAGGGTGCTTTGCCTTCCTTCCCCTTGCCTCCCCCAGCAAGCACACTGGTTTTCTTCACAGTTAAATGAGGCTTTAAACTGGGGGATAATACAGCTTTAACACGGAGAGGCTTAAAAAGCAAAAGTGAATCATTCCTCAGTTCTCCTTCTCGTAATCTCTCCCGGTAACATTAATTATGAGTTTGCGCAGAGTGCCCCAAGGCAAGCGCTGCTTTCCCAGGACAATTAAAGTTACTTAATTATTAAAAAACCGTGTGTGCTGTTCCTGTGCGTTCCCCAAAGCACCGTGAGGCAGGCGGGCCGCCTCGGCTCACACACTTTCTCAGAGCGGCGATTGAAGCGTCTGTGGGAAAGTCTGCTCCTTTGTAATTCCTCCGGCATAATCTCCGCAAATCCCACCCCCGGCCCGCACCCCAAAAGGGCGAGCGATGCCGGCGGCCGAACCTCTGCCCCCCAGCCCTCGTGTGCGGGATGGTGGCGGGGGCAGCAGCAGACAGGGATGCTGGCCAGGCTGCCTGTTGCATTCCCAGGGGGGCCTGCCCGCCGCTGGGAATTTAGGGGGATCAGGTGCTGGCATGGAGCTGCGGAGGATGCTGGGCTCTCTGGCCGGTGCTCCAGGTTCAGAGCAGGGCTGGCCAGCCTTATAGGCAGCGAGTGGCTTTGGACCAGAAACACCAGCTTGCCAAAAGCCACGTGTTGCTCTGGCAGCCGAGTCCTGCTGCCCCAACGCCCCGCTCGGCTTCTGGGTGACCCAGGTGTGTCCCGCAGCCCAGGTGCCCAGGGCAGAGATGCTGGGGCAGGTTCGTCCTCTTTTTCTTCCTGACTCAAGGTATTTCTCAACCTGACAGAGGAAATCTTGGTCAATCCTTGCTCATAAAAGCCAGGGAGGGGCAGAGGCGCTGTGCCGCGGCAGCAGCGGTGGCAGGCAGGGGAGGATTTGTGCCCAGCAGAAGAAAAGCACTGGGGCACCGCGCCCTGCCTGACTCTTTGCATCTCAAACGGTGCCCCCATGCTCAGCCTTATGGTCTGGTATTCTGGTTCCTTCACCCCTTTCCCAGGCCAAGGACTCGCAGTGCACCAGGTGCCAAAATACCCCTGCTCTGGCGGGAACGGTGCCAGCCCCCAGCTTGTGGCAGTGGCGGTGGCTGTGGTAGTGGCAGGGAGGGGGCTGGCACCGGGGCTGGCAGGGCAGGTGTGAGCGAGCTCCATCCCAGCTGCCTGCAGGGTGACTCAGAGCATCAGTGGGCGCAGCTTTCCCCACCTTGTGTGCTTCTGGCTGCCACAACAGCCTGTGCAGAGGGTTTCACAGCCGAAAGTGCCTGGTGAAGGCAAGGGCTTCCTCCTCTTTGTTTTCGACTTGTCCTCTCCATGATATCACGGTTCCCAGCTTAATGCCAGCTCTCCCTCCACCTGCCACTCTAGCTCATGGGACCTTTATCATCTCATTTTAATGTTTCCAAGCTTATGTGACCTGGACATCTGATCTTTCCTGATCTTTTCTCGTCATGCTTTTGAACTCTACTCCCAAGCATTTTTAAGGCCTTTCTTCATACTCCTTTATTGCTGTTATGTCCTTTTTGAGAGAAGAGAGCTGCACATAATACTCAAGAGGAGGATCTATTTAATTGTTCTCTCTTCATTTCCTAATCATGCATCACACTTGTTGTCCTGCCTCTCACCCAGCATCGCTGTAGAGGAGGTCACTGTTCTGCATGGCTAGTTCAGGCTGCTTTTCTGTGGGTTATTGCTTTGCCTTTATCAGCACTGAATGTCATCTGCCACTTTACCAGACTGAAGTTTAGTACTGTGAGCTCCTGCTCAGCACTCAGCTTTACATTGATGACCCTAAGTCTTTTAACCAGTTGTTTTTTCCCTGCAAGAGAACATGCCCCCCCAGTCCCTTGGGCGTTCAGGAACTTTTGGAGAGGTGCTGAAGCAAAACCATTTTGGAAGCGCCATTGCCCTATGACTGGCTCATCGCTCTGCTCCCCGTGTTCGGTGACCTGGCTGACTCGTGAGACATGTCTTACTCCTGCAAGGTGGTGTTGACTCTTCTCCAAGCACTGTGTTGACCCAGACTGTTACAGGTGACTTCCCCCAGATTGCCCGTGACATCCACTGAGCCCCTCTGGCTACAGCTCATGATGCCTTCCCCTCCCCAGGCTGCAGGAGCAGCCGGGTAACAACCCCAGCTGGGCTGGCATGGCCTCATCCCAATCACTCCACTCTGCAGCTCCTCACTTTGCTGGAAGACATCTCCAGCAGGCCCCTGCCGTGGGACAGGTCCCCCACTACAGTCCCTCAGGAAGGCTGGGATAGGGACAATGCCTGAGGACCCTTCCCCATCTCCAAAACCACCCCTCAGCTTTTCTGCCAAGGCTTTGCCTTCCCTGGGTGCTCTGTTCATGCGTCCATCACCCATGACCTGCACCGGTTTGCTGGCTGGTTTTCTGCTCCTGGCACATATACAAATGTGCTTATTTTCAGCTTTTAATACCTCTTGCAAGTTCTTCCCCAAACTTTTAAATCACCTTTATTGTGACTTTATTTTTAATTGCCAGGTTTTCGCTCTCTTCTGTTTCTCATGTTACAGTACCACGTCCACTTTTGAAGGTTCTCTCTGCCTCATTAGCTTCTCCCTTCCACTGCAGGGGCTGCTTTTAGGCCCTTCTGGAGTCCCTGTGAGGGCTGGGGGCTGCAAAAACCCTCACCCCCTGACTTCTGCATCGGGTACTGTAAAGGCTCTTTCACCCCCTACCGCACACCCAGGCACTTCTTTCCTTCCTGTGACAGAGCTGAACCCGAAACAAAGATTTACTCCAGCCCTGCCGGCAGCCAGTTTGACTCCTTGAAGTAATCGCTGTAATTGACCCTTGCAGGCGCTGAGCGCCCAGGGAGGGAGCCTGTTCATCAGGCTGACGGGGTGTGAAAACCATCAACTCCTTGGCTGGCCTGGCTCCAGGCCCCATCAGGCTGAACTAGGGCTGCTGGCGAGCCCCATGGCCATCCTCATCCCACGGCCCCCACTCCTGGTATGATGGGACAGGGGGGGGTCTGGATGAGTCCCTGGGATGCAGGTGGGGAGGGGGCGAGTGGTGCCCTCATCCTGGTAGGGCATCCCCATGGCACAGACAGCCTGCATCGCCACAGAAAGCCTGCTTTCACCCCAAACCTGCCACATTTGGGTCAGCAGCTCCCTGAACCCCCGGGACATGGGGACAGACCCAGCTCAGCTCTGTGGCTCTGCACCACTGGCCGTACCACGACACTAGTGTCGTCACTACACACTGTCCCTTTGGTGCTACCCACGTCCTGATCCAGGGGGGCTGCCATTCACCATCCAGGGTGCACAGCCTGTAAGCAGCTTTTCCGTAGGTGAGGGACATCTTCAAGGCACGATGCTGCCATTAGAGGTGACAAGTGTGACACATGCCTGGTGATAACCCCCGCAGGGCTGGCTGCTCCTCACCTCTGCCTCCAGCACCTCCTTACAGTGAGGAGAGAGCTTGAGCTCCTATGTGAGCAGTGGTGAGCGAAGCCATGGAGATGTGGCACAGGGGACTCCTGTCCCTCTCACCAGCCACACCAGCTTGTCCCTCTCACGCGTGGCTCAGGCTCCAGTGAGCAATGAGGTTATTTCTTGGCTGCTGCCGCTCCTGCCGGGAGCTGCTCCAGCCCCTCCCCAGCCAGGGGATCAATTCAGCCCCATTTGTCTTCCTGGCAGTTTTGCCCTTCCCTTCAGCAGTTTTGCTCCTCTGACCTGGCCGCACGCCTGTAGGGAGCACGTTGTCGAGCTGCCCACCCTCGCAGGCAGCCCCAGGGGAGCAGGCACCACGCCGGCCCCCACAGCTCACTTCCCCGGCTGGGGAAACACATTTCCCAAGAAAATGTCCCCTTTCTGCAACCGAGTCACTGGTGGAAGAAGATCAGAGCCACTAATGTCCTTCCCAGCCACATACATGCCCTCTAAGCACAATTTGGAGGCAACCCTGTCGCTACTCCCTTCTGGGAGTGAATTCTCTCTCCTCCTTTTCCAAGAACATCTTCCCATGGCCCAGCCAGGGCTGTCATGCATCTCAGGGGCAGCAATCAACTAGCATTGCCGGGTCTAAGAAAGGCCTTAGAAAAGCAGCTCTCAGGCTACCATGGCAGAACCCTCTAGCCCTGTCTGCCCTTCAATCTTATTTTCCATTTACACCTCCTCCTTTAACTGTCTTTCTTCCAGAACATGTTGCACACGAGTGTGAGTAATTTAAGGGACAGGCACACTGTGGGCTGAGATTTCATGGCATTGTGGTTTCCTCCCTCTCTATATCTCCCAGAGACAAAGGATTTGGGGTCCCTGGCTGCTCTGTGGCTGTGGGAAAGCTACGGGGGGATGGCTCCTGGTGGGACCTGCCCTGTCTGTGCTGGGAGTGCATCTCCTCCCGGAGCAGCACCAGCAAACCCCCAAGTTAGTGGCACCAGCTGGGAGACTTTGGTGCCTGCTTTCCCCTGCTGTGAGCAGCTTCTGCTCATGGCTGTTATCCTCATGCAGATGTCCAAGGTGGAGGTCACAGACCTCTGCAAGCCTCTATGTGTCCCAGATTCCCGTGTGGGCAGTGGCTGGCCACGGTGCTATTTTTGGCCATGGGTCCAAAGGTGGATGAGCATGAGCTTCCCCTGGCTGCCAACGACCGGTGAGAGGCTGTTGTGCACCTAGAGGTTGGTCCTCTGCTGTGACCCCAGAACAGATCTGCTCTCCTCATCCTCCAGAGGCCGTTTGCTTTACGATCTGTGAACATCAGGAAGAAATGAAATTGCAATGGAGAATTCCCTTCAGCAAAGCTTTGATGGTGAAAAATGTGCTGTTGGGTTGTCTGTTCCTCAGAATTCAGAAGGAAAAAAAAAAAAAAAGACAAGGAAAAGGAGGAGGAAGGAAAGAGAGAAACCATCTGCTTTTTTCAGAAATTTCTCACCCACACACTCCATCGCTGCTGCTCGAAAAGGCCTTTTCTCCTCTCCACTCCTGTGCAACCAGATAGTCCCCAAACTACCCCTGGGTTAATTGAAACCAGAAGCCGCTGTCACTTCCAAGTGTTATGAGCACAGGGACCACGAGGAGCTCAGGTGTTTTGGAAAGGATGATGTCAGTAGGGTCTGCGATGAAAGGCTTGCTGACAGCCTGCAAGGTGATGCCGCGGGAACAGCCGCAGGTAGGGAGGGGCTCAGCCCCCCCCGTGGGTACCACCAGCCCCACTCCATCAGCCCTACACCACCAGGCGCTGTGACCAAGGACCCCATGCTGCTGGCCACCACACAGCAGCCACAGCAAGGCTCAGAGGCTTTGCCTTCTCTGCTCCCTGTGCTCACCCCCACCCTGTCATGTTTAGGGGGAAAATTGTTAGAATTTTTTTAAAGAAAAAAAACCCAGAGTGAAAGGAGGCTCTGGAGCCCTTCCCGGCAGGGGACAGCCGGTGACGGTGTGTGCCCAGCCTGCCTTCAAAGTGCGAGTGGCTAATCTTGTCTCAATAAAACCAGCATCGTGTCAGGGCAATCAGCGGATGTCAGCACTTTAATGGCACTGGCAGAGCCCCAGCAAGGTCCAGGGGTTATCCTGGCTGCATTGTATTCCCACGGGAAAGGTAGATAGCAAGCTCCCTCCTGCAGGTACACATCCGATGGCTGTCAGGTGCCATGGGGCACGTGTAGCACTGCCGGCACCTCCACTGCGGCTCCCTCTGGGTTATTAATGGGCTCTCTGCTGCCTGCAGCTGTCCCTCCCGGGCATCCTGCCTGCCTGCCTGCCTCAGGAGGGGACAGGAGGGGACAGGACGGGACACCTCGCTCACCAGCGGGCAGCATAAATCTCACTTCCCAAGCAGGGCAGCTCTGGAACCGCAGCAGCCTCAGCGCCGGGTTTATACGCTTACATTTACGACAGGCAAATTGACAGATTAGGCTATGTACACAGATTGTGTAAACTGCTGTCGGACCCATGCCCCTTGTCGGGCACTGGCAGGTGCCCGAGCCTCTCCGCGGGGACAGGAGGGAGATAGGAGAGACCTGCCAGCAGCACAGCCTGCCCCCAGCCCGTCCACTCCCACCTACCCGTCCCCTCCACCTCAAGGGCAGGCCTGGAGGAGAGCGAAGCGGGGGGGGCACATTGATTTAAGATGTGAGAAGGTCAAAAGTTTTTTCAAGCAGAGTTGCTATCACAACGCTGAACACTTCATCCCCCTTTTTATCTGCCCCAGTATTTATTGTCCATGAGCAAATACTTGTGTTTTTATAAATTCCTTTAGAGTGAATCACCCTTCTCCTGTTTAAACCAGCAAAGACCACATCAAACAGTATCACTCCATCTACAATTAATCATTAATTTGAAGTATTTGACAATATTTTGCCAGCATTATTTTTTCCTCCCCCCAATTAATAAAGGTTAAGCCTCGGTACTGGCACTTTTGCAGGGCACTTGGTGCACAGTGTGGTGTTACTGGGAGCTCACCGGCCCCAGACTGGTGCACGGGCACAGGGGGTGGAGGTCTGAACCCGGCTGTCGGGCAGGTGAAATTGGCCTCGCTGCTGCCTGCAGCCCCAGGACCCTCCATCCTGCAGCTGGGGAGCAGGGGCACATGTCAGAAGCCTTTTCGCTCTGGGGGAAACACAAAAAGGTCTGGTTTGGTCTAGAGGATTGTCAAAGGAGATGGGAGCCTTCCTCTGCCTGCTCTTGCCTCAGCCTCTGCCAGCAGAGTTTCAAATCAGGCCAAAATCTGATCTCAGATGGATGCATGTGGCTTCTATTCACTTGAGATAGAATCCAGCCTTTAAACGCCACATTTTGTACTTTGGTTTTTGGTTTGTGTCTCAGACATGTGTTTTGCTAGGACACTGCATTTCATTTAAGAATTATTTTTGACAAGGCCTTATGGTTCGTGAATTCCTGCACGCCAGGTCCTGCAACACGCATCCCAGATCTGCCAGCCTCCTCTGAGGCACCAAACCAGGACGGTTTTGTCTTTCCACTCACAAACAAGCCATGAAATAACCTTGATTCTTTCAATGTCTGTGTGGCAGGGCGCTTCCTCGACACTTTTACGCCAATCTATTGCAACCCTTGGATGGTTTGCAGTGCAGCTTGCGTGGATGCTTCGCTATCTGTTATCATCGCTTCTTGCTTTCAAACAGATGCGTAAAATGTACAAACACACAATGGCACAGGATGCAGACAGAATGTAGCCTGCTGTTTACAAATAACACGCCAGAGATGGAAAAATCAGGCATGGCAAACTGGCCGTGCTGACACCATCCAGGCAGGCTCAATGAACTCCAGGTCTTTGGCATCTTATGAGCACATTTGGCTGTTTATCTAGTACTTAAGGGAGTTAAATAGGGGCAGTCTTGGGACATTTTGGCATGATTTCCACATTGCAACACTCCGCAAGGTCCCCTCCGTGCTGAAACACGGCTGCTCTCCAGGTGCCCACAGCAAACACGCTCTGAATCCACAGGTGCCTTCAGCTCCGAAGAGAAAGCGGGGGCCAGTTCCTGGGTGTGCAGCCTCTTCCAGCCCTTTCCTCATCCTCTCTCACCTGTGGCATCCAGGGTGCATATGTCCCAGGGGACAGAGAAGCCACCACCATGTGCTGCACTCCTGGCTGCAGCTTGTGCTGCTCAGGAGTGTGATGCAGATGGCGTGGGGCAAGGTATCAGCGTTATTTCCTTGCCGCTCTCCAGCAGTGGGATGGCAAAGGGTCACAGAACCAGTGCTAAGAGTTGCTGCTCTTTGGCAGAGGAAATCACAGCCAAACTCTCCCCGCATCCACATCCATCTTATTCTGGTGCCACAGCAGAGAGAGCAGGACAACCTGCTCCATAATAACGGGCTGGGCCACGGGAACATCCCAGCACCCCTGCCCACTCCCACTTCTGGCGTTTCACCACCGGGTTTATCACTGCATCAGCCGCGTGAATACACCTTTTTTATGGCATGAGTCTTTCAGTGGGCTTTCTGAAAGACAATGATGTGTCTTTGAAGGTTTGGCTAAGCCTGTTTCCTGGACACTCCTGAGCCTTGTATGCATTTAAATTTGACTTGTTAACTTTATAAGGATACTTCAGACTTGTATTGTGCTGAAATTGTCTGGGATCTCAGTATCTCCCTTATTCCCACGTAGTTTTTCACTTAGAAATGCTTTGTAGTCATATTATTGCTGTTGGGAGGTTTGGCTTTAACAGCCTCCAATAAAGATATGAGCCTGCGGAAGGGCACCAATAGCCCAGGATTGCTCGGGAGCAGGAGCCGAAGTGCAGGTGCCTGCTGTTTGCGGGGCCTCTCGTTCGGGGCAGCAGCAGCTGGACCCAGCTCCAGCAGCAGGCAGGCAGCATGTAGGCAGCATGTAGGCAGCAGGCAGACAGCATGTAGGCAGCAGGCAGGGTTCCTCACACCCTGCTGCATGTGACCTGCCTGCCATGGGCACAAAGTCCTGCAGCCTCCTGCAGAGTGATGCTCTGCTGGGCATGCAGGGATGGCGGTGGGTTGCAAAGCCCCCCCTTTGCTGGGTTGTGTGGTTTTTTGGCTGCTGCTTCTGTTTGCATCCTCACCAGAAATACTCCCTGCTCACGCCTCGGGTCCTGCCTCTGTTTTTCACACCCCCACAATGACCCCCGCTGTCAGGATAACACTAACATGAAGCCTCCCAGCCCACCCTGGACATCCCTGATTGTCTTTATATTCTCATTTTGCATTTTGCAGTATTAAGAAAGCACACATGCGTGAACCTAGGCTTGCTGCTCTGCTCCCTGACTGGCTCCTGGAGGCTCCCTGTGCTCCCAGGCAGCCCGAGCGTGTTTCTAAGGCAGCTGATGAAAACACTGCCCTTTGTTGCAGGGAAGGAAGGACAAGGCCCTTGGAATTTCATTTCAGGACATTTCATCATTTCAATCACATGTGAAAATAAAATGTCATTTCATACGACATTCCAGATTACTTATCAAATAATGATCTGCCTCTTAATGCCTAGACTACTAAATTAAATGTTGTACTTGCAAATGTATTTATTCATTACACTTAGCAATTAACTCATGATTTAAGTAATTGAGCTGTAAATTATCTCCTTGTTTATAAAATAACAACATCCTCTGAGGGATAATATTTTCTATTACAGCAATTAGTAACACATCAATTCCTGACTAGCATGCAAAAGATCTCCACCTTTTCGCCTCTTGTATTAACTGGTGGAGAAAAATGATTCTCCAGCGTGATCTCCAGCACCGGGACACACACAGAGCTGTGGACTGGCACACGTGCGGCCGTGCATCACCAAAGCAAATAGAGAATGCATGGGAGTTTTCCCAAAATCCCACCCTTTGCCAATGCATGTCAGTGGCCAAGGGGATAATAGAGGGGCTTGGCTGCAAATCAGCAAAAGAAGGAAGGAAAAGAAGGGAGAAAGCCAGGCCACCCTAGCACACACCCTGCTCTGCTGCCAGCGTTTGTAAACTGGGGATTTCAAATCGCCAGCTCCCACGCTAGGTCTGACCACCCCGGGCAGAAAAATAAACAAAACCCTACTATCCCTGTGTCCCGCCAGCACACTGTCCCAGATTGCCTCTCCTGCCATCACGGCTGAACTCCGGCTTAATTCTGGTGGCCCAGAGGGACCACCTTGGGCAGGAAGCAGCATTGGGCAGGTTGGGGTTCCCCGCAGAGGCAGCAGGGAGGATGCTGAGGGTGCCCCGCTGCCCTGCACACGTGTATGAAGATGTGTGTCTTCGTGTGGTCGCTAATCCTAGTAACAAATGATTATCCTGATAGTCTTGATAGACCTAGAGGACTAATTTTAGCTCTGCTATCACTGTGAATAATGAATATTGACTTAAAGAATGTGGCATTCAAATTACATATACATTAAAATATTAGCAAGATAGGCTAATTCTCTCCATGACGCTGCCAAGCTAAAACAAAACTGAAGACACTGGGGAGCCCAGGCGCCAAGTACAAATGATTTATCGTACCCTGGATTTATCAGAGTCCATCTACTTACCACTTCAGGAAAGACATTGACTGTGCAAAGGCCGTATTCCACAGTAGCAAAGCACCGTGCCCTGATGTACCCCGTGTTTTATTGACTAAATGGATACAGAAATAATGGAAATGGAAGGGCTGGCAAGCTTGACCCATCCCGTGCGTGAAAGAGAAATGCCTGGTGTCCCAAGGGCTCTGGGACCACGTCAGCCCAAGGAGGGCTGAGACCTCTGTCTCTGCCCTTGGTGGGGCACACAGCCCCCGTGCTGGCCACACTGCCCTCAGCAGAGCTTCCCAGGTCCAGGCAGGGCTGCCTCTCACACCACCTCCCAGAACTCCCAAATATTTTCTTGCTGCCTCGCTGCGGTTGCCAGGGTTTTGAGGACAACATGCAGTTTACAGACTGCTCTCCCCCCTCTGCCGACTCACAGCACCAGGAATAAGAGACGACAATCAGCTGGCAAATTTAACAGAAAGCTCCAGAGCAGGCTCCTTTCTTGGGCTGGTTAATGCCAAGGAGAAGGAATCATGTTGGAAAATGTGATTGATCGCTCTGCAGAGGAGCACAGACGCTGCGGTCAAGGGCTGGCCCCGGGAGATTTACAAGCTTGCAGGGGGTGTAGGGTTGAGTCCCCAGGGAGCTGTGTGCCGTGGCTCCCACTGCCCTCGGCCAAGGGGGACAGCGGGGCCGGGGGAAGAGGGCAGAGAGGGCACGGGTGGGTTGGTGTGGTGGGACTGGGAGGGCACGCTGACGTGCCCCGGCGTGTTGTCCCCGCGCCGAGGACAGCTGGCGAGGCTCCCACCTCGCCACGCTCCCGCCTGCCTCTTCCCGCCCCCCCCGGCCGCGCCGATCCAGCTGCGCACAGCTGGGCTGCAGACCGCACTGCTGGTCTGATCTGACTTAAAAGCCATATCCTGGAAAAGCCTGCAGGGCTTCTTCCTGCAGCCACGGCATGCCAGGGATGGCATACGGCTCAGCGCAGGAGGGCTGCGGCAAGGCGGCTGGGGGCTGGAGTCAGTGGATGAGGGAGCTGATCCACATCCAGCTTCGCCTGGAGGCTCTCGAGAGGGTGCCTTCTGCTTGGTGTTTGGGACAGGGACATTTTCAGCACCAACGAGGCCTGCGTGCCTCCTCCAACCCCACCATTGCCAAAGTCACAGTTATTTTCATATCTGTACCCGGGCTCCACGGCTTGCGGGCTCTCCCTGTGCCCCGCAAGCATGCAGGCAGCACAGCTCCGGCACAGAGACAGCAGCCTCAGGCAGCAACACAAGTGGGATCTTAATAAATAAATAACTCGTCTCTCACTGCCAACACCTCCCACCACACATGGAGAGGATGACAGCCGAGAGACGCTACTTCTCTCCGGAGCGCAGCAGTGACTGCGCATTTCTTTCTGGTTCTCAGAGGGATGCAGGCTCAGCTATATGTCCCTCTGCCTGCAGCTGCTATATCTTGCTAAAGATGGTGTTGTACTGGAGCAGGACTGCCCTGCCATGGCCAGCAGACTGCAAATTCATGGTCTGGTGAATTCCAGCCATGTCGTGTGAAAAGAGCATCTCTAAGAGAAGGGTATAAGGCAGCTCCCAGCCTCTGGCTGGCAATGGCAGTGGCAGGTCCAAGTCCTGTAAACCATTTGTGGATGTTCCTGGTGCTTGTTCCCAGCCACAGTGCCTGCCAGTGCTCTGCTCTCACTGTCAGCAGAGGACCAAAGAGGAGCCAGGGCTCTGCAAGGTTGCAAAGGGGAAAACTGGGGCTGCAGCATCTTGTGCCCATGAGCACATGCAGCTGCTCCAGCCCAACCAGCAATCTCTGGAGGAACACCATGGATATCAGGGCAGGAAGGGAATTCCCATCCACATGGGTGGCATTTCACAGCTGCCAAAATGCCCTCCTCGCCAGCTCCCCGGCAGCATTTCCTTGGTTCAGCAGGATAGGAGCCTGCCAAGAGGAATCAGTTTAGCAAGAGATCCAGGTACCCTGGCTCTTGTCCCAGAGCCCTCCTTGGTGCAGAGCTGTGCTCCAGCCTGTGCTGTGCTGGGATGGGGAGATGTAAATGGTTCTTTAATGCCTACCCACAGCGACACTCAAGTTTCTCAGAGTGGTACTTTGTTACTCCAGCAAAGCCTCGGCTGCTTCATACCACATCTTCCTGCACCGTCCCCGGGAATGCCTGCCTGGCCATGTGGGCAATTGAAGGAAAGGTGCCAGTGCCTGGAGCCCACAGGTGCCCCGTCAATGTGAGGGGTGTCACTGTAAATGGGCAGAGCTCCTTCACACCCAGCCTGACTCACACAGCGAGGAGTAAAACGAATAAACACTTCAGCCTCGCCTCTTTGGTGGCAGCCAGGGAGTAGCTGAAACAGCCCAGCTCCTGCTCACCGGGGGGAGCAGCCACCGTGCGACCCCCCCTGAGGCTCATCTGCCAGCACTGGGCTCCTGGGTCTCAGCAGACACTTGGGAAATGGGTCCCCAGAGGAGAGGGCAGAATCTGCTGCAAAACAGGGCTGCCATCCTACCAAGCGAGCTGCTGCTGCCATGAGGAGGGATGGGCAGTGACACTGCTGTGGGGATGCTGTTCTGCCCTCTTCACCACCAGGAGCTGGTGTGCAGGGGAGTAACATCTATGAAAGCTTTGCTTCGTCTAGAGAGCTTTGTCAGTTTGAAAGTGACTTTGTCTCAAAGACTATTTATGGAGAGAAAAAAACCCAAAACCTGAAACCTGTGCCCAAATCTTTGGAAAACCACATCTCCCAGGGGAATCTGGTTGAGTATGGATTGCACAACAGCTTCTGGGACAGGGACCATGAGTGGAGGCGTGTGTGTGAGGCTGCCCGGAGGAGACATCTGCACCAGGGACGTGTCCCTGAGACACTGCACTTGTTTTCCAGCCTTCAGGGTGGTGATGACTTTGAGCTGCGGCCAGGCTAGGTTTTCAGTCTAGTGACCCAAGGAGGAAAGGCTGGGTGTGCCATTCCTGGGCTCCAGCCTGTACCCCAGCTCTTACAAGCAACTTGGTTTCTATTTTCTGCATTTCCTACGGTCCTGGAAGCTTTGGGTATTAAGGCTTTTAGATCTCAAGGAGCACATTTTGCTCGTCTTGGCTGCTTTCTAAAGGAGCAGAGAGCAGGCACAGCCAGCCCTGCCACCTCCTCACCTCCTGCGTGCCGCACCAGCAGCAACATCCTATTTTATTCCACCTTCCCACCCCTGGGCCCATGCCCAGGACTAGTCTAAATTTTCTTGCCAACACATTTTTCCTCCAAGATGTTCTGCCAGTCAGTAATGCCCTAATGCGCTGTCTAAAGGTTCTTCCCAAATCTGTTTTTGGACAATTCCCAATCTGTAACCCAAGATGACTACCCGAGCAAATTAAAAACCATTGCCGGAGGACTGTGGGACAAGGGACACCCCAGTGCCTGGGGCAGCCCCTTATCTCAGGGCTTCATCTCCCCCTTGACAGGTCTTTCCCAAACAAAGGCTGGAGAAGTCTAAAGGATCTGTTCGAGACACACCCCCCCGCAAGGGTTACACCACCTCCTTCCAGCCTGAACTTGGCCCTGGACACTTCATTTCCAGAGACATCCTTCCATGCAAATCCTCCCCTTCCTCTCCTGATCCCCAGGGAATTCACATGCATTCGTGCATCTGCTTGGGGATCACAACCCGCGTGTACGGCATTTCACACCAGCAGGTCAGTGGCAGCAGAGACATGGAGCAGGGGCACCAGTGTCCCTGCCTCCTCGTGCAGTGATCAAATGGGGGGGCTCCAGGAAGCCCCCCCAGTAGCCAACACAGCCTGGCTCCTCGCACACCCCCAAAAGCAAAACCCTCCCCACGGGCTCTGCAGCAGGCAGGAGCTGGGCTGGGGCAGGGAGGGAGCCCAGGCTGGGGGAGCTGCTGCTGCCCAGTCCCCATGGTGGGCGAGCGCTGGCAAACCCTGAAGACGGCCTGTCCTCCTCCTCTCATTCCCCAGAGACACCAACCTGGTGCCGGCAATTAGAGGTGGTTAAGCAGCTTCTCGGCTGCCATAAACATGGACATAATTACAGCCTGTGCTCACTGCTGCCGGGAGGGACCGGCCAGCCCAGCTCCGCATTTCCTGAGCCCTTTGCAAATCCCCGCAGGAGGCAGAACACCAGCCCACTAATTGCGGCAACTTTCCTTTTTTTCCCCTCCCAAGGCAGAACCAGACAAACAGCACTAGAAAAAACACTGGTCAAACACTGGTCCACCCGAGACATTTTTAGGCTCTGCAGAAACGTGCCATGGGTTTCATGCCCATCGGTTGTCCCCGATCTCCCGGTAAAGGCGACTGAGAAAAGGCTTTTCAGTAGCGACTCCCCCGGTGCCGCCTCGCTCTCCTCGCTCGTTTGTCCAAATGTCTAGCTAATTGAGGCTTACGTCAAATATTGCTCATCTGAAGCTAAATCTTACACGCTGAAGGCTGCTCTTTGTTTTTAAGTCAAAAGGCTTGTGGCTCCATCAAGGAGCTGAAAGAAAGCCTGGATTCGTACTTTTCTGCAGTTTTAAACATGACACTCTCCCTTTTATTTATTTTCCTTTTTTTTTAAACTCGGAAAGCTCAGCAGGCAAGCCTCTGCAGAGACGAGGGCTTTGCACCGGTGAGATCTGCAAACATGTCTCTTCTTTCTGGAACTTTATTTTTCTCACGGTCTCTGAAAAGGCGAGATCAGGTGATACGTGTGGGATTGGCCCTGTACAGGTGCAGATCAGGTACTGGAGGAGGTGGAAAAACATTACTGTGTATACTCAAAAAAAAAAAAAAAAAGAAAGAAAGAAAAGAAAGAGAGAGGGAGAAAGAAAGAGCGGGTGAGCACATTTTTGAATAGGCCAGGTCTAGTTCTTGGCAGGATGACTCAGGCTTAGCTGGCAGACTATGGGAATAGGAGTGTGAGAAAGTCAGTCAAGCGGAGGGGGGGGAAAAAAAAATAAAATTCAAGTCCCCAGGCAAAATAATTCTTTTATTTTTTTTAAAAAGTAACCCCACAAACTGTCCGGACCAGCTGGCAGTAGCCGGAGCAGCACAGCTGGGCCCGGGGCCGAGGGACAGGCACCACCCTGCGGTTTCGTGTCCGCCCCAGGATGGGAGCGCACACACCGCTGCCGTCTGCGGCCGCCCACGCCTGCCAGCGCAGGGAAGCCTAACCCACAACAACCACCGCGGCTTCCCTCAGCCCGCCACCTGCCACCGCATGCCCCTGGCCACCCACCCACGCTCCCACGGAGATCGGTTGGGCACCAGCCATGCCTGGCCATGGTGGCGTCTTCCCACGGCGGCCTGGGCCTTGCCATGGTGGCCTGCCCCTGCCCACAGGCACCACAGGTGCCTGTGGGCAGGGGCAGGCCACCATGGCAAGGCCCAGGCCGCTGTGGGAAGGCCCAGGCCACCATGAGGATGCTGAAGGCAGCGTGGGAGGACCGCCTCAGCTGGGGCACGGGCCCGCAGCCCGCCCCGCACACGGTAGCTGGCCTCCAGCCACCACAGCTGGGCCCAGGCCTCCGCATCCCGGTCGTCACCTTCCCGCCGCCCCTGCCGCCACAAGGGCCGCGGCCCCCCACAGCGCAGCCCGCCCCGAGGCCGGCAGCCGGCGCCCCCCCGAGGGGAGCGGGCGGGGACGCGCCTGCCACGGGCGCCAATTAACCCGGTAATTAGCGCGGCGCTCCCCGAGGTCCTCCCGCCCTCCCCCTGCCGCCGCCACCCCCTCCCTCCCTCCCCTGCGCGCGCGCGCGCGGGCGCGCGGGGGCGGCGCCCAAGGGGTTAAACCGCCGGCCGCCCGCCCGCCCCGCGCCAATTGGCCGGCGGGCGGCCGCGCGGCCCCCAGCCAATGGGCGGGCGCCGTCCACGAGCGGGGCCGCGTGCGGGCGGCGCCCATTGGCTGGGCGCGAGTGTGGGAACGGCGGCGGGGGACGTTTCACACGAGCCGCGCGCGTGCGGCGCGCGCTATAAGTAGGGGCGGCCAAGGGCGCGCGGCACCCGCCGCACCCGCCGCCGTTCAACCGTCCCGCAGCGCGCGCCCCCCCCCCCCCCCCCCCACCCCCCCCCCCCCCCCCCCGGGGCCCCCCCCCCCCCCCCCCCCCCCCCTCCCACCTCCGGTCCCCGGCGCATCTTCCGCGGCGGCGGGCGCTGCAGGATGCCGGCCGACCTGATGGAGAAGAGCAGCGCCTCGCCGGTGGCCGCTACCCCCGCCAGCGTCAACGCGACGCCCGACAAGCCTAAGACGGCGGCGGAGCACCGTAAGGTAAGGAACGGGAGGGACACACACGCAGAGGGGTGGCAGAGCCGCCCACGGGCGCTGACCACCGGCTCTTCTTGCAGTCCTCTAAGCCCATCATGGAGAAGCGGCGGCGGGCGCGCATCAACGAGAGCCTGGGGCAGCTGAAGACGCTCATCCTGGACGCGCTGAAGAAGGATGTAAGTGGGGAGGGAGGGTCACACACCGGGGATGAGGTCGTGGGAGTGGGGGGACCGGTGCCGTTGCCGGGCCGGTCTGAGCCCTGCCTCTATCCGCAGAGCTCGCGGCACTCCAAGCTGGAAAAGGCTGATATCCTGGAGATGACCGTCAAGCACCTGCGGAGCCTCCAGAGAGCCCAGATGACCGGTGAGTCCCGAGGGGAAAACCGGGGAGGGAGGGCTGGGGCAGCTCTGCCTGCGTCCTAGGGGTAGGGGGCATCATGCTCCCTGATGGCATCCTCGGCAGTCAGGGTAACAGAGGGACCCGGCTCCCCACCTGCATCCCCGGTACCAGAGGGTGATGGGGGGCACTGTGCTCTGTATCCATGGTGCAGGGGGCTCCCCACCTGCATCCTGGGTGCTGAGGGACCATGGGGGCACGGTGCTCCTCACCTGCATCCCAGTACTTGGGGGACGTGGAGAGGGGCACCATGCCCTGTATCTGTATCCCTGGAACAGGGGGCTGTGGGGGGCACTGTGCTCTCTTGGGTCCCTGGTACTGGGAGGGCTGCAGTCCTGGCTTGGGTCCCTTCTACAAGCAGAGCTGTGCTACCCTCCTGGATCTGTTTTGGGGTGACAGGAGGCACAGGAGCCACGGGGAGGACTGTGCCCCTAAGCTTGGGGCATAAGAGGACTCTTGGGGGTTGTCTGTCCCCCCACCTGGGTCCCTGAAGCTGGGGGACTTGGTAGCAGAGGGGCCATGTTCTCCATCTGGACCCTCGGCACCTGGAGCACAAGACACCCTGCCAGAGGGGCTGCACTCCCTGCCTGGATTCCTGGCTCAGAGGGGCCGCAGGATGTAACACCGGTGGGCTGCAACCCCACCTTGTCCCCTGTGGAGCCTGCTGACCGCTGTGCCCATCTCTCCTCTCCCCGCAGCCGCCCTGAGCACAGACCCCACGGTGCTGGGCAAGTACCGCGCCGGCTTCAGCGAGTGCATGAACGAGGTGACACGGTTCCTCTCCACCTGCGAGGGCGTCAACACCGAGGTGCGCACCCGGCTCCTGGGCCACCTGGCCAGCTGCATGACTCAGATCAACGCCATGAACTACCCTGCACCCCCACCACCACCACCCCTGCCACCAGCCGCAGCATTTGGGCCACCCCTGGTGCCACCGGGCAGTGGTGCGGGGCCGCTCCCGGGCATGCCCTGCAAACCGGGCACCGACGCAGCCAAGGTGTATGGTGGCTTCCAGCTGCTGCCAGCCTCCGATGGGCAATTCGCCTTCCTCATCCCCAGCACCGCCTTTGCTCCTGGCAGTGCTGTCCTGCCCCTGTATGGTGGCCCACCCACGGCTGCCACCGCCGCCTCACCGCCTGGCCCACCACCCGGCACGGCCGACTCAGTCTGGAGACCCTGGTGAGAGGGTGGCAGGCAACGGACTGGACTGAACGCCGCACCCCGTGCTGCTGGCACGGCTGTACATAGGTTATATGTTCATATTGGATTGTGCCTTTGTACCATAGCACTCCTTCGACAGTGTTTTCGTGTTTTACACGAGATCTTTTTTTCTCCCTTCCCTTCCTTATGTGACACCAAAGATCGGGGTTTGGTTTTGTTTTTTTTTTTGAATGCTCTTAAAATAAAAGTGTCCCTTCCATTTTGGAAGGCCTTTGGAGATAAGTTGAAGTGCTGGCATGTGTGCATAGGAGGGGGAGCCCAGCTCCCAGCTGCCTGTGGATTGTGCAGCTCTAGGGCTGCCTTGTCCTGCTCTCCAGACCCTCTGTCCCCTCTGCCTTGTGAAATCACCTGGCCCCTCTCCCTGCCCCGGGGCCGATGTAATTGCCGCTTCCTTGGGAGCAGCTCGACTGATCAGACTTGTTAAAAAGAGCTTATGTTTGCAGAGCTGGTGAATGCACCGAGGGAGGCACCTCCGCTCTGTTCCTGGCTCCTCGGGCTGATGGAGTGGAGCAGCCCAGGCTAAAAGCGAGACGGATCCGGCAGGGAGCCTGACAGCCCAGCTCCCCCTCTGGGCTTCCCCGGGTGAGCCTCCTGCCCTGGATGTGGTGGGGCCCTCTCCCAACGGTGGTGTAAATCGCCAATGACTTCAGTCGGTTGATTTAGAGAGCGGAGCGGTGCCTGCCAGCGTCTCCTGTTACAAAAACACCGTCTCTCGGCAGGACAAGCCTGACACGAGTGCTCCTGTCTCCTGGCTGACAGGCTGCAGCAGGCGCTGGGCACCACCTCCACCTGGACTTAAAAGCACAGAGCTGTTCCCAGCCCTGAGCACCAGCCAGGCTCTGCTCGATGATTAATGTGCTGCATGTGTTTTTGATAGAGTTGGGCATTTCCTCTGCTGTTCTATGGAAAACATGTGTCTGGGGGAGTGATGTGGGGCTGCACGGACTATCTCTGTAACGCTGAGCAGCAACTGACCCCTTTGACTTGGTCATGCCCCATTTCCAGGCAAGATGCAAGCCTTAGATAGAGGTGAGCGGCGGTCTCTGGTTACAGCTTGCATTGCCCTTCTTAACAAGTCCTAACTCAGGGCGGACAGCTTTAAACCGTGCCAGGATCCGCTGGGGATTCCTTCCAAATCCTGCTGCAAAAGCTTGTTGGATTTTGTCCGGATCAGCCAGGTGCTTGACTGATTCCAGGTGCTGGGGAAATGAAAACTGGGGAGAGTGCGAGACCAGACAGATTAAACCTGCTGGGGTTTGAATCCCTCCCCAGCTTCCCCACCAGCCCCACACAGGGCTTCTCCCTGTGTATAAACAGGGCCTCCTGATCTGAAAATACTTCTCAGGGTGGATTTTGGAGGAGGGGAGGAGGCAGGTGTTTGGGATCTCTGCAGGATGTACTGATGAAGATGGGGAAGTGGCAGTGTCTTTTCAAAAAGAGGCTGCCGGGGAATGATCTTCCTGGGTGATGCAGCAGAGCTTCACTCCTCCATCTCCCAGTACCTTTGCTGGCCTGTCTGTGTTGCCACCCTCACAGTGGCATCTCACAGCCAGGTTTTGTGGCCTGGGCTCAGGAATGTTGGATTTACTGTCCCTAGGCAGGTGTGTAGCTGTATGGGCTGAGCCCGCCTTCCCTTCCACCAGCCATAGTGTCACCTTTCTGTGCTGGAGGTACAGAGGGCAGGACTGAGCCCACCCTGTGTTCAGAGAAGCACTCACAGAAGCTGCTGGACGGCCTGCCTGGAGCTGATGCAAACCAGTAACGCATCACCTGTAAGAGCTGAGGCTCTTCCAGCTCAGCAGAGTCTTCTTTTTCTGCTGAAGCAATTGGTTTGGAAACCGCATTAGGGAGGAAAAAGAAAAAAAAAAAAAAGACTTTGCTGTAGACTAATGGAGAACACATAGCAGATCCATGAGTGAAAGACAAGACGAACCTATTTGCTAATGGAGTTTAAATGGCGTATCTACTTTATACTAGGCTATGCTTGGACCGGTTTCTCTAAAGCTTTCTGTGTTTACTCTATCCCCGAGCCTGTTGACATGAGAGATCTGCTTGAATTTGTGAGCTTTGAGGGGATCAGAGCAATTCCCAGGAGCCGCACTCTTGATGCCAGTTCACTGAGCCCGTGACAAATTGGGATGACAAATGCGGGCTGTGGGTCTGCGGATCATTACGTGCGGGAGCTGCCCTTCAGGTGCAGCAAGTGCCTTCAGACTGGTGTGGTGGGATGAGCAGGCAATGGTCAAGGAGGGGTGGGGGTGCTGAGGAAGGGACAGGGCTGAGCAGCTGGATGGTGGGCCTCCTGTTTGCCGGTGACCCTGTGTGGGGCTGTGCAGGATAAATAGGGAAATGAACTGGATTCAGCGTTGCCAGATGGGATGCAGGTCCTGTGGGCTTCCCTGGAGAGCCCTGCCAACAGAGGACCCTGGGGAGGGATGCAGTCAGGTCTGTCCCTCTAACATTATGGCTCTTGGGCTTGTAAGCAGTTTGCCATCATCCTCTGTATGTGTTTGCAGCCCGGAGGGCGCTGAGCTTTGGGGACTGTGCCTGGGTCCACGGGCTGAGGGCTCTGCCAGCACCCCCTGCTGTGACACCCCAACCATCCTGGGGCTTACATCCCCCGCTGCCCCCTGCATCCCCGCAGTGCCTTCCATCCCATCTCGGGAAACCTGTCATTAAAGTCAATTAACTTTTCCCACACTCTTCATGAGCGGTGTAAAAACCCCTCCTTGCTTCCTCCTTGGCTCTTAAGTGCTACCATATGGCACGGGCCCCCACGGCCCCCCCCCCGCACCCGCCCTGCCTTTGATTCCAGCCAGACAGCCGGAGCTTTATGATTTAAGCCGGGAGAGCCCTCGTACCAAGCCCTGGGCCGCTCTGCGGCCAAGGTGGTTTTTTTAGCAGGCAAGGCTGTTTTCTGGCAGGAAATGAATAGCTCCCAGATGAGCTCAGGAACCTGAGAGGTCGTGAGAAAGGAGCGAACCCCCCGGCGCGGTGGCCGGCTGCCAGGCGGCGTGGGGAGCGCGGGCAGGCGGGAGGGAGCGCGCCGCCGGCACACGAGCCCGCTCCGGCCCCCGCTGGCAGGCGGCGAGGCCCAACGCCGGCAGCCCCTGGCCGGACGCCGGCAGCCCGCCGCCCGCACACCAGAGACCCAGCCCCACGGCCCCCCGGGCTGGCTGTCCCCAACCATCGGCCTCGCTTGTGCCAAGGGGCTTGTGGCCGCCGGCTTGGCCTTGGGCCGGGATCCAGGGCTCTGGCCCACAGGGAGTGTGGGGAGGGTGAAGAAGCAGGCTGGGATTTTTTTTTGGGGGGGAAACAGGGTGGGGGCAGTAAGGTGGGTTGTCTTAGGGGTGTCAGGGCGAGAGCTCTCTGGGACCGGCACTGCAAACCCTGGGGGCTGTGGTGTGAGCATGTTGGGGATGGCTGCTCGCTGCAGGGACCGGGGTGCTCCAGCCCCACAGCATGCAGACACCACCCCCCATAGCCCCCCGCCTGCCGTGGGGCAGGGTCTTGCCCAGCCCCAGGGAGCCCCTGGCTCAGATTTGTGCCAGTGCCCCATGGCCAGCACCCACCTTGGCTCTGCTGCTGCCCCAGGGGCAGGGTGGGGAAGGGGACCTGTGATTTACAGGGGTGACATGTGTTTTACTTAAAACATGTCAAACAAAAGCCCGGTTTGTTTTGCGGAGCGCAGACTTCCTGGGGGGGTCAGGACAAACGACTCCCCTCCAGTTCATTAGACATTTGTGGCCAGTCACGCCATCAGCTGGTGCTGGGGACGGCATTCCCGGCTGAGCTGAGACAAACTTCTCCCCTTCCCAGCCTCTGCAGCAGCAGTGATTTCTGATGTCCCCTACCCCAACATAGCTGTCGGTCCCTCCCCCAGCACAGGGGTACCAGCTCCTCATGACGGTGTCTCACAAATGTGATGTGACCCACACAGGCTCTGGTTCGCTCTTCTTGTGGCTCGACCCTGGGCTGGCACTGGTGGTGAGCCCCCAGAGCAGCCGGGGGGGGGGCCACGTGTCCTGCCTGCCAGCACAGCAGCGAGGGTGGCACAGGGACTCTGTCACACTGAAGGGCAGTGCAGGATGGACACAGCAGGGCAGGATGGGGAAGGGGGGGCTTCCCCCCGAGTGTTTGCCGAGGAGGGTAAGGAGGCAGCAGGGCAGGGCAGAGGTGCTGTTGCCAAAGGACGGCCATGGAGGTAGGGCTACCTGTAATCTCTAACGATTAGGAAGCTGTTTCTAGCCGAGGTTTATTGCCAATAAAGCCAGCTCAGCACAACTGCTGGGGCATTAACTCTTATCTGCCCAGCAGGACAAGAGCCATGGGCTTTGCCTTGGCCGAGGAGACCAAACACCGGAGGAGACCATGGCACAACCCTCCCACGCTGTGGAGGCAGCCCTCACCCTGCACGAGTGGGACGTGTCACCTCGGCATGTGCTCCCAAAGCCCCCACCTCCCTTCACCCACTGCATAGGGGGAAGCTGCAGAAGCCCCAGCCATAGGAGCAAAGACTCCATATCCAAACTCCTGAGGGGTTCAGCTGTACAAAAGCAGCATCCCGCTTAATTAAAAGCAGACCTGCTCTAACGAGCTTGCCAGCACACCAGCGTGGCTCAGGCAGCTCTGCTAGAGCAGAGGCTGAGACTCAGCCTTGCCATGGGACTGGGGCACAGGGGCTGGGAGCCAGGGCAAGGTCACCCTGTGACGCCCCATAAAGCCACATCTTCCTTTGCCTCCTCCCAGTCCCCCCTGAGGGGGCTGTCTCCAATCCAACCTGATGCAAAGTCATCCCAAAAATTGCCCCTGGAGTGGGGCCTCTGCTGGGTTCCTTCCTCCTCGCACAGGGTCCCATGTCACCCCCAGGCCATTGGCTTCCACCGCACCACTCAGCTGTGCCAGCACCAGGACTGCCAGCCAACATGCCTGCCCTGCAAGGGAGACCTCACCCGAGGAGCCAGGGTGGCAGCGCCGGGAGAAGGCTGCTCTCTGCTGTGGAACCTTGGGGACTGGGGCGCCGTGAGCCCCGCTGGATGTGGGCACACCAGGATGCCTCACGAGAGCCTTTCCAAGGATGCCCTGTGTTTTGTTGGTCTTTTTTGGCTGCCAAGGAGGTCAGAGGACTGTCAGCAACAACTGGAGGCTGCTGTGGCTTTTTCTGCTGCAGAAGATGGGCTGTAGCTCTGTTCTCTGGAAAACATTATGAGTTCTTGAAACCGTAAAACAATCTGGCTGGTGTCTCTCCCTCTGACGTTGGAAATCTGGACAGTGTTTGTACCAAGAGAGGGAGCAGGATGTAGAGACACATGCCGAACCTCATAGTTACGTATCTTGCCTGGCTCTCTCTCCCGCAGCCTCCCAGGCACCCCCATCTCTTTTGGCAGCGCCGACACACGTAGGGCATCTGCCAAACAGGGGAGACAGTTCTGGGCCTGAGCCCACCGCAGCCCAGCAGCATCCTCACTGAAGCTAGTGACTAGTATAGAGCAGGACCACAACAGGCTGATCCTGCTGGATTGGGGAACATTTGGCTTTGTTGGTTTTTTTGTAGCTCCAGCATCAGGCTGAGCCCAGTCCCCGCCTCCATCAGCAACAGGCTCAGCTCCAGACCTGGAAGTCAACCTGCCTTTGTCCCAGCAGTGAAATGAATCCAGTTTATGGTAGGGGAGAGCAAATGGCCCGTTGCATTCAGGAGTTTAACTGCAACATGGAAAAGTAGAGCAACACCAGAGTCCTTCCCAGCTATGGAGGGGAGACCAGGACATCCTTCAGGGCTGCATCGCAGTGGGTTCTGCAGGAGACGATGAACCTGGAAGAGAATGGGGGAGCTTTGGGATGATGATGCATCAGGACAAACCTTTCCACTAGGCAGCGTTCCCAACCCAACCAGTCCCACATATGGTGAATGAACAGGTAAACTGAAGCTCTCATTCCCAGCTCTTCATATGGGAGGGCCCTGGCTGGTCCACAGCCACATAAGGGTCTCACATCAAGGACCCTGGAAGGCCCGACGGATGCTTCCTTTCTCCCTACAGCCAAGCCCTGCTCCTTGCCACGGGGTCAGCGCTGGCTCATCCAGCAGCACAGAGCTCCGCACTTCCCTTCCCACGGAGCAGCTTGCTTTCAGCCACCCTTTGGCTTTCATTGTGCTCTGAAACAGAGGGGCTGGCAGCTGGACAGCCCGGGCTGGTGTTTCTGAGCGGGGTCCAAGCAGCTGTTTGTGCTCTCGCAGACGGTGCTGGCGCTCACTGCCTTCCCTGCTGGGCTCAGCGGCGTGCGGGCAGGCTGCAGGCACAACCCCTGGGCTCCCCTGCCCATGCAGCTGCCTGTTGGGGTCACCTCTCCCTGGAGGTCCTGAGAGCAGGGCTGGTGTTGGGAACCAGGTGAATGGGGTCATGCCTAAAGGGATGAGGAGCTGGACCACCATGGCCACCTGCTGCTGGACAGCTAAGGGCGGTGGGATGGGAGCAGGCAAAGAGGGGAAGGGGAGAGGGGCATGGCAGTGAGTGGCATTGTGCTTGCTCAGCCAGTGTCACGGCCAGCACGAGGGTCACAAGATGCTTCTCTCAGGGAGCTTCTACCGCGCTGGGGCAGCCTACAGCACAGCCACCACTACCCCCTCCTGCCATTGCCCCCACTGCAGACCTTGCACGGGGGCGAGGGCTCCCTTATCACCCAGTGTTTGCCTGTCTGGAGGAGCAGGCTGCAGACGGAACTGGTTAACCATCACCCATGGGAAACAGGACAGGAAAAGGTCTGACGGGATGGGCTGTCTGTGGCCCCTCATCCTTCACAGCGGAGGCTCAGAGACCAGCTGGCCCCATGAGCTAGGTCCTGGCTGCTCCAGCAGCAGCCCTGGTGTCAGTCACATTTCACAGCTCAGAGCTCTCCCTCCTGCATTAAAGCCCACTGAGACCCCCCCCCTCCCAAAGTAAACAGGAGCCAGTTTATTGGTTGCTGAAGCCATTTCCCGGGAAGGTCAGGAGGGCTCTCCTTGGGGCTTGTGACAGCTGGATGAGCTCCGCTGAGCCAAGGTGTTATGAGAGCACTGTGCATTGGGGAGGAGAGCTAGCCCTGGGGATGCCTGCAACCTCCTCTGAACCTTAGGACAAAGTCCTGTTTGTCTTCCCTCCCTCTTCAGGGTGCTGTGCTCTGGGCTCTCCTGCCTGCTTGTTTATGGCACCAATGTAGAACATTACGGTGGCTGTAATTGCCAGTGGTTTGCTGATTATCCTTTTGCTGGGCTAGAGGCAAAAGCCCTAAATCCCCTCCAAGGTTTGAAATCGTGTCATCCTGATGGGCAAGAAAAGGAAGGGATTAACTTTATAGAGTGCCTGGACAGAAAATAAGAGCAGGGCAGGAGCAACGCTGGCACCCCTGGGGACTGCCCTGTAATGCTGGTTCACTGCCCCTGTGTCCCTCCCTGCAAGCAGGCACCTGGGCACCCCCACATCCCCTCCTGGCTTCGTGTGTGGGAGGGTGACCCCCTCACAGGCTGCCAGCTCTTCTGACAGCAATCCTTCTGCAGCTCCAGCAAATTGGCAGAAAGCTTTCCCTGGGGGCCAAGGCACCATGGCCTCAGGCTCCGTGTGCCTGAACCAGCGCGACACCCCAGGGGACTTCTCCTTGCAGGGTCCCTGCCTCCAGCCGGATGCTGCCGGGAGGGTCCGCAGACTTTAGGGGGGAGGTAGGGTGGGAGGGAATCCCACCCTGCGTGCGAGAGCCCAGCAGGAGCTCGGCAGCATCTGCAGAGGGGCTGAGCAGAGCGATGCAAGATGTCTGGAGAGGGCCAGCTACCGGCAGGAGCGCGTGGGAGAGGAGCTGCCTGCCACGGGGCTCTGCCTGCACGCAGGAGGGACCACACAGATGCTTCCCTGTCCAGCCCTTCGCAGCCTCAGGCGTCTGGAAAGAACAGCACAGATTTTCCATCCATCCACCCCTGGGCTGAGTACCCCCTCCAGGGCTGCTTCACCACCTCGGAAAACATTTTGGGGGTGCAGCTCTTAGCAGGGGGCTGGGGGAGCTGTGCTTGTGCTGATGGGTGCTGGGTTGTGTGTTGGGCGTTGGTCTGGGGCCTGAGGGGGGGTCACTATGCACAAGGGAGCTTTGCACAGGACCCTGGGGAAGGGACAAGGAGGATTTGGCCAGACCTGGCAAGAAGGGCAGCAGAGCTGAAGGTGGTGTCAGCGCAGTGCAGTTTGATGGGCATGGGGACACCCTGACACGTCGAGCAGCCCCAGCCTTGCGCTGTGCAAGCCGGCAAGCACCAGCAGCTTGGCTACAGCCCTGCCAAGCCGGCAGGGAAGGTCCCTGTGAACAGCCACATTGCAGCACAGCAGAAAGGGTAAAACTTCAGATACCGGGTGTTGTTTCAACCCCGGAGCCTCCTCAATAGCGAGCTGCCCTCTGGAGACCTCCCCTTCGGCCGCAGAATGGAAGTAGCAGCCTCAGCACTTTGGCAGGAGCTGTGAGCTTTCTGCCTCCCGGCCCCGCTGAATAGCAGCAGAATTCATTATAGCCCCGTTTCACTTCTCCCTCCAATTATCCCCCTGGACAATGGGCTGGGGCTGTGGCGGAAGGTCCCTTTCAGGAGATGCCGGTGGCAGGACATGCTGCTGGGGCTCAGCCGAGAGCCCCTTTGCTGGAGGGCAGTGACCTGAGTCCAGTAAATGCCACTTTTGGGGCCGGGCAGTGAGTGTGCATGGCGTGGCAGGGCCAGCCCAGCACAGGGGACTCAGGAACGCTGCCTGAACTATGGGGGTATTTTGGTCAAAAGTAAGATACTGACAATCAATTAAGTACTGGAGTGTCATTTTATCTTTACAAACACAGTGGTGACTTGGTCCACCTGGCACTTCTCTCTGCACAGTGACGTTGGAGCTGGAAGACCACAGGCACTGCTTGCATCATGGCTCTGACCCAGGGGACTGGGCTCCTGCAGGTGACACCTTACATCCGAGGACCCAGATGTCTTCCTTGCTGCGCTGTGGCCACCCAGATGACCACTCTCTAGCCAGCCATGTGCAGGCCAGCAGCTGCTAAGGGGGAGAGAAACCAGCATCAATCAACACTGGAGCCCGCAGGAGCTCTCCGAGAGCCTGGAGATGGGCTTGGGAGTCAGAAGACATGACACTCAGGTAAGAGCTGGTCTTCACCATTCTCTCCCTGGCTGCTTGCAGAGTCCTCTCTTCCAGGGATGCTTTTCCCCAAACATACTCATTGCTGCACAGCTCCCCAGAGCAGAACTTGCTGGAGGAACATTTGAGGGTGGCTGATGCTTGGAGCAAACTTTGGTGTGGGAAAAGAGGGAAGGGGAAAGTGCCCAAAGCCCACAGGCTTTGCAGGGAGATTTCAAGCTGGGAGAGCCTGAAAGTTTGCAAAGCCACCTCGTCTCTTCCACCATTGGCTTTGCAAGAGGAAAGGGCTGTTTTGGAGGAGCCAGCACAGGGGAGTGACTTTGCACCAGCAGGTCCAATTCTGGCATGCTCGAGGCCATCTCTGTGCACATGTCACCAAAGCAGGCTGTGCCCCATGCTGGAGAGCCTGCAGAGAAACCCCAGGAGAGCACAACAAGGGCTGGGGACAGTTTCCGATGGAGGCAGACAGGACACTCAGCCTACTTAGTTTATCAGGAAGAAGATCAAGAGGCAGCTTGATTACAGTCACAAGGACCTGGGTGCGTAAGTACCTTGGCAGAAATAACAAGCCAGGTACTTAAGAGCTCTTTAATCTAGTAGGGAAAAGCAAAACAAGGGCCAATTGCTCCACATTTCTAGCAGTCTGGGTGATTAACTCCAGAAGGAGAGGCAAAAACCCTGACTGTCTTCCGGGGCTGCTGCAGGGTTGGGGGGGCTCCTACCCCAGCATCACCTGGAGCAGCTTATTTTACCTTGACATAAGGTACAGGAAACTTTTGGAGGTAGCAGAGGGGCTGAAGGGCTGGTGCAGCATGGGATGACCTGTCAAACACCCCAGCAGCAGAGGGCACACCTTGGTAGGCGAGATAGCTATCGCTGGTCCTTGGGACAAGGCAGAGTACAGGTGGCATTGTCTGGGAGCTGTGATGGCATGGCATGGGGTGGATGTCTCTGGCCAGGGAATCTGCAAATCAGTATTTATGTTGAGATTTGAAGCCGAAGGCTCTTTGTGCCAGAGGGATCTTTGGTTGCTGAGGTCTGAGCTCCCCACAGAGGGCTGACTGACCCCCTCTCTCCAAGCTCACAAACCCAACCAAAGCTCCTGAAGCCACCGGGGAGCCAGATCACGGAGCAGCACCCAGGGCTGATCTGAGTAACCCTGGGAACTCCAGCTGGACATGGCTAACAGGTACCAGGCAGCTGCATCTCCGTCGTGCCAACAGCGTAGCGAGGCAGAAGAAGGACCAGAGCACTTATCCCATGGGGCCATTCATGTTTCTATTTCAATCCTATTTTCCCACTTGTTTTTACCGTTTTCTGCTTAAAACCCAACAGCCTGGCCAGGACCCCATTGTGAAGCAGGGAGAAGACCCCTGGCCCGGGGTGGGGGGGTGTGCCGCGGGGTGCTCCCCGTGCAGCCCTGACGCCCGGCATGCCGCCGCCGGGGCTAACAAAAGGCCAGCAGCGGGGCCAGCCCGTGCTGGGAGCGCCGCGGTGCCGCCGCTGAATGACTCTTCCCGCACAGAGGAAGGCATGAAGAGGCGTAATCAAATAAGGGTATCAGCATGGTGCTCCTTGAGCGGCGCTCCCAGCGTGAGCCGGCGGCGGGGCCGGGCGGAGGTGACAGGTATCTTTATCCCGCCACGCAGGAGAGCTCCAACATCCCGCTGGCAGGAATTTGTCTGCAAATTTTCCCCCATTGAAAGGAGCGAGGCGGCCGGCGAGGCGCGGGCTGAGATGATCGCTTGATTAAGGCCGGGGCAGGCGAGGTGGAGAGATGGGGCAGCTCCCGGGGAGCCGTGCTCCCAGCCCTTAACCTCTCCTCGGGAGACCGCAAATTATATCTGGTAATGTATCAGCCCCCTGGTATCCTACAAATAAGTCGTCTGGCTAAGTGCGTGTCAGGCGTTTGCGGGAGGAGTTGTTACCTTTTCATCACTTAATCATTTTCATCATCGTCATTTCATTTATCTTGCAATAAAGTTTAACCCGGTGAGTCCCGGGGAAGGCAGGTAAAGAGACTTACAGCTGGGCTGTAAACACGGCAGCAAAGCGGCTGCAGAAGGGCTTTGAAGAACTGAAGGAAACAGATTTTGCTGCTCTCCCGTGGAAACAGGAAACCCTCTGCCACGGGAACAGGAGTATTCCAGCCCTGATTCCCATCCCACTCCCCTGCCAGCCAGGGACCAGGAGCGGCCAAAGGGAGGATCCAGCCCTGGTGTACCGAGGCTGGGGAAGGGGGGGACACACACATCCCTCACTCCCCCCGGGTGCCAGAAGTGATTTACACAGTGCACCCGAGAGCAGAGTCAATTAAGGTCACATTTCTGTGTTGCTAAACAACAGGCGGCTCTGGGTTCAGGCCCGCTGAAAAGAAAACAAAAGCCACCCCTTGAAACGGGGGCTTTGAGAGGGTTCAAAGGAGCACGAAACAAAAGGCGGGCTTTGTGGGCTGCCCTCGCCCGCGCCTTCCCGGGCCCTTCCGCCACCAGAGACACCGTTAATGTGGCAAGGGGGAGTTTTTAATTGTCCATCACAAACAATGCTGGCATATTTAGGCCGGCCTCATTACAGAGCTATCCGAAATGCTTGAGAAGCATTCCCACCGCTTAGCATAAATAGCAGAAACGCTCTTTCACCCAGCAGAGCAGGTCCCATCTGCTCCCAGACCGTCCTCACCTTGACTTGGGATGGTGAGCCTGTGGGATCAGCCCCTGTGCCCCACTGCTCCTGAACCCCAGCGCGGGAACCTGCCTTCTGCCCTTGGCTCATCCTGCCATAGGGTGCTCCCAAACCCCACAGGAGCAGAGAAGAGGACCCCTGGGAATTTGCAGCGAGGGGTGCTCGACTGAACTGGCTGGTGTGGTAGCCCTGGTTGGGGTTCTCTCTGCCTGCCTTGCTCCAGTGGCTCAGCTATGGGGGCCAGGGGTCTCGAGAGCCATCAGGTACAGCTTCTGACTGGACAAGGCAGTTCACACGTGGCCCCGCTGGTTGGTGTCCCTCATGGGGAGTGAGACAGGGAAGGTCTTGGGAACCATTCCGCAGTCTGAACGGGGAATAACACTGAAATTTCCCAGGGAGACCCAAACCCAACTGGGAACCAGGGTCTGGGTTTTTTATGGCTGTGGTTGTTTGAGGCTTATACCCCATTGCATTTATGGGAGCTCCCTACCAGCTTCCCAGATGGTGCATGGGTGCCCTTGACCCCCACAGAGTGTCCCCTCGCAGTGAGCCATGCCTACAGGCCATTCCCCAGCCTGGGCAGAGGAGCCTGTGCCTGGGAGGGGGCTGTCCTGTCAGGGACACAGCCCCTGGGGCTGGGGAATGGCATGGCTGCGAACACCACTGGCTCAGTTGCCACCACCAAGCCCAGCCATGCACCTGGCACTCCCTGGGCCAGCAGTGCTCACAGGCTGTAGCCCAGCAGCCTAGGGGAGGGCAGAGCTGTGCCAAGCAGGGCAGGGAGGCTGCCGGCACCATGGGGCTGGAGAGCCAGGCAGAGTGACAAACCAGCCCCAGTGTCCCCAGTCAGGGTGACCCTGCAGGGCAGAGCTGCCCTCCCAGCACCAGGACAGCTGGAGTGGTCACAGCACTGTGGCTACCCACCCTGAGGTGCTCGGGGAGCGCAGGGACCCCTTTGCAGCCCAAGCAGCTTAGAATCATAGAATCATAGAATGGTTTGGGTTGGAAGGGACCTTAAAAGCTGGTCCAACCCCCCAGCCCTCAGCAGGGACATCTCCCACTTGAGCAGGTTGCTCAAAGCCCCATCCAACCTGTCCTTGAACACCTCCAGGTGTTCACCTTCCGCAGCTTCCCTGGGCAACCTCTTTCAGCGCCTGGCCACCCTGACAGCAAAGAATTTCTTCCTGATATCTAATCTAAATCTCCCATCTTTCAGTTTAAACCTTCTCTTCCCCCTGCCCTTCCTGGCTCCTCCAGTTTTCCCCCGGGGTATCTCAGCTCCCATCCCTGCAGCGGGCAGCCCGGCGCTGGGCAGCCGGGGGCGGTGAGCCTCTTGTTCGGCTGCGTGGGTCCTGGCAAAGAGCCTCCTCAGCCCACAGGGATCAAAAGCCAGTGGCGTCCCCCGACCGATACCTGATCCCGGAGCTGGAAGGGAGCCGGGAGGCTGCGGAGTGAGTGCCTCCTGCCCCGCTCCCACCGCCACGCAGCGCCAAGCGTGCCGAAAGCCCCGCGCTGCGTTTTAAGGCACTGCGGGGTCTGCCAGCTCCCTCTCCCTCCCCTGCGCCTCCCCGCTCCGTGGAGGCAACCAGCTCCCCACGCCCCACAGTTTATTAAAAATCCTGGGTACCTTGGAAGAGACAACACAATAGTGTACTTGTTACAGCTGCCTCGTATTAATGGACTGCCCCTTTTGATTTTAGAGTGGAACTTTTGGCAGAAAACCAGCATCCAAAAGGGAATATGTAAAAATTGGCAAAAGGAGGGAAAAAAAAAAAAAAAAAAAGGAAATAAAAAAAAGCCCCCATCTTTGATCAGAAAGGCTTGAAGATGAATGGAGGTGATGCCTGGGCAGCTCTGGCAGAGGTGAAGTCGGGTTGCAAAGAGGGGAGCCGGGGTGGGTGCCGAGGGGCTGGCCAGGGCGGTGATGGGGCTGGGGTGGGAGGGAGCCACAGCAGCCAGAGGTTCAAAGGCCTCTGCAATGAGGAGCAGAATTGGAGGATTATTCACTTTCTATATTTTCACTCCTGCAGCACACATGGGAATCTAATTGGCCAGGATGAGAAATACAGCCAGACAGCTTACAAGTGGGCTCGAGAAGACAGAAAAATATTTGCAGCTGCAAGCCATTAAAGGCAAACCCAGCCTCGCTCCTTACACTTTAATTACCCTGCTGTACACTCTCCTTCACGTACCAGAGCTCAAGTCAGTCCAAAAACCTTTCTGATCTTAAAAGGCCAAGCGCAGTGCTGAGCTGCAGTGGGGTGGCACAGCGAGGGCTGCACACCTCGCAGCGTGTCCAGGCATCGCCTCTCCCTCCATCACCCTGCTGCAGAGCTGGAACAATCCTGACACTGCTCCTGTGAGGCTGACAACAGTTCTGAGTCACCTCAAAGGGGCTAGCTTGGCTTTTTATGGAGGAAGCCCAGCCTCATGGGGTCGGGTCTTCTGCAGGGTCCAGGTAAGCTCACCCCAGCGTCTTCCTGCAGTGGCAGTGTGTAGCAAAGCCCTTTGTGGGGTGATGCCTGGGGGTCAGTCCTCCCACATCCATCACTGATGCTTTTGCATCTCAGACAAGCCACTTATTCCCCAGGATCCAAAGGCACTTGCTGGGGACAATTCTTCCTTCTTGGCACCTGGACCCACTCCAACGGCTGGAGGCAAAGAGCAGCAGACAGACCCCATCTCCCCATCTCCACCATCTCCTCCTGGTGATGCACTGCAGGCTGCCCAGGGGACCACACTGTCACAGCGACCCACGGCCACAGTGCAGCCACCCCCAGGTGCCAGCAGCACAATGCTGCCCGTGGGAGGGCTCTGGATTTGGCGAGGGGTGGCAATCACAGCCCGGCCACCACTGTGCTGCTGCCGGCTCCCTGACTGCTCATTTCCTTTTCCGCTCCTGCAGTGACACCAAAGATGTTATTGCAGGTGCCGGCCCCGCTCGCTCCCCTGCACAGTTCACTCCACTTCTCCTGAAATTTGAGGAGGACTGAACTCATTTTATGTCATTATTTCATTTCAATGCTCCGAGCGTTACCTTGTGCCAGGCGTTTTTAATCCAGCTATAAACACTGGAGAGGAGCTGTGGCTTTGCTTGATGGGGCATTTTTTTTTTATTGAATATTGTGAAACTTTGATGTAATCTCCTTCCAAAAGCATGAGTTGGGGGAAAAGAGGATGATTGAACCTGGACTAATTTTAAATTGAGTTTGGAGTTGCTTAGCGGCGCTAAAGGGGCACTGGAGGACATAGTCAAGGACTCCAAAAGATGGGGAAAGACCCTTGGATGGAAGATCTGAAATGAGTATGTGGTGCTTGCACTAATCTGGGACATTAAACCCAGATGTGTGCGTGGGACAAGGGGAAGACCTGCCTGGAAGTGCTGGTGCTGGGACTGTGCACTGGGATGTTGGCAGGGAGCTCCCCGAGTCCCCACCATGCTAGTGCTGGAGGGGCAGAGAGAGCTGCTGTGCTTCTGCCCTGCAAAAGTCCAGCAAGGAACTGCAGGACCAGGTGGGCTTGGGAGCCTGGTGCTGCCTGGGGACATCTCTGCTGGAGCCAGTGTGCTGGGGGGTGACACCAGCACTGCCCGGGGGTAGGTCTGTGGGGCAGCAGTGCTGAGGGGCACAGCAGGGCAGAGCCTTGCAGGGAGGAGGATGCAGTGGTGGCCATGTAACACTGCCAGCATCCCTGTCGGGCTTCCACCCACAGGGTGCAGTGAGCAGGACCCGGCCTTGCTCTCTCCTGCTGCATGGCCCCAGGAGCCCACCTGCACCCCCGAGGATGGGGAGGAGGCAGCCATGGCCCTGGCCGACAGCTGGGGAGGGCAAAGTGAAGGCTAAATAAGGATGCTGGCTGCTCCTGGCTGCCAGCCCAGTGCCACCCTCACAAATCACCCAGTGGCAGGTGAAAATCAAACCCCAATGGGAAAAGGATGCCCGAGACCGGGCTGAGTGTCAAAGGGGCAATGTTAGCCCTTCTGTGGTGCACGGGCCAGTAGGGACCTGTCTGGGCATGCTTGTCCCCAGTGGGAATTTGCCATGAGCTGGTCTCACCCCTTCGGGGGAGTGGAGGTTCCCTCTGTCCCCCAGGAGGGGACTGGCCAGGGGACACGTCTCAGGGTCAGGGAGCTGGGTGGATGCCGTATGCCCGGGCCAGTGTCAGGGCTGCTCCTGGCTCTGCCCCGCTCGGCTGCTCCCAGCCCCTGCCGAGCCCCGGGGGGCAGCAGTAGAGAGGGGAGCAGGGGCTGCAGATTGGAACCACATGGAAGCACATTTGCAACGAATTAGGCCGGGAGCCAGCAGCTCTTGCTTGGCCGGGTTTGCAGCCAATCTTTGGGGATTGTCAGCTCCTCCCAGGTTTCCACAGCGGATGTTCCCCGGCCAGAGCACAGCTGGGCTCCACGCGAAGCTGCAGCCAAGGCAGCCCAGAAGGAGAGATGAGCACACGCGTGGGCAGGGACCCCCGCCCACACGCACAGCTTCCATGGGTCAAGAGGGCCCCTATGTGCTCCCTGCCTTGGCCAGGGATGCCTTTGTGGGGTGAGGATGCCCCAGTGTGCGGGGAGATGAGGTGGTGCACAGGAGGGGCTATTAGGTCAATTCCCAGCCCGGCAGTCCTAGGGTGAGGGGGCAGCTGCAACAGGCATCATGTCTCCCTGCCTGCCTTTGCTCACCAACACCTCAAGCTGCACCCAAAATTCACCAGCTCGGGTGCTGGTGTGAAATCACCTCCTGAGGATACCTGAGAAAAAGTCTGACCTGGGGGGGGGGGGGAGAAAATCTTCACCTGGCAGCTCTCCCAGGGGGGCGAGAGGGTTAAATCAGTGGCTTTGAGTGTGCATGTCAAAGAATGACACTAACAACTCATGTGACAACCTGCCAGGAAAACTTTTCAGATCATAATTCGCATAGCGTTTGTATCATGTTCCCTTCCTGTTTAAAAAGGCAATATGGAAACCGTGCAAGGGGTTATTTGCTGGTCAGGCCGCTTTGCTGGTTACGCTCCCTGTCACGCGCGTCCCTTAGGAAGTGATGCCACTGGGACAGGCATCATTTCTAAAAATACCACCATCCCATGCATTACCCTCCAGTGCCATTTGTTCTAATAATTCATTCCCAGTTGAAGAATAAAATCTAATGATTAGCGGTGGGTGCCTACTGAGTCCCTGGCAGAGCAGAGAAAGGGGCATCTTCCTGGGTGGGTGTCCCACCAAGGGCAGAGGACAGAGAGGGAACACTGCCTTCTTCCTCTGCCCAGCCCAGCCCTTGCAAGTCCATCAGCAGTTTTTCATCAACCCTGCCCCGTGTCAAAAGGACAAATCCCAGGGGCACCCAGAGCCCCTGCGCAGCCACAGAGCCACAGCCCCGGTGCTCGGGTGGATGTGTGGGGGCCCCAGCGGCGCTGTGGTTCTCAGATAAGGGCCACATCTGCTGTAGAACGGCCTCTTGTTTTCCAAGTAAGGGTATTTAAGAAATGACAGGCTGCCATGTTAATCTCAGGCTGGCAAGCGAGCCTGCCAGCAGCCTGGTGAGCAGGCACAGCCCGCCTTTTGCTGCAGCCAGGGCAGGGGGACACTTGGGGAGATCCTGGAGACCAGCCCATCCATCGGTGGGTTTCACCTCCAGCGCTTTGCACGGCCCCTGCTTCCTGATGCCCGGGCTGCCCATGCCCAGCTCTCGGCATGGAGGGGCTGGGAGAGGAGCTGCCCATGTGTGGGCATCCCCAGCTGCCCTGCGACACCCCCCGCTCCCCGTGCTCCCACTAATGGTCCCACAGCAGCAGTGCCCCAAACACAACTCCCCCTCGGATTTTTTTATCGCCCGCACAGCGCTGGTGAAGGAAGGGAGGCCACCGCCGGGGAACATCTGGGCTCCATTGCTCATTGTCTGGCAATTAATGTCAGCGCTGAAGACAGAAGGGACGTCAGATATTAAATAAACACGACCGCACTCTGCAGACCAAAACAGCCCCCCTGGGGAAAGGCGCACATGCACCCCCACCCCCTACCCCCCCCGCCCTCCCCCCGGCATGGCCCTGGCCAGGGCGCAGGACACAGGCGGCTCGCCGCACACACGTGTGAGCACAGCCACACACGCTCGCAGGCTCCCACACGGCTTGGGTTTCACGTCAGCTAAGGCAGAGCAAAGGAAAAAAAAAAAATAAAAAATAGAGCTCTTTTTTCCCTTTCAGTTTTCCAGCCGGCGGATGACATCTGCAAGTGCCGGGACCACCGAAAACTCCACCCCGTGAAATAGGATGGTGCAGGGAAGTTGGACAGAGCTCCCAGGGGTTGGGGCTGGATAGTAGCCCCACAGCCAAGGCTGCTAGTGGGGGTTTCTCCCCTGGGTTGCATGCAAGCCTCCGGCAACCAGCAGCCACGCAGTGGTCCCCATGGGCGCACACACTTCACGTGTGGGTGTACCTTTACTGGTACACCCAGCCCCTCCTGCCGCCCCACAGTGCCAGCACAGCACAGTGTGTTGGGGAGCTGATGGCAAGTTAGCACAAGTCCCTGCCCTACGGTTTCTGTGCCTCCTGCCAGCCAAATAGTGTGGACGGACAGTGCCAGCCTCCCTTCCACCAGGCTGGTTAAAGGCTATGTTTTGATTAAAGACTGTGTTTTGCCCCCTCTAACTTCAGTAGTCACCAAAAGCCTTTTCTTCTGCCCTTTCACTGCCTGTATGCAGAATCAGAGCGAGTGTGAGGGCGGCCGGACCCCCAAAGAGCGGCCTCCCCCAGGAGGCTGCCTGGCTGTGTTTCGGCATTATTAAATTCACAGGCCAGGGAAGTTGTTCCCTGCGGGCTGCCTTGTGCCAGGCAGAGGATGTGCAGTTCCACCGGTGGCCCAGCCTCACCTCTCAGAGTGTGCCAGTCGGGTCACCAGAGCATGGCAGGACTCAGCATTACCCCTGGGCTTTGTGCAGCCGCACGGATGCTGCTATGATGTGTGTGTAAGAACCACACCACGGTGCCAGGGCATGGCAGGGGCCAGTGTGTGCTCTGCAGGATGTTCCTGACCTCTGCCCACTGCTGCCCACTTGCCCAGTTCCCGGCATGTTCCATCAAACAGGAGGAGTTTCAGGAAGGATGGTTCACCTCACGCAAGTGCAGGGGAAAAGCAAAACAGTGGGGTGATACATGCCCGGGCTCAGCCTGGGTGGTCTCCTGTCTCTCCTGGCCTTAAACTTGTGGGTCTGTAAAGGGCAGGGAGGAAAGGGATGGGCAGTGCAACATGCCCCGTTCGCGTGGGAGAGGAGCCAAGGGTAGTGCACAGGGTTTTCTGCTCCTGTGTGCGGCGGGGACTCATTAGCTCAGGGCTGGCTGTGCCTACTTTATTCTCTGGAAGCTTTTGTTCCTTTACAGAAATGTAGTCTCTCTCCCTTGCCCTTAGCCTCTTTTAATATTAAGGTCAATAGGTTGATGATTAAGCAGGAAAAGGGCATGAAGAATCAACCAAATTAAATCTTGTGTGCAAACAGGTGGGTGTGAAATTTCAATCAATGGCTGGTGTTAGCGGGGACCCCCAGGATCCCGATTTCCCAGGGGAAGGCTGGGCAGCCCCAGGGGGATTTGGGTACAAAAACTCCAGACATGGGAGAATAGAAAAAAAGTCTTCTCAAAAACCAATATTGACAAGGTCCCTGTGTGTGCACCCCGGCTTTCCCCGGCAGCACAAAGGGAGATGATTATCCCGGGTCCGTCGGGGAGGGAAGGACGGGAGCTCAAAGGTGAGCCGGGGCCCCCCCCCGGCTCCCCCGGCCCCAGCCCCTCCGCTTAATCCCCCTCTCGCCCCAGCTTTGAAGTCGCCAGAGGTCGAATATGGGATGTAAATCACGTTAGCCGCAGTGTGTGATCACAACGCCGCTGCGAGACAATGCTTCCCCCGGCGCCCGGGCATCCCGCCGAGCCACGGGCTATAAACAGCCCCGAGCTGTGGCCAAAAGCGGGGACCCAGGGTGGGCTGTGGTTGGGGGCACCCACGGCAGGCGGGAGAGAGCCTCGTGCTCTGCCACGGCGCCGGGAGCGGGAGCCACAGCGGGCCACCGGTGGCCAGCGGCCGTGGGTCTGTCAATAGCAGGAGGCTCGTCCCTGGGATTAATTAGCAAAGGCTGCGGCCACAAAGCAATGTAAAACACGAGCCGTTTGCTGGGGCACTGGTTACCGGGGCTGTCCCGCAGCGTTGCACATCTTGGAAGCATTAGTATCACGTAAGAGGAGCCTGCACAGAAGGATGTGGGGTTTATGGGGTTGTAAACTGCGTTGTTCCCGTTACAGTAAGGACACTGCTGGTGAAGAAATGTGCCTTTCGCACAGGAGGCTCAGGAAGCAGGTGTGCTGGGAGGAAACATAGTAGGGTCTGGAGGCTCTGGTGTCACTACTAGGAGAGAGAGCCAAAGCAGGGATGGGAGAAAGCAGGAGGAGATACCAGGGAGATGCTACTGTTACCCTAGCGGTGCTGTGCCTTTCAGCCCTTTGCACTTATACTCCCCAGTCCATCGCGCTGGTGCTCGGTCCACCTGCTCCCTGGCAAGGGGCTGCACACTCTGCCCACCTTTTGGGAATTTCAGACCCAGGATGGGAGGGGTGACAGAGAGACAGCAGATATCTGCTGGCTCCTTGGCTCTGTTTTGATGCCCTTTGCTCCAGTACTTGCGCTGCCTCTGGTGGCACCTGGGGAGATGTGACATGGGCTTGTTGTCCAGCACAGAACAAGGGCAGAGCTTTCCTGCCCTGTGGAAAAATCCCCCCTGTGCAGTTTTCCCTTAGCCAAGGAAGCAGCCTGCAAAAAATAGTGATGGCACACCCAAATAATTATCTTTCTTCTCCCTACCAAAAATGCACCATTCTCTGCAGGCAGCAAGTTGGCTGTTTTAAGTCTTTTTTCACCATTTCACACCAAAACCATGACCAATTATCCAAGGCCAGCACTAGAGCTCATCAGCCATCATCGTCTGGCTACACAGATCTGAACAAACTGCCTTACAGGTGTGTCCCCACCAGCCTGGGTTCAAATGCCTCTAGTTTCTTCCTGGAGCCTCCACCTGCCTCAGTGGCCCCAGCAGAGCTTCCCCAGCAGGTACCTGGTGGGGTACACAGGACCTGTCAACCTCCCTGCCTGGTCATGGAGAGGACCTGGGAGATGCTGGGGATCTGAACCACATGGCATCAATGCCACCGCACATACCCACTAGCAGGAGCCAGGCATGGGTACCAGCCCAGGTCAGACCATACCCCAACCTCCCACTGGCTCCCCTTCACTCCTCTGCAGCTGGAGGGGTTTCTCCATCCCTTCCCAGCACAGCAGCTCCCAGGCACAGGACCCTGGCAGTCAGAAAATATCTGCTTTCAAAGGTTTTTTTTTTCTTTTTTCTTAATTGGGAAACCAGATTTTTTTTTTTAACAAAAAATGTTGTTATTGTGGAAAATATCTGCTCTCCACACAAAATGCCTTGCATTCACTGTACACATTGTGGGCCATACCAGAAAACATCTGATGGGCTTCCAAAACCACCAGGGCATTTCTTTTCCTATTAGAGTGGAAATTTTCTTCAAGAAGCAAGTTTTACCTAGTTTGCACTGACACTTGTCGCAGTAGAAAACCTGTCCCCCATGTCACCCATCCATCCCCAGGAGATGACATCTTAGGGGTATCCTGGAATGACCAGGCACCCAAACCTGTAGCAGGAACCCAGGGTTTGACCCAATTCTTGACCCCAGCTTAGACGCAAGCCCCTTGGGCCACCAAGTGCCAATCACCACCACACACCCGTGTTGGCCCAAGAAGAGCCATGGCTTCTCGTAGGAAGGTGGTATCTGCTTGAGAAATAGAGGAAAATACATTATTTTAGTCCTATCAACAGCTCCCTGGTGCCACGTGAGAGCTGAGAGGAGCCCAGTGTGCCCACCAGGTTCCCAGGTTCATGCTGGCCTAAGGGTAGTTATGGGATGTCCTTTTGTGTCCCACTGTGTGGGCTACCCAGTCCTGCAGCACAGCTCTGTCCCAGGCCAGAAGAAAGGTCTGAGAGGTAAATTTACTGTGGAATAGCAAAGTTTGACTATGGGATGTGGAAAAGTGACCTGATTTTATCACCATATCTTCTGCCCATATTGCTGATGTTTCACAAAGCGAAGCACCAGCAACACCCCAGACAAAACACTCCATGTATTTATATTTCGTATTTATAACACTCAAACATTAGCCAGTATGGCATCAACACTAATTAAAAGTGAAAAACAAACACTGCCATTTCAATTTAGCACTTTACATTATTACCCTATAGAAATAAATAAATAAACAAAATAAACCAAACCAAAACAAAACCAAACCCAAACAAAACCCTGTAAATTTTACTCATGTCTGTGAATTCATTTTGTGATTAGCACAGATGTTAGGATGGTGATTACAGCAACTCTACCCACCTATTTCCCTGCAGTGCTCACAGCACAAGGTAGGAAGCACACGGGGATGGCTGTTACGGTCCCACATCTCCGGTGTGAATCTGGCAGCCAAGGACCTCAACTCTGTCTGGCTCGGGAGGAGCTGGACCCTTTCCACTTGGGGACTATTCCTTAACAGTGTTCCCCCCGCAGCAAAGCCTCCAGAGCAAGTAAAGAAAATTACCTCTGCCTTCTCACCTGAAACACCTTGTTTACTGACCGCTCCTCATCCAGTGTTTACTGGTGCAAAACCATGGCAGCTCGTCTCACGTGCTGGAGAGCCCAGGGGCTCGTTAGGCAAGGGCTGGCTTTGCCAGTGACAAACCCGGTGAAGATGCTGTGCTCTAGCCAGCCAGGCCGCAGCCATATTCTGCATTTCTTTCTTTTATTTTTTCCCCAAGCAGTCTTCTGAGAAAACATCTGCTGTGCCCCAAGCCCGCACCGGAGCTGAAGATCAAAATAAAGGACTTTTGTCTTTTTATTAAGCATTTTAGCAAACGTGACTATTACATTCATATTATATTTCCCTGTTTTGTACAAACACGTTTAAGTCAGCACTAAGAGGATTACGTTTATGGCACGCCAATCTCTGCTCAAATGGGCTGACTAAAGAAACTCGTGTTAAACAGTATTTTCTCTAATGCCTGTTGCTTTTCTTCCTTGCCTTAGTGCTCAGACATCTATCCAGGCTCCCTAAATCCACCCTCCTCATAAGCTTTCAGATCAAGACTCTTCCCCCCTCCGCCCCCCTCTGTACCCTTTAATACAGCTGAAGATGAACATTAGCGCTTGGTTCAACTGCACTGGAAAGGGAAAGGGCAGATTCATCAAAATCTTTATACCTCCATAGAAAAATGTAGCCTTTTGCCTTTCCTCGAGTGAATGCCTTTTCTAGAGGGTATTCATTAGGGGTTCGGTCTGTTTTTGCAGACAGCTCCACAGATGTTGACATTTTTTTTCTTCGCTGGGTTAAGACGCCTTCTATAGCCTTTCAGTCTTCATTTGTTACTTCTTTATTATCCAAGAGGGGTTTTTTTTTCTTTTTTTTTCCCTTTTTTTTTCTCTTTTTTTTTTTTTTCCCCTTTTTCTCCTTTCTTCCCAAGGAGTTTGACTCGGTTCTCTGAAGAGAGCAGTGGTAGTCAGGCTCATTATTATCTCGGACCCTTTTTCATCGTCCCGGCAGGCCGGCCGGGGCCGCGGGGCCATTGTGGCAGAGCAGCAGGTAGCTGTGGCACGGCGGGGTCAGCGCTCCGGCCGGCACAGCCCCTTTGTGTGCCCGCCTCGTGCGGCCGGCTCCGTTTGTCCGGCGGTGGGAAAGGTCAGGAGCACGCCGCCGCTCCATACCTGGGCTTTTGTCCCCGGCCTCTCTGCCCAGAGCTTATGGAAAGAATTTGTTGGAAAGCAATCACTGTGGACGCTTGGGGGGGGAGTGGAGAAGCAGAGTGAAGGAGTGGAGGTGTGCGGGCAGGGATGGGGGTGGTACCGGAGCTGCCTGGTCCATCAGACAGGCTGCTTCTTGGACAGAGGTGGTGCCTGTTGCCAGTGTCCACCCTCTGTGTGCTGCTCAGGAAGCCATGGGTTTGCCATGGTCCACAAGGCTCAGCATCACCGCCTTTACACACCAGTTTCCCACAGCAATTTTGCAAAGAGAGCAATTTTGCTGAACATGCTTAAAGCATGTTGAAGGCAGCACCCCTCACTGACATCCCCATCTCCGAGACCAAGCTCTTTGTCCAAGAACCATCACCCTTGCCTCCAAACATATGCTAGTCAAATACTCCATCCCAGGGCCAGCAGGTGTTCAAATACCTCCACCTCAGCTCCCAAAGAAAACTCACTGTGTGTCTAGAGATTTTTTTTCCCCCAAAAAATATTGCTGGGCCAGACACAGGGACCGCCAAAGGCATCATAATTCAAGTGGTGCTTCAGGACCTGCCGTAACAGACACCGGAGGTAAGGGCTCCAGCCTATTCACAGCTGGGCTCATTGTGTTGCCTCCCCGCTGCAGGCCATGCATTATCTGAGGGAGAAGAAAAGCCCTCCCACTCTTCCCGGGAGCCCTCCTGGCCCGTTCCCACACTGCCCAGAGCCACCGGCCCCACAGCCAGCACTGTGCTCCCTGGCCACAAACCCAGCATGAGCTGGCAGCAAGGCTGGGTGGAGGTGACAGGTATCTTTATCCCACCACCCAGGAGAGCTCCAGCTTCCCACCGGCAGGAATTTGTCGGCAAATATTCCCCCATTGAAAGGGGTGAGGGGGCGAGCTGGATGGTCGGGGCAGCTCTGGGGGAACTGTGCTCCCAGCCCTTAACTTCTTCTCCCCATGATGATTTAATGCCTTAGTGGGGCACGCTGGCTCCAGCCATGGGGCAGCAGGTGGGCATTCAGGGTGATGTGATTGCAATTACCCCTTGCTGTCTAAATAATACGGGAGTGGTTGGGAAGGAAGATTCCCAGTGGCAGGCACAGCACCCTCCTGCCTTTCCAGCCCCTCAGAGTTGTGGTGCTGCTGAGTGCCCACACTGGGTGCCCACACTGGGTGCTCACGGCTCCCCAGCCACCCTTGCCCAACTGAAGGAGGAGCAGGAGCAAAACAACCCCCCCACACCAGCTGCAGCCCTGTTTCCCAGCATGAGCTCACTGGACGGAGTCTGGATGGGAATATTGGAGATGGAGATCCTTAAAACCTTACCCACCAGTATGCTAAAAGCTCCAGCTATTTTCCCTTTTTGCCATGGCTTTAGCAGGAGAGCTCCCATTAGCTATACACACCATCCTTGGGGAAATAGCACTGATAGATGCATGAGATCAGGAAGGTGGATTTTCTTTTCATCACTTATGCCAGAGAAACCTTGCTAAAAGCAAGAGGAGAATGAGCCAGCTCTTGCAGCCTGCTAGTGATCCACCCAAAGGATCATGGCTGGACTTCACACACTGGTGCCTGGGGGCCTACCTGATTCCCACAGGCAGGACAGGATCTGACCCAGAACATCACTGACTCGGAAACACTTTCCTTGGAACTGGACTCCCCTTTTTCCCCTGCACAGGGGTTGCTCCCTTCCCAGCATTTCAGCCCAGCACAACCACAGGCCAAAAAGCAGCTTTGCTATAGAAGAGGAGTGATGGCATCCCTCGCTGTGCCTGCCCTTTCCCACTCTGGTGTGTTTGTGCCGGCCACTGTCGTGTGTGTCCCCCCCCCCCAGAATGTGCCACAACCTTGTTGGTGCTGCCTGGCACTTTCCTGCACTGACCAGGACCAGGGATATGAAGGATCCATCCCTGGGAGCGGGGTCCACAGCAGCCTCCACATGAACATTGTGAGCACTGAGGTTTATAACCCAGAAAATCCAGGCTCTGAAGGGCTCTCGGGGGGGGGGTGGGGGGGCAGGAGGCGTGCCGCCCTGCCCAGAGCCACTTTTATGCCATTGTGCCTTTTCAGCATTGCATTAAGGCAGCCAAAGAAGGGGGATTTTTAATGGTTCCAGGCGAACAAAGCGGGAACATTCGGCCCAACTTCATTACAGAATCATCTGAAACGCTTGAGGAACGTTTCCCACTAATTATCATAAATAGCCGAAAAAAATCTTTCCCTCCCAAAGCAGGTTCCAGCTGCCCCTCTGTGTTTTCTCACCTCTGCTTCCAATAGCCTGACCCTGCCCCTGCACAAAGGGGAGACCCCATCTCCGCTCCCCCTGCACCCGGGGGCTCTAAAGAAATACAAACAGGCAGCAGATTAACAGCACCTTAAACAAACAGGCGACTTCCGACCCTCTGGGCTGTCCCGCTGCCCAGGGGAGGATACACCGGCTGGTTTGCCTTGCCCTTGTTCTCGTGCCCTGCCCAAATCCTGGATAAAAGCATTGAAAGCACGAGGCATGAAACAGGTGGACCAAGGATGGGAATGCCAGGGGTGCCAGCCCCGCAGCCCCTTGAGCCCTGTCCCCCCATGCCTGGGTGTCCTCTTGTTGCCCCAGGTGCATCAGGGCTCTGCAGACCTTTGGCAGGAGGCTTGGGAGATGCCTAGGCCAAAGCAGACAAATGAATGTCCCATGAATGTTCAGCTCCTGCATCGTGCATCTCACAGGGTTCCTCAGCCAGGAGCAGCCTGACACAGCTGGGTGCTGTGAGAGGGATGCTGCGGGTAAAGGATGGAGAGGAAGAGACAGACCATCCAGAGGTGCTGGTGTTCAAGACCCTCACCAACATCGAGGGGGCACAGAGGCAGCACTAAGCAATGTCTGCCAGCCCACACTCATCTCTGCTGAGCACACTAGGGGATGGATGGGTGCTGGACATGCCTGCCTGGCCAGTCCTTAGGATGACTGCAGCAGCCACAGCTGCCTCTGCCAGGACCAGCTCTGGTCCTCACCCTACAGGTCCCAATTCACCCGTCCCATACCCCTGCTCTGCAGGACACAGTACCAAATCAACCCCTTCTCACCCTGCCTGCAGCACACAGAGCAGCCAGCCCCCAGCTCCTCCACCCGACTGGGACAGGTGGTCATGAGAGATGTGGGGGCTCAAAACACAGCAGCAGCAGTGGGATGAGCTCCCAGCACAGTTATGGCACATGTTTGGGGCTGGCAGATGAGGTGGGTGCCCAAAGAGGAAGCCACAACAACGTCCCAGCAGCAGGACTTGCCCATCAGAGGCCCAGGTTTGCTCCTCACACGGGTTTATTGTGCAAAACCCCCCATGCTGCCCCACTTCCCACCAGCCACAAGAAAGGGCTGCTGCTCAGAGCCCCCTTCCTGCCTCACGGTGCCCACTAAGGGCAGGAAGGGGACTGGAGGCAGATGGCAGGGACAGGCTACCACATGAGCAGCATGGGGGGCTGACAGGCAGATCAGTGCCACAGTGTGAGAAAAGGAGCTGTGGGAACCATGTCTTGTCTGCACGGGGCAGGAAGAGAGCCAGCAGCAGTTGTGGGACTCCCAGGCCAAGCTGGAACCCCTTGGAACCCAGCACCAGCCAAGGACACCAACAGTATCTTGTCTCTGGATAGAAGCAGAGTCACTGGAGGTTAACTACAAAGACCTCAAGCAGTCAATGACAACTAGGAGGAGGTTTACTGAGTCACAAGCAGCTTGGAGGTGTCACACAGGGATGCTCTCCTGTCTTTTTTCCAATGCAAGAGGCAAGGGCATCCCGTGCAGGGAGCAGATAGCAGGGGGACAGCAAAGGGAGGTGCTGCCTCATTTGGGCAGTGGGGAATTGTGGACACTCCTCACTACAGGCTGTGGATGCTAAAATCTTACCTGAGTTCTTACCTGAGAAATGAGAGAAATTCAGGGATTAAAAAAAACTCCCTGGGTACCCACACTGTCCATGTACCTCCCCTCTGCTCTCCATCACAGCAAGGTGAAGCCCCCCGGGCAGCAAACCTGGATGCTGGTGGATCCCTGCTGTGGATCCCCCATACCCTGCCCCATCCCCATGTGTTCTGTGTTCAGCGATCAGGAAACCCAAGCCTGTTACCCCACAAGCTGCCCAGCACATTGCCCCCAGGTCACCCTGTATCACCTCTCAGCCCCTTCCCTCCTGGGGGACACCAGAGCGAGCCAGGGCAAATGGGAATGGCAGCTAATTCCTCCCAGCCCAGCACGGCCCCAGCCCTCCAGGGGTCTGCCCCCCAGGCTAATTCCTCCCAGCACAGGCCGGCCCCGGGAACATGGGTGGCTCTATTTTCATTGCAAATTAGAAATCAATCATAGCAGGAAATTCCCGTGCTGAGAACACCCTGGCTATTATTATTTTACAGCACTCAGAAGTGTTCTGGGCACTTAGAAAAATGTGGCCCTTTTGGGTTATTATGGGGCAAATTAGTTTTAAAGGCAGCTGTAGGAATGGTGGCCGTTGGGGTTCCGGAATGGGATGGGCACAGGTGGAGGACGTGGGGTTTTGTGCTGCTTTCGGATACACCAAAGAGGGAATCAGCACGCTCCGGAGCAAACACCTCTAGCCTGACCCCAGCTTTATTAATAACAAGTAATTAATATGAGAGCGGACGTGCCTTGTGTCTCTGAAGACCTTTTAAGATGTGATTATGTTGTGCTAATCTCACCCTGAAGTACTTCCCTGTTTAGACTGCGCTGGGCCATTAAATATCTGAAAAGGCAGCAGAGACCCCCTCCTTGCCACCCCGGGAAGTGCTCAGGGTCTGTTCCCCAGCAGCCCCCCCCCACCCCCCCTTTCAAACCCTCTAAATCAAGTATTAAGTCGAGCCCATCTGGACTGCCAGGAAAAACACTCCCTCCCCTCATCTGTGTCTCATTACCCACCGTGCCAGCCCCGGGGCTGCTCGCTCCATCCCGCCCAGATGTGCTGCCCCGTGCTCGCCTCCCGTGTTTCACAGCTGTCAGCAGGACTTCAAGGAGCAGCCGAAGGGCCTGCGACACTGCACAGGCTCTTAGCAAAGACATATAGCCAGGTCCCTAATGCATAGGGACCCTTTCCCCCTCCCTTGGTCTGGCAGTAGGCAGGGGAGCCGGGGGGGCTGCTCGGCCAGGAGGCTTCTGAGCAGCTTCCCTGCAGCTCTTTGCCTGATTTTCAAGGTTTTTTTCCCCACAGAAGGAAAAACTTCCAAAGCCAGGAAGCCCCTGTGTCCCACACATAGGGAAGGGCACCCAAAGGTAGGGCAGGACGGAGCAGGCAGCTGTGGCAGAGGCGAGGGGTTGAAGTCAGACACACCTGCAGCCCTGTAGTAAGGAGGGTGATTAAATTTGGGAGCGGGTCTCCTGGCACAGGGCACAGTCAGCACTGAGCCTAGAGCACAGTAAAGTACCCAAAGACCCAAACCAAGGAACAACCCCTGTGTTCATCAGCTAAAAAAAATAATCTCCTGAGCTAAAGCTTTCCAGTGAAAGCGTTTGCCACTTCCAGAAAATACCCAAAACCAGCCACTTGTGTTTAAGTTTGGTGCTTTCCTGGCCGTGGTGCCAGCCCAGGGCCATAGAGGTGACAGAGGTGACATCAAACCTGCATTTACAAGGAGAGTTATCTCCTTCCTCCCGAGGTTCTGAAGAGCTTTCCACTGCCCATCCTGCAGTCGGGGCTCGGCGACAGGTGACATTATGGTATGAGAACCACGCAGCCAGCCATGCTCAAACATTACTCTTCCAGAGAGGCCAGGACAGGCAGCATCACAAAGAGGTTTTGGAGGCACAAGATTAAAGAAGGGGGCAAGAAGCATGTCTCTTGTCTCACTATGCCTCTGCCTGCAAGATGGTGTGTGCAACCCTCGTTCTACACCAGTCCCTGAGGGTCAGCACTGGCTGGGGACCTCACACTCCCACAAGTAACAAGAATCTTCTGCAGCAGGTAAAGAAAAGCCCTGGGATGAAAGTCCTCCTCTCAACAGCCCTTCAGCAGACAGCAGAGACGCAGGGGAGGCTTTAATATCAGTGGGGATGAAAGGGAGAAGGAGAGGGAGAGACGTCAGGGTGTTAGGACAGACAGACATACAGGTGCTGGTACATCCCGTAACGCGATGTGGGGAAGAAACCAGGGTGCAGGGCTGGAGGTCTTGAGATGTCCTTCACCAGGGACTGTTTGCAGCCTGCAGGTACCTGCCAGCAAAGGGGAGGAGATGCGGGCGGGAGCCCCAATCCACAAGCAAGTGGGCTGTGCCCAAGGTCCAGCGAGGTCTCAGCTGTCCGGGAGCAGGGTCTCTGGCATTTCGGTGCAGTGTCTCCAAGGCCACCTACCACCCTCTCTGCTCCCGGTGGCCCTGGGAAGATGATGGCAGCCACTGCCTGTGTCGGGATGCCATCTAGCGTCACTTGGCAGAAGGGCCTGTCAGGCAATGACCAGGCACTGGCTCCCCACACTCACAGCATTTCCAGGGGCCAGCTGGGAGGCACCCCAAAACAGCATGGGTAGTGGGACACCCTCTCTTGGGTGACTGAACCCCACCAATGCTGGTCCACAACCCATGACATACATACCTTGTGGCCAGCATGGCTCCAGACCCCCAAGGAGGATGATGGGCATTGGCTAGGTCATGCAGGGGCAATGAAGCTCAAAGCAGCACCCAGGCTTGCTCAGGGGACCCTGGGGCAGCCAGGGCTTGGAGACTCAGCAGCCTCACTGGTGGCACGGGGTCACACTGGCAGCGGGTGGCTTGGTGAAGGAAGAGAGTGAGTATCCCCCATAACAGCATGCAGGCCACCTGCAGCACCAGCGCAGCCAGGCCCAGGGCCAGGGAGACCTGGCAGTGCCGTGGGCTGGACCACAGGACAAAACCCCAGATGTGACGGCCAGTGGGAGTCGGGGATGGAGAGGCTGGCCAGGGGCTTGTATGGTCTCTCAGCGGGGGGACAGGAGATATTGGGAGTGGGATGGTACCTGCAGGGGTGAAAGCTTGTTGGGGGGTAGTGGGCACAGGCTGGGTGCCAACTGTGGACAAGCTCCACGTGGTGACATGGTCCTGCTTCCCACCTGGTGCAGTACCCCTGTAGGATGGCCGGAGTGCTGTGGCTAAGGCTGAGACAAGGAGGATGTTAGGTGTCACCCCTGGGGCAACATCTGGCCTCTCTGTGAGTGCCAGAAGAGCAGGAGGCACTTGTCTGGTGGTGGCTGCCAGTGTGCTGCCTGGCACAGGTGTGGTGGCAGAAGACAGAGTGGACAATGCAGGCTCTGGGCTGGTGGCCCCAGGAGGCTGTAGAGTTATGATGGCTGAGGCTGGACACAAGCTGAAGGCCCCCTGTGGCGCATCTGGCAATGGGGGGTTGATGGAAGCCTTGGGCAGCACAGTTGGTGATGGGTTGGTGATGGAGGCTTCAGGTGGAACAGTTTGTGATGGGGTGGCGATGGAGGTCTCAGGTGGAACAGTTGGTGATGAAGTGGTGATGGAGTTCTTAGGCAGCACAGTTGATGATGGGTTGGTGATGGAGGTCTTGGGCAGCACAACTGGTGATGGGTTGGTGATGGAGGCCTCGGGCAGCGCAGCTGATGATGGGGTGGTGATGGAGGTCTTGGGCAGCACAA